>OZ024913.1:71386880-71459380 GCA_964017125.1 Flabesymbios commensalis | reverse complement strand
TGATAATATCACACTCAGAATATAGAAGCGTAAAATGACTTAATAACAAAGTTATAATAGAAACACATGTCGTTCGCATGACATAAGTCAGTTAATTAAAGATAATAATATTATCACAAATATAAATCATACAACAAGATGAGCTTTCAAAATAATATAACAAAACATATTTTTAGTTGTTAAAATGAAATAGTAACTCATTGGCTAAAACTCACATTTTGATCTTAGAATATTAACACAAACATAGATTACTAACACTATGGAAAATATAATATAAAGACGTATATATATAAGACAGGTCAATCCCTATGCGTCATCGGGGACTCCCGTCACAAGTATCCGAAAATAAGTTGTCCTCACGAGGTCACATAAATGCGGTTAACCATCTCATAGCCAGGGTCAATTAACAAGACGACAATAGCGGTGCTTGACGGTGAAAGGGTTAATTCAATAATTATTTCAATAAAACCTATGACTTTGAGGAGGCAATATTACAATCAGGTGGCTCGGAGCTTATATTTAACCCTTTAGCTCTTGAGACTCTCACGATGCATTAAAGCATCATCTAGCATCCCTGAAAACATACTTGATTTTCCTACAACAAAGGGTTTTAGAACAAAAATTTCCATGAAACTGTTTTACCAATACACATACATGGCAATTTTTATTTTAATTTCTCACCCATTTTAAATCATCTATATCCACTACAAGTCGAGAATTGCGACAGTAATTCGCGGCTTGTGGGGGATAAAGATGACAATGGTAAATTCAGGCTTCAAAGGGTAAAACCTCCTCAAAGTATAATTTTCCATCTCTGTGGAATGACTTAGTTTAAAAGGTTTTTAGAAAATGTTCACGGAACACTTTTAATGATGAATATAACCTCTTGTCATTTGTAACCCACTTCAAGTCATCTTTATCCATTGTAGTGGATGAAAATGACAATGGGAAGTTCAGGCTTGAAAGGGTTATGACAGTTACTCTCGGACATTTTATACAATTAGGTAATTTTTATTCATTGTGAGGTGAAATTTGTCATAGCCACCAAATAACGGTTCCTGTTGATGAAATTTGTTAATCGCCAAGACCTAAATATAATTGTTCAAAATTGAACAAAAACGGTACATACAAAAACAGTATATACGTGAGTAAAATAATCATTTACATAACATGTAGTTCGAATATTTAGCATAAACGGCTCATTCATTTCAGGATTTGTTTTTTTAATAAGCTATGAAACACGCTTCAACGGCATTAATCAAGAAAATATGTCCGAAATTACAAAAAAAATGATGAATAAGTGGGATAATTAATTCTGTAATACATCACAGGTTAGTGTTTTACATTTTTTTGAATATCTATCACAGAGTTATGAAATATTTAGATTGGGAAATGACATTTCAAACTATTTCAGCTGCAGCGTATACATCGAGTGCTAAGTGAATACAGCACGTATGTATAATAGAAATATAATTTTGAAGACTAATTCCGGCTATAATTAAAATCGCAGCTTGAAAGAATGGAGAATATAAATACATTCATCACCAAAAGATGTATTGCCATTGTACACATTTCTGTAATAGAACAATAAATTCTTATCTTGTTATGTGAGCTTTCCTCAAGAGATTTACTTTTCAAGTATTATCCAATGTAGATTCGTGTATTGCACGTGGGCCCGTTTTGTGATTTACATACACACTGTGATGTTCGTGTAGTAGATACACGTGTCATGACCCATTTCTTACATAGGTTTTTTTTGCATAAATTCAGGTGGTCTAAATATTGAATCGGTGCTGGTACTGGTATGCGACGGTGGTCCAACATTCAACCAGCCTATTTATACATGCATAAAATGAGCAGAAGTCTGAACAGCAGACGTCGCGTCAGGCCAGTCACAGTACTTTATCAGCGGCTTACGTGGTTTTATATGCAGTAGGCGCAGAGCTAATCTATAGAATTTCTTGTTTTCTCCATGACGCATGCGGGGCGCTAAACATCTAAAGCTGACAACGGAAAACCAAAAGCTCATTGCGTGTGTGTATGGAATATAAAATACACCAACATGACTGCTGTCAGCTCCTGTTTCGTAAAAAAATGCAGAGTCGTGTCCCAGGAAATGTCAAGTTATTTTTTATCCAGTACATACCAATTCTAATGGTAGACCTAATGATACTATAATCAGTCAGGTGTGACCGAGCTATTGATTATGGGGGATCCTCATTATGGTCGGATGTGCTTTAAGTCAGTTTTAAAACACACCACTACATTATTTTCCTTGTCCGACCACTACATTCTAAGCCGAGAATGGAGAGTTATTGTTCGTGAAGTAAAGACCAATTATAATGGTAAGCCTATTGTACTATAATGAGTCAGGTATGACCGAGCTGTTGATTATGAGGGATTTTTATTATGGTCGGATGTGTTTTTATGGTCGGATGTGTTAAGTCATATCAGTCAAAACCCTCGGAGCTATACATTCTTAGCTTTGAAACAAGCCTCGGCCTTCGGCCTCGACCCTTTTCAAAGCTAAGAATGTAGAGCTCCTCGGGCGTTATTGTTTATATAACGCCCTCCTATAGCACATCCCTATGCACTCTTTGTCCCCGGCCAATGGTGACTGGTCGATGTTTGACGCAGTGAAATACATCAAACCATCGACACATTTATGTTTATTTTTTTTTAAATTCACCGGGGGGTAAGCGGGTTTAAGTGCCAATCAAATCATCAAAACACTCTTTTTATGTCTGGATGCGCAACTTAATGCTCTGACTATTTTCGTTCGTTCGTTCATTCATTCATTTATTTATTCATTCATTCATTAATTCATGCGTTGATTCATTTGTTCATTCATTCATTAATTCCTTTATTCGTGCATTCATTCATGTGATGAGTCATTTATTAATTTATTTATTTATTCATTTAATAATTTATTAATTAATTTATTCATTCATTCATTAATGCGTTCATTCATTCATTCATTCATTCATTCATTCATTCATTCATTCATTCATTCATTCATTCATTCATTCATTCATTCATTCATTCATTCATTCATTCATTCATTCATTTAATTATTCATTCATTCATTCATTCATTCATTCATTCATTCATTCATTCATTATTTCATTCATTCATTCATTCATCCATTCATTCATTCATTTATTCATTCATTCATTCATTTATGCATTCATCCATGCATTTAATTATTCATTCATTCATTCATTCATTTATTCATTCATTCATTCATTCATTCATTTATTCATTCATTCATTCATTCATTCATTCATTCATTCATTCATGCATTCATACATTTATACATGCATTCATTCATTCATTCTTACATTCATTCATATATTTATTCATTCATGCGTTGATTGATTCATTCATTCATTCGTTCATTCATTCATTCATTCATTCATTCATTCATTCATTTATTTATTCATTCATTCATTAATTCATTCATTAATTAATTCATTCATTCATTCATTCATTCATTTACTCATTCATTCATTCATTCATTCATTCATTTATTCATTCATTCATTCATTCATTCATTCATTCATGCGTTGATTGATTGATTTATTCATTCATTCATTCGTTCATTTATTCATTCATTGATTCATGCGTTGATTCGTTCTTTCATTCATTAATGTATTCGTGTATTCATTCATGCGTTGATTCATGTATTTATTTCTTTATGTATTTGCTTTATTTATTCATTCATTCATTCATTCATTCATTCAAGTATTCATTCATTCACTCATTCGTTTATTCATGCGTTGATTGATTCAATGAATCAATGAATCAATGAATCAATGAATCAATGAATCAATGAATGAATGAATGAATCAATGAATCAATCAATCAATCAATCAATCAATCAATCAATCAATCAATCAATCAATCAATCAATCAATCAATCAATCAATCAATCAATCAATAAGTCTATCAATCAATCAATCAATCAATCAATCAATCAATCAATCAATCAGTCAGTCAATCAATCAATCAATCAATCAATCAATCAATCAATCAATCAATCAATCAATCAATCTTCCTGTGTATCATAGCACACAGGGTTCTAAGTGGGGATTACCTTTGTCTTATGGTAGAGTCGTCAACTCTGGCCGATGGGGAAATACATGAAATGAATCGGGTTTTAGGCCACTTTTGTGCACATACAAGCTAAATTGGGCTAGGAGAACTGAGGATGGTGAGATGAGTGAGATGACACTGTCCTCCAGACACAGGATGCGAAATTCAAACACTGGGGGTCTGAGGCCGAACACGCTACCTCTCGATGACGGAGTTTCCCACATTACTGAGTGGATGGGAAAGAAACATTTTTTGTGTTTTTTTCAAACCGTCGAGACGGGAAACGAACCCCGAACCAGACAACCCGAGGCGTTGGCCAAATGCTGGATTAAGATTGACCCACCTTCTTCGACGCTGGCCCAACATTAAACAGACAAAGTCTCATAATACCTAGGTGGGCTTTAATCTGACACTTCAGATGGGTGGACATTATCCATATTTGTTCAATTTGAGACCAAACATTTGTAAATCTTGATAATTAGGCATTCCTGTCATTGCAAATAACAGGCCGGCCCCGATTGATCATTCGGTCCGGTTGGGGCTCGAAACTAAATACTGGGTTAGAGTCCAGATCGGGTCGAATGTTTCTCAGCGAGTTTCTGCATAGACAGTGCTCCAAACTGTTAAAAGGCCTGGATTGTGGAGTGATGTCTATGGTAGTGTGCACCCTAAGAAACCTTTGAAGTCATTCGATAAGAGTAGAGTATAATCCCGACTTCGGCCATGATTGTGCAGCACCGCGACGTAGAACAATATTCACTCACTTCCAAATAACAGCGATTAGATCGGCTTATAAAGCCAAAGAAAAACGAATATAGTTGCGATTGGCGCTTTAATGGGTGACTTTTGATTGAAAAGTCTGAAATTGTCTGATGATAAGATCCCATTTACTGATCTAACTTTCAATGGAAAATAGTTTTAGTAGATCATGCCAAGATGTGGGCCGACACTTGGAACAGAAACCCGCCTGGTGAATGAACCTACATATATAGCTTCAATTTGTTCTAATGTCCATTAGCACCACCTGGTGAATGCGATGTTTCAAGTCAAACATGAGTGAATAAATGCAAGCTTTTAAAAAAATGTATGAACAGCAAACAAAAAACTAATGAACGGGCGAAAGAGCGAATGAATGAGCGAACGAACGAACAAACGAAAGAATAAGTTAATGAATGAATGAATAAATGAATGAATGAATGAATGAATGAATGAATAAATGAATGAATGAATGAATGAATGAATGAATGAATGAATGAATGAATGAATGAATGAATGAATGAATGAATGAATGGATGAATGCCATGTACTTTTAGTAGAGCCGTTAGGAGCGCTGATTGAATATAAATGTTCATTTACTATTGAATGAATGAATGAATGAATGAATGAATGAATGAATAAATGAATGAATGAATGAATGAATGAATGAATGAATGAATGAAATGACTGAATGAATGAATGAATGAATGCATGAGTGCAAGGATGAATGCATGAATGAATGAATGAATGAATGAATGAATGAATGAATGATTGAATGAATGAATGAATGAATGAATGAATGAATGAATGAATGAATGAATGAATGAATGAATGATTAAATGAGAAAATGAATAAATGAATCCATTGAGCTTTATGAATGGATGGATGGATGGATGGATGGATGAATGGATGAATGACTGAATGAATGAATGAATGAATGAATGAATGAATGAATGAATGAATGAATGAAATAATTACAATACGAGATGTATCTCGGTCTCAAGTTGTTGTTTAACAGCCAATCGAGGACAGGCTTAATCATGTAAGAAAAAAGAATGGCGTTTATTTATCATGGGGTTAAACAAAATCAACAATCGTCCAATGAATGAAACTGGAGTCTGTGATATAGGCTTCGATTATCTGCGGGTCCAGATAACATTGAATTAAAAAAAAATATATAAATTTCCCTCCAATATTATCATTGAACTAAAATATACGTTCAATGCTAGGCCAGGAAACACATTAATGCATAGAATTTGAACAATGTTGGACCAATGTCGAAGAAATTGGAAGACTTTGTACAAATGTACTTTCGTGTTTAAAAAGACGTGTTAAAAAAGATATTCACAATTATATTCGTGGTTAAGAGCTTAAAGGGTTTCGGTTAAAATATTGTTGACCCAGGGTCGCAGAACATTATTTCACAAATGGGCAAATGTATTGTGATTACAGTTATCCGGGTACTGGCGTTTCGGGGCATAAACATCACCCGTATGGCAGTCAGAGCAAACACGGGACAATCACCCAATTCTGTTCAATGTTGGGCCATAGTTGAATACGACTGACCGGCATTGAACCAGCAATGGGTTGCGACGCTGGCCCAATATTGAACCGGTATCGGGTGGGTAGGCCTACATTGTGTGTACCAGGTACTCCGTATGGGACGCGTAAACTGACTTATCAGCAATAGTGGTGGAGGGATAGGCCTAAGATAATACTGATCTCCTTGGTTCTTTCAAATATTATATCCTGCACATTTAGGATTCTGGCCCATGAGAAAAACCGGTACAGCTATGTTAACAAAATATTAGGCCAATTTGTTGTCTAAAGCACTCAAACAGTCTAAAGCCGGGCCTCGGAGTTCGGGAACTCCTGTTCTGGTTTTATTTCGATGTTATTTTAACTGGGCAATCCATTTTTTGTATTATGTTTATGACTAAAGATCATCTTCAATGTCAAAAAGGCGATTTCAAGGTCAAATAAGCAAAAAAAACAGTTTTAACAAATAAAGGTAGGAGCATATTAGGAACATAATACCTCTTTTTCATGGGTTTTTGTTCCAAAAATCCACTTATGGCAATATTTTGTTGATCCAAGGTCATCTCCAAGGTCAAGAGGTCATTTCGAAGGTCAAAAACAAAATGGTCGTCAGATATTTATAGGTCAAAAATGATTGTTCAACAAATGAAGCCAGGAACAAGTGTAATACCTTATTTTCATGTGATTTTGACTGGGTGATCCATTTCTTGGACTGTTTTGATGACTCAAGATCATCTTCTAGGTCAAAAAGTCAATATCAAGGTCAAATAAGCAAAAATACCAATTTTAACAAATAAAGCTAAGAACATGTGTAATACCTGTTTTTCAATGGATTTTGTCTGAAGAATTCTTTTATGGTATTATTTTGTTGATTCAATGTCGGCGTCAAGGTCGTAAGGTCATTTCCAAGGTGAAAATGTAAAAATATGGTATTTAAGAAACAAAATAAGAAGAAGTGTAATATGTCATTTTAATGCGATGTTTGACCTAATCCCTTCCTGAAACTATTTTGCCGGCAATAGGTCATCTTTAAGGTCAAAAGCTCAATTTCAAGGTCAAATAAATGAACATGCTCAAGGTGAAGAGATCGGCTCGAAGGCATTGATTGGCAATTAACGGAAAGGTGTTAAAGGAAGATTGAAAAGCTTTAATGGTCGATGAGGAGGCATCAAAGGGCAAAGAGAAGGCGCTAAAGGACAATGTAAAGGCATTGGAGGGCAATAAGGAGGCATATTAAAGAGAAATGAGGAGGAGTTTATGGGCGACAAGAGGTGTTACAGAGTGACCGAGGGCGCTATAAGGTGACAGAGAGGCATTAAATGGCTATGGATATGCGCTAAAGGGAGACAAGAATGTGTCTTCGTAGCTTTTAGGTCAACACCTTTTCTTTGCAATTAAAGGTCTTTCCGTCGACCTTGAAATGCCTCTTTTTCGCCCTGAACGCCTCTCTATTGCTCTGCAACTCCCCGACGCGTTTTACCACCTTTCCATTGATTTTTAACGCCTCCCTATGGTTTTGCTACACCTCACGATCGCTATTTAACGTATATGTGTCACTCATTGCCTCTCATTGCCTTCTTCGTATTTTAACGCATTTCGTTTACTCGCCCTTTAATGCCTTAACGGTGCAATTTAACGCCTCCTCATCGCCCTTTACCGCCTTTCCATTTCCCTTTAGCACCTTAGCATCATCTTTAATGCATCTGCAGTTTTTACTTTAGCGTCTTTCTATAGTGCATCTCCATCAACCTTTAACACTTTTTCTTGGCCTTTAACGCTTTTCCGTCGCTCTCGGATGTCTCTTCGTCACTATTCTGTAAAACTCAATAGCCTTGACCTCCACTGTTGTCACCGAGCTGGCTAATACAATAAAGTATGGGGGAAGGGGTCTTATTTAATTTTGTTTTCACCGAGTTTTCATTTAAAACTGTGCCCGGTGACATCACTGAGTTTCACAGAATTTAATTCAGATTTAATTCAGTTGCCCTTTAGCTTTTCCCTGTCATATTTAACGCCTTCTTATCACCCTTAAACACCTATCCATCACCCTTTAGCACCACCGCATCACCTGTTAACATACTTTTGCTGTCATTTAATTCTTCCTCGTCACCCGCTTTGATGTCGTTCAATAGCCCTTTCACGTCGCTTTTTAACACCTATTCTTTGCCCCTTAGCACCCCAATGTTGTCCTTTAACGCCTCCTCATTGCCCTTCAATGCCTTCTCGCTTCACATTAACGCCTTCCATCGCCATTTAACACATTTGCAGCACCTGTTAGCGACTCACCATCACTCTTTAATGCATCTCCATCAACCTTTATTTTTTTTTCGTCCCCCTTTGACATCTGTGTCACCATTTAACGCTTCTCCGTCGACTTGCAGCAACTCTCCGTCATCTTCAATGCCTTCTACTACCCTCACACGCCTATCCATCACACTTTAACTCTTCCCCATTGCCCTTTAGCACTTTTTTATCGTCGTTTAACATTTCATGATCGTCCTTTAACAACTCCTCATCACCTTTTACCGCCTTCCAATCGCCATTTAATGCTTTTCCATCAGCATTTAAGGCCTCACCATCGCCCTTTAACACATTCCCATTGTCATTGACCGCATCTGCAGCGCCTTTAAGCGCCTCTCTATCAAACTTTAGTGAATCTACATCACTTTCGACACTTTTTTCGCCCTTTAACGCCTTTTCGTCGCTCTTTGACGTCTCTCCGTCACCATTTAACGCTTCACCGCTGCCCTCTTGCCCTTCTCCGTCGTCTTTAATGCCTTCTCCTCGCCCTTAGACACCTATCCATCACCCTTTACCACCTCTCCATCACCATTTAACGTACTTCCACTGTCATTTAAAACTTTGGTGAATCTACATCACTTTCGACACTTTTTTCGCCCTTTAACGCCTTTTCGTCGCTCTTTGACGTCTCTCCGTCACCATTTAATGCTTTACCGCTGCCCTCTCGCCCTTCTCGGTCGTCTTTAATGCCTTCTCGTCGCCCTTAGACACCTATCTATCACCCTTTACCACCTCTCCATCACCATTTAACGTACTTCCACTGTCATTTAATGCATCATTGTCACTGTCCCATATATCTTTCATGCTAGCCTGCCACATTGTAACGCATAACGTTGCTCTTTAACGCCCCTTTTTTGCCCATTAACGTCTTTTCGTTGCCTTTCACCGCCTCCTCATTTTCTTTCAACGCCTCCTCATTGCTTTTCGAAGATTACTGATATTTTTAAAACTCTTTTTAGTCTCTCTTTAGTGCCTCTGAGGTACCTTTTAGCGACTCATCAACACCCTTTAATGCTTCCCCATTGTCTTTAACACCTCTCTGTCGCCTTTTAGCGCCTCTCCATTGATCTATTATACTTTTTTGTCATTCTTTAACGCCTCTCCGCTACCCTTTGATTTTTTTTTCTAGTTGTCTGATCATTTCACTTTGATGATGTTTAATCATTTAAACCCTATAGTGCATGAGCGAGACCCTGAAAATTTTGCATTTACTACCACTTGGGGGGGGGGGGTTGGTCAAATTACCACTACATTTTTTCTGAAAGCTATATATCTTGGGATGTCATTTCTGCTTGATAACAGTTTGGATTTGGTAGCTCTTTACGATTTTACAGTCATCAAAGAGAACCCTATTTATACATATGAAAATGAATTTAGGCGCCATTTTTGAGCGTGTATTTCAGTAAATGTACAATGAGAGCTTCATTAAGCTCTGTGTACGCAAGAAGGTAGAAACACCTGTTAGTCGAGTACCTCACCCTGGAGGTGTCTAGAGGTCTAAAAAAGCCATGCTAGCCACATGACTAGCGGCTGAAAAGAATCAGAATATCTAATCCAAGATGGCCGCCACTCTGTAAATTTTAAGCCATTTTGAGCAAGTTGGGAGATTATTCCAGTTTAAAAATAATCCCTTCAATCCGCACCTAACCTTGTTTTGTTACATATGCAATGTTTTTTTTGAAGTGGCGCTATCTTAAATAAAAAATGTGATATAAAGAAAATATGACATGCTATGGTGTCACAAAAACAAATTAGAAATACAATTTTGTAATGTAGTCATGTTTATACTCAAAAGAGATTAATGCTGATTCCAATTATGTACCTTATATTTCGCAAAAATGTGACTAAATTATTTAAAAATCATTAAACAATTTTATTTCATAACTTTGCTATGTTGTAATATTATTACTCACATTGTCTTAAAATTAATGATGCTTACAAATATATACATTATATTGTGTACACAGGGTCACTGAAGATCCAGTAAATCACGTGGTCAGTTTACCTAAAATCTCCACCCGTTATTGCCATAATTGGTTACTATATTATACACTGGGTCTTTATCAAATCATATTCAGCTAGTACAGCTTGGTGTAGCACTTTTATTCACTTAGCAGGCGCCCGTGACATATTTTTTCCGAACCCAAAATGCCCAGTCGAATAGGCCTAATATAATTTAAAATTTTCTCCAGTGACACTGAGGTAACGAAGGTAAATTTGTAATGATGTGTGCGCCCTTTGATGCTATATTGCGTTAAAAGTGACACATTAGGTATATATTTGTAATCAGCACTAAATTCCTGACATTTTTATTATAAACGTTACTAGCTTTTATTTTGTAATTATTTTTGTGACCTTTGACCTCATATTATGTCCCATTGTCTTTGTATGACACTTTGTAGCAATAAAATGTATACATTTGTAATAAGCATAACATTTTTGACAATTTGAGTAGATATATGACTATATAACGCAGATTAATTTTTTACTGATTTTTGTGACCTTCGACCCCATATTGAGGCAACATGGCCATCAGCCGAAACATGTCTTCAAATTTTGTTGGTTCCCATTCCTCAAACATCAGTCCTACCTACTCGGCAGTCCTACTAAACCCTAGCTAACTCCTCCAGTATATCCCTTTAACAGAGATTATGGTACGTCCCCTCTCCGTGACATCATTCTGGTACATCTACAAACACCCCTTTAACAGATATTATGGTACGTCCCCTGACATCATGCTGGTACGCCGACAAATACCCCTTTAACAGAGATTATGGTACGTCTCTTGATATCATACTGGTACGCCTACAACACCCCTTTAACAAAGAATATGGAACGTCCCTTGATATCATACTAGTACGCTTACAAACACCCCTTTAACATAGATTATGGTACGTCCCCTAACATCATGCTTGTACGCCCACAAGTACCCGTTTAGCAGATATAATGGTACGTCCCCTCTCTGTGACATAATGCTGGTACGCTTACAAACACCCACTTAACAGAGATTATGGTACGTCCCCTGACATCGTGCTGGTACGCATACAAATATCCCTTTAACAGAGATTATGGTACGTTTCCTGGCACTATGCTGGTACGCCTACAAATACCCCTTTGACAGAGATTTTGGTACGTCCCCTCCCTGTGACATAATGCTAGTACGCCTACAAATACTCAGTCTCTCAGTGGTGTATATTCAATAAAGTCGGGGTAGCCTACAATGATGTGTGAATGACGGGCCACCACTTCAAACGTTGGTCCAACCATTACACATAGTTGGTACACCATCTCCATGCTTCATTTGAACTTAAACACTAATAAACTGTAGGTGAGTTGGTGGTAGGTCGATGGCGCGGAACCCTGCAAACACGAGACATTCGCCCAATGTCGTTGTCGTGTTGGGCCGGCGTCGCAGGCGTTGGGCCAACATCACAGCACCATTGGGTAGACACCTCGAGTTTACAGGGAATGATAGCCCAACGTGAAAAACGTTGTCCCATAATCCATACAGCATTGCCATAATACGTCACAAATGTCAATCATTAAACAAATGTTGTGGAATTGTTCAGCCAGCGTCGCAGACGATCGCCCAGCATGAAAACAACATTGATGCAAAATCACAACAACAAAGAAACTCAGTCTCATCCCAGAAAACGCGTGACGTTGACCCAACCAATGTTGTTTATATGTTGGATCACACTTTGCAACGCTGGCCCATCATCAAAACAAAATTGGATCAACGTCTAATATTTCTCAGCAATCTCAAGACTGGCGAGAGCTCATCCAAGAGACACGTGCATTAACACAATGCTGGATTAATTCTGGTCCACCGTCTACGACGCTGGCCCAGAATTAATCCAGCATTGGGTCAATATAACGTTTATGCTGGGTATAAGATGCGGGTGTACGCCATACACGCGGGCTTCACACACATGGTCAGTTTGGTCAGATAGGTGGCACCAGATAGTTTGACCAGAGAGGCTGGTATTGGTCAGCTGGTCATCATTGTAGCCAAGCAGACTTAAACCAGAGGACAAGTTCAGGACCGTTCACCCAAACATCTCTTCATTGTACCTGTAAGTAGATTAATTAAGGAAAAAAGTCAAAGAGAACGAAATTCGATAGATTCGTAGATCCGAATGTATGAGCACGGGAGTTCCCAAGTATATTTGGATATGCGAATCTATCGTTATTGGGTTAATTCTTCGACATAAAATACATTAGCACATGTGTTCCAAGATTTGATATAGAAAAAAACAACTTCATTATTAATATGCTAAACCAGGAAGCATTATCAGCCATGAGGTTTCATTGTTGTTATCATTTATTATTGTATTGTGCCCGACGTATCCAGTATTACAAATAACAATAGATTCGTAGATCCGAATCTAGTGTTTTAACACAAAAACTGACGTCACAGGTGTATCTTTCGAAATTCTCCATTATCGGCTTCGTTGAAACAATGAGGGATAAACATTAAAAAATAAATTACTAATTAAGCTGGAAGAATTGGTAGAGCATCGCGTAGGCAGAGTAATTTTCGGTATGTAGTTATAGCGAGTAAAATTTCATGACAAGATGGAAACAGGTGTTTTTCAATAATTTTTAAAAGACATATTATTATCTCCCGCTAATATGACTTCCGCTTGGATCGATTTGACATGTTAACATTTCCAAAATAAGGAAAAGTTTATAAAAAACTGAAAAAATATTTTTTTAATTTCTAGGCGGTTTATATATATTTCCTAGAGTTATTTATAAATCATATTTTGGACTAAATACTTCAATGAATAAACATTCCCAATGATATGCAATAGATGCAATATCCAAAATATCATATATTAAAGTATTATCTGTAAAAAACCCACTCCACCGTGTTCCGAACTACTTCTCCCTTTACAAACAAACGTATAATTATGCAATTGGAGTAAACTGGTATTTGACTCATCCAATAACCAATTTCCGCATTAAGATATTGTATGTGAAGACTACAAACTGAATTTGTTTGTTTTTTAAAAAGGGGGGTAATTTCTTCACCATCTACGTAAACGAATCTGTAAAATAATCAACATCGCTAAACTCAAAGAGTTTATGTTATGTTTGCTAATGTCGTTGAGAAGATTTATCAATGAATTTTTCTCATATCCTCCAAATGTGTTTAGTAAATCAGCCATGATACTCGGAATAAATAATACTGATTATAAAATATTTTTTTGCGATGTAGTACAGCGGTAAAAAAGCATGGAGAAATATACAATTAAATGAACACAATATGTATTAGAAATAGATTATAATAAACATACTCAAGCATTGTGGTCTTTAATCGTTGGTTGGACCTGGTGGCACTTATTATCTCAAAAATATAATATAGGGCATTGTAATCTGTCAAATAAGAAACGGTATAATATTTTGAATGTGTGTTGTGAAAAAAATATTTCGTACACAATATTAATAGTGGCCTACAAATTGTTCACAACCAATGTCGAATAAAAAATTCAATTGTCGAGCATATATCTTGTTCAGTTGTCTGTTTTACCACGTAGTTCATTGTTTCATAGTTATTATTTGTCCATGGACGGTTAGTCGGGAGTAAGGGACGCAGCATTAGATATCTGGGGGAGGGGGCTAGAGTTTTTGTTGCTTGCAAACTTTTTTTTTTACCTCCGTTTTGTAGCGACAAACTATTTTTTCCTTTTTTTCTAGTCCCCCCCCCCCCCTGCCCCAGGTATCAAATGGTGCGTCCCTAAGTATGTCAGTATTTTTGTTTCTAAGTTCATACGAAGCATCGGCCCAACACGCAGATTGAAATATGGTATAAACGTCGGATAAACCTCTTTGCCACATTCAATACATTTTGTTGTCTGATTTCTAATGTGACATGGTCGCTGGCATAGCACATGTCTTTATCGCCGAAAATATGTTGTATTATTCTCTGTCTGTCAGCCATAGAGCAGCCGACTGTGTCGCACAAATGTATCTGAATGTTTTCCTTCAGATGCCTAGTACATGGGAGTCCTTCTACATTGGGAACTATGTCCACGAATCAAATGTTCTTATGTCCATTGGAACACACCATGCGTGTATCCAATACTGGCAACTTGAACATTGTATGCTCTGCAGCTCAGTGCTCTTCTTCAACGTGTTTCTTACGTACCCCATACCGTTAAATTTCTGCAGGATCCAGTAATGCGATAACCTTTACTATATCATACACAGAAAGTCTTGATTAGGAAGCAATTAGGAAGCAATATGAATTTATGCAGAATTCATGCAGAACATTCAGTTTTCCTGCGGAAGGGGGGGGGGTGAAATGTTATTGAAAAAGCAACCATGAGAGCTGTTGATCCTGATTTCAATAACTCAACACTTAACTGGAGACAGCTCCGGACGGAGTTATAGATGACGTAATCACACTCACTTGTCCTCATAATACATACTATTTCGTTTAGTTATCACTATGTATTAAAATTATGTAGCTATAAAACAAAGAATACATTATATTAAGCATCAAATCATACAATGTGACAGTAATGTATTATATATACACCGCTTGATAAAGATTTATTTTCAATTTGTACAAACAATGGTGTGATACAGTACGAAAAAAACAAGCAATATCATACATGTGGCGTACATATAAATGAGAATACATTATATTATAACCTGCTGGCAAAGCAACAAATGTATAATCAAACCCAAGGGGGTGGGTTGCATTTTACAAACTATCAAATCATCAAAAAACAATAGGCTTGCTTTTGATAGTAGGCCTACATATCACCAAATTAATAATCCACTGTGTATATTATCATTATTACATGTACACAAAAACATTATTGTCAACACTAAATCCGACGTTTGTCTTACAGAACAAGTATGCCAACACCTATAACTGGTGAACAGTTGAATTTATAATATAACTGTCATATATTACTTTAGTATATAGTTTTAATTCTCTTATATATGGTTGACAGGCTGAAAACCTCCTCGTGAACTCGTCTAACTCTGCAGTTCGCAGGCGGCATGTCTACGACGCCCCGCCCCCCTCTCCAAATCCAGAGTTGGACCTCAAAGTGTTACTGTGTAACCATGGTAACTTCGATCCGACATTAAGACAACGCAATGAGCTCGAGAAATGTCGGCATCTCAACTAGGCCAAGCTCCAAGGTGGCTAAACAACCCACCCATCAGTGGCATGTAAAATAATAATTATGACACATAATCATGATAATAATTATTTATACTAGTCACGCAGGACACACCAAAACAACATTTGCTATACTCAGTATTTTAACCCTTAATTTGTTTAGGCCATTATGTTTTTTCTGTTTTAAACGAGCGCGCAAACAAAACATTTATTTTCAGGAGATAAAAAAACATTCTGAAAAAAACTATTTTATCTCGGGAGATAAAAAAACACTTTTCCAGCTATGTTTTTTTGCTTGTTTTCTTTGTCGCCCTCATTAACTTTTTATCAAATAGATTAAGATTTTTTTTATTTCGTCGCCCTCATTAAGTTTTATAGAAATGTGTCCAATGTTTTTTTTTTATTTCGTCGCCCTCATTAACTTTTCCAAAAATAGGTGCAATGTTTTCCTTTTCCAATTTTTTTTACCCCCCTCCATTATATTTTTTTTTTTGATCTAATATAGAAATATTAAACATAGTGGCCTTAGGTGACCTTAGATAAATTTTGCTAGTGACTTTACCACTGTTATGTCTGTAGATGTAATAATTCGTAGAAACATAGCATGCTGCATTATCATTTGACAATTGCGGCTACATAATTAAGGAAGATTTCACGTTCATTGTTCATAGCATTACAGTGGAGATGTATTTCGTCGTCAATATCGTTTGATCCACACCTTGTGCATATTCACAGGTTTATTGGAGTTATTGGATTATTGCATCGTTCTCTCCCTATTTTTAAATCATGCAAACTCGTTCAATATCTCGCCATTGGTGTTATGAGGTGGTTTCGCGTTATATTTAGGATATATGGATCAACACACAATTTTTTTTTACTAATATATGCGCAGCTTACTTGCCCTCTCAATATCTTTTCTCCACCGCTGTGGACATATTCTGACAATTGCATCTTCAAGGGAACGCATGAATTTATTTGTATTGCCAATATGCTGCGTTTCCCAAGCTTAATCTAGCCCGCTTAGTTCAAGGACAGACCGAATACGCCAACAACAGAGTGTGAATCCATTGCCATTCAGCTCTGGTAGCATATGATATTGTAGGCATTTCTGACAGGGTTGTTATGTGATAGATCTAGAATTATACACCAATATTTTACAGCTTTTATGCTGCCTGAAGCATAATCCAATTGGAACCGTCCTGTGTCACCATATATTGCAGGAGTGGGTGTTTGCTTTTTAACACCCAGAGTTGATTCAATACATTTTAGATGTATTTTTCTACGTATCTTTTGCTTTTAACAGTTTGACTGTTTCTATGTGCGCTTGGCCTCGGTAGTGTTTTTACTTCAGATAATAATTTCGTGTTTTTGCTTTTTTGCGCTTACAGCTTGTTGTTCCTCTGAGTTAATACATTTTATACGACTAATTATACATTTTGCATTTGATGCTACATCAGTTGTCCAAGTCTGAAGTGACTGATCCTTAAGTCAAAAGTCTACGGGGTATCTTGTAATCTTGCTAAACACATCCAAATTCAGCAGATAATCAAGCAGATTTGACATTATATATTTTATACGATAAATTTTACATTTTCCTGAACGTTTTAAAACCGTGCCTGAAATAATACGTGCTCAATATAAAATACATGTGCGATAAATATTCAATGGGTCACGGCCCAATGCGCTGTATACCATCAAGGACTTCAATTCAATAGTATTGATGTGACAAGCGTGTGTCAAAAAGGTCTAGCTCTATATATTATCAACCGCTAAATTCAACTCTAGATTTTTTTTCAAGGAAAAACATAGCTCCATTTTCTTTACTAAAACATGTTTTTTTAGCTTTGCCAAACTTTCTATTATAAATAAATAAAATACCAAGGTAGATGAAATTGTCTATGACAGCAATGTTTGAATTTTAAAAGTTGAGCTAAGGATATTTCAGAATTTTTCTAACTGATAATGTTACTTTTTGTTTTGCTGGTATTGATATTTAATTTCCTTGTTTTGCACCACGACTGCACGGCATCAAACGACAATTGAAGCTCTGTTAGTTACTCTGCAAGAATAACTGTGTCCTCCGCATACAAAATAATGCACATTTCAATATACTCAGATCGTCATCATTTTCTGTCAGCTCGAAAATATGTTAAACCACCGTATTTTGAACTGAGGTAACTTAACAGATCAAATAAATTAATTGAGAATAACAACGCCTGACCCCGTTTTTTACTTGAATAAATTTGACAATTTACCGTTCATTTTTACATAACATTTGGCATTTAAGTACAGACAGACAGACAGACAGACAGACAGACAGACAGATATTTTATTGACAGAAATAAGTCATTACAGACTTATTTGTCATAGTGATAAGAGAGATATATGTACATGTATATACAAGAATTTTAGTTTGTTAAAATCATATGACAATATACATGGTAACAACTAAAATCATGTTAAATGGTAATTACTTTTTTACATTTAGTATTTGGCCACTTATTTCCAAAGATAACATTCTTACCATGGACTAACTCGTGATTGCTACATTGTCGAAAGCGTTTTTTTATAAAAACGGTATACTTACCGTTTATTGAGATATAAATCAATCTGTGTTGTTACGGGACCAATCCAATCAAATGAAAGGAAATCCGAATTGGGCTAAATTGGTTCGCCAACATATAATGGTAAACTGTATATTAACCACAAATTATCCGAACAGCATTGTTTATTCAGTTTTATTTTAAATGAGAATACATCAATTGGAACAAATCAGAATAACAGATTGACCAGAGAGGTGAAACACTAAATTTAGATAATATACTAGGTTTGAATTTAGAGACCACCTGATTGAAAAAGTTTAAAATTAATTAATGTTCCCGTACTTCATCCAACAAAATTTCACAGGTTAATTGATCAAGAACACTGCGGAATTGTCTGTAATAATTTAAAACAATGGGACATAACAAACTACTCACGCTGGGCAACATATGTAGTATGACACAAACTGGATAAGTATAAACGTTACAAATAACACTCACCAGTATGGCATCTATTGTCCAGAGCAAGATAATTTTAAAACATAAATATTACAAATGTCAGTCCCCCGTCACAACCTAAATAAGCATGTCCAACAGACCCAAAAATGTAGCCCGAATCAAAACAAAGTCAGGGCTCAGAATGAGCCGACACTTTTTGTCCTATATATGTGTGTCTCATACACACCACAATACCGATTTTATAGGGAACTAGCTCTTGTGTACAATATATATCATCTTACAAATTATCATGTATGGCCACAATTCAAATTAACTGGTCCAACCTATGTACAAGGTTACCTTACCAGTATCTTAAACAATTTATAGAGACGTACATGAATTTCTGAGAGGAATCACTGCCTACATAATAGGGTGTTCATACCATTCAGTGAAATTTAGTGTAATGTCGTAAATTTCACTACACATATAATTTTTCACATTTTATAAAGACTGTAATTAAGTACGTTTTACTACTCAAACATATATATTTTTAACAGTATTAAACTAATCAGATATTGTATTAAACTAATAAGATCATCCTCTTTGACAATGCTCAGACAAAAACGGGGTAAATGGGAGGATAACCCTTTTCTAAGACCACTTTCCTCATAACCAATTGGCCTCAATAAATTCTAGCCTTCTATTTAGCTTTTTATTTTTCATTTTCCAAAACAACTAACAATATAAATACCCCTGCAGTTATCAGGGTTACACATATCGCCTCTGTTCTTATACCAAGTAGCGTATTCATTACTGATGGTTCCTGTGAGAGGAACATGACAGAAGAGCCAGAAAAGCACTGGCGTCGTACATTACACTACATATTGAAATGATAATATTTAAAAATTTTATGATTTATCCAAGTATGTCATAAAAGATTTAAGAAAACCTAAAACCTTGACACCGATTTCGTTGCAATGGAGGTATAACCATAAGTTTGGGCTCAACAACCAAGATTCGTTTGGTACATATGTGATAGCGGCACTGAAATTTTGTCATAAGGATTGTTATTGAAAGGTAGTTCAATCAGTTATTTCTCAATTAAAACTGTATTTTTAATTTTACTGTATAACGGAACAGACCATCCTTGTGCTATTGCTTCATTTCAATTTTGTATAAATTGGTCATGGAATCTTAAATTGATCATTTTATTAAGATGATCCGGAGATTGCGGAGAATCTAGCACTATCTAGTATCTTTTTAACCGAACTAATCAAAGGAGAATCAAACAAATCATCCTCGTTAAGTTTAAATATTACAGAGTAAATCATTTTAGACAGCTTGTTTTTCTTACTGGTAATCAGTCTCGCTCAGTGGATGACCTTTTTAGCTCAGCCGGTCTTTAGGCCTGGATGAGCTCATGCCGTCTTTTCATAAGAAATGCTTCTCCTCCCTCAATTCTCTTATCCGATTTCAATTCTGTTTGTTTTTTTTGCAAGACCTTGTGCCTGTGAATTAAACTTCCTCATGGATTTCAGAAATTTTAATTAATAATTAACTTATGACCTAGATGGTGGGCCAACATTAGCTCAGCATTGGGTCAATGTCTCGTGTTTGACCGCCTGCAGGATAAAAATCGCTGGAGAGAAATGAATGAGAGACTCCAGTACAGACTGAGACAGACTGAGCGGACAGGGGTTAAGCAATATGTCCCCATCTCTGTGTACAGACGGGAGACATAATAAACTTATCACCTAATTAAGATCTGATGACGGCACTCTGTCCACAATTCACAAATGTTTCTCCTCCCTCAAATTTTTATCCGATTTCAATTGTTTAGTTTGTTTAAATGAGCTTGTGCATGTGCATAGAACTGCCTCGCTGATTTCAGAAATGTTAATGCGTAATCAACTTGCCCTAATTAAGGATCAGCTTCTGTGTCATTGACACTCGTTTGCATTTAATATCTATATGCACCGTTACACCCAACTCTCCATATACCATATTGGATCGTGTAGATTTATTAATATGTAGAATATATTTACAAAATCTTAGTTTCAATTTATTTACAATGTCACAAACTGGGACCGGCCCCTCAAGTAACCGGTGTCATAGCCAGTTTTCATCACTTCCCACATATAGTGTTTGTGTGGCCAACCAGTCTACAGCTGTGGTGACGACAATCAGAGGGGTTCTGACTATCCCTACACTTTAAACATTGACGGCTACTGTTAGATTGTTTCATGTTGTGTCTCTCCTGTCTATTTGACTTTCAGCTAAAACATGTAAAAGTGGTACAATGTCATTATCCGCCCGTCTTGGCATGTCTTGAGGTAGATCCCCCTAGACAAGCCCAGAACCCCTTATTAGTCCAGGAATTTTAGGCATTTTCAGGGGTAAAGATGGAAAAAAATAATATAAAGCTGAAAATTTCAGGAGTTGTTCAGATGGTCATCTTTAATGACCTGTAAAAAGTCCCAAAGTTTCCCAGGAGCGGAACATGTTTTTTTTCGCGAAAATCCAAAATGGCCGCCAGAGGCCATTCCAAAATTGTAACATACGAAGAAGTTAACATATATTCCTTTGTAATACCTCTTTTTCACCTAATTTTTCACGGGGAACTCATTTCAGGTCTTCTTTTCAAGTTTTAAAGCCTCAGTCGTGTTTTATTTGCAAAAATCCAAAATGGCCGCCTGATACAATACTGAAATTGTAACTGATGAAGAAATTCTAATATATTCCTTTGTAATATATTTTTTCTGCATAGTTTTTCACGAGAAACCTAATTTTGGTTCTATTTTAACGTTGTAAAGCTTATGTCATTACACAGTTCAAAATGGCCGCCATTGAGGTGGAAGAACAATTTCAGAAATTCTGTTATTTTATGTCTACATAATGTTTTATTTGGAAACATAGTGACAGTAAAAAATATCTCTGGAATCAAGGGCAGTTATGCTATGTGGTTTAGTCCAGTAAATTGTCCTTGGTGTTGCTCCAGCCTTTCATGTGATAATAATAATTATAAATTAAGATGCATGAAATTATTACGGTGACAACAGCGTGCGTTGTGCCATGTCACAAACAACTTACCACACCGAGACGGCTCAACGTGTCCCTGGTACTACTAATTTTATTTTTCAGCACCAAACTTCCTCTAACAATTCAGTATATTTTCAAAAGAAAGATGATTTAATAGATTGAATAATGTATGTACATTTGTATCTGTTATTACTCAATATAATATGATTTCGTCATTCATAACAGAAACACGGGAAGCAGGGACACAATAAGCATAATTCACAAAAAACTCATTTTATCTAACGACACAAATCAATTACATCCAAAGCAGACATCAATCAGATATAAAAAGGATTAAAAAAAACAGATTGAGAATGGAAGCAAGAAATTGAAGTGCATTTTTGCGGGCATGTGTTCAGTTTAATAGCAGGCATCTTGAAGATATCGGGCATTGTAATTTTTTTGTATGGAGAAAAATACTATGTTATAATGCATAAACACAGTCAGGCTTATCTAATGAAGAACTGCCATAATTATGCATTTAGATGCACTAAAAGAACTTTCATAATATAATAATCAATATTATTTTGTGTGGTGGTTATTTTTTAGTTTGACAGGTTTGTTGATTTTTTTGTCAAAATATAGAAACAAAAATGTAGCAATTTAGAAATTGTAAACATGTTAAAACATGATAAAACAAAACAATATCAAATAAAAACTAAACAATCGTATGAGTAACGTCAAGCAAATAATTCAGGTAGGCCTATTATTACATATTATGGTGGTCATATTGAAAAATCACGGTCATTTTACTCTCAGGTGCATACACAGACCAATTTTAGTGCCGTTATCACCATTCATAAATTGATATTACACTTTTATATGCTCCATTGAGGTTTTAGGATATAGACCTTCCCAGCTGAACCACACTACAAAATATCTGTCATCTATACACGTGTCGTTATTTCATGTGAATATTACTTTACGTTGCTTTCTGCACAATCATGGCAATATCGTGAAGGAAGGAAGGGACTATGCCCTAGTCTTATCGAATAACTTCAAGGGTTCTTTATAGTGCACAGTGCCATAGACATCACTGCACACTCCATGTCTTTGAACAGTTTGGAGCACTGTATAGGAACAACTTCGACGACTAACTTCCGACCCGACCGGGATTTGAACCCAGTAGCTCTGAGCTTCGAGCGAATGGGCCATCAGGACGGCCTCGTTATTTTAAACACAAAAAACTTATTCGGGTTCCTATTAATGTTGCATCAAATATATATAAACATGACAAATAGGGTATGGGACCTTCCCTAGGATCCTGCAGGCTCTGGTGTGATACCTTGCATTGGACCCTTATGCCCGCATGTGAGATCTTGCCTAGGACCATAAGGGCCTAGGTGTGAGTGCTTGCCTAGGACCCTGTAGGCTCTAGTGTATGACCTTGCCTAGGACCCACCGGCTCGGGTGTAAGTCCTAGCCTAAGACCATGCGGGCTCATGGTAAAACCTTTCCTATGACTTGTAGGCTCGGATTTGAGACCTTGCATATGACGCTGCGGGCTTGGGAGTGAGTCCTTGCCTAGGACCTTGGCGGCTCGAGTGTAAGTCCTTGCCTAAGACCATGCGGGCTTTGAAGGCTCGGGTTTGAGACCATGTTTAGGACGCTGTGGGCTCGGGTGTGAGTGATTGCCCAATACCATGCGCGCATGGGGTTAATACTTGCCTATGACCTCTAGGCTCGGATATGAATCCTTGCCTAGGACCTGTAGGGTCAAGTGTTATACCTAGCCCAGGACCTTGTGGACTCGAGTGTGAGTTCTTGCTTAGAACACTACGGCCTCGGGTGTGATTCCTTGCCCATGGACTATACATGTGCGTCTGTGAGTCCTTGCCTAGTCACTGGGGGCTCGGTTGTGAGACCTTGTCTATGACATGTAGGCTCGGGTGTGAGTCTTTGCCTAGAACAATGCAGCCTTGTGTGTGAGACCTTGCCTATGACCCTGTGGACTCAAGTGTGAGACCTTGCTTAGGATATTTGCTTAGGACCCCAGCTGACGCAGTAGTAAATAACATTTATCACTGACATGAATTCCATGGCAACAGATTACCAGCAACAGCCTGTGGCTGTCAATTCTAAAATAAAAACCTGTAACCAGTTTTCACGGAGCTTGATGCAGCACCTCCCAATTAATTAATGAAAATGATTAGGTGTGGTTGCCAAAGTTGGTTGCATGTTACGATGCAGCAGGTCTGCGAGGTACACAAGCTGAATGGGTAGGGGGCCTACAGTAAGCCATATAGAATTAATGAAATTCAGATTGATGATTAGGAAACAAAATGACACTTTACTTTCTCAGACTAACGTTGTTTTATTGATTGAATATGCTGTTTTGGCTATCATGTATTAGGAATTAAATACATTAAAATGTGTACTGCATATTTCTTTTGGAGTTATTTTGGAGTTATTTGTTACTGGTCATTAATTACTGGTAATTTATAGATTTAAAAGTTTATATGTATCTCGAATACGAATGACATTTGCTCCCAATGAAACCTTAAATGGCGGCCATCTTGGATTTATTCTTCAGCAAAACCTTAAAAGTTACTAACAACTTCAGAAATAAATTAAGCCTTAAAAATCATGTGGAAATGAGGTATTACATCAAAATATATGTTTAGTAGTTCAGGAATTACAACTTCAACATAGCGCTTGGCGGCCATTTTGAATTTTGTCAAAAAAAATATGTTTCACTCCGGGAAAAACTTTGGGACTTTTTACAGGTATTAAAGGAGGACATACTGGGAGTCTATAGATTTAAAAGTTTATATGTATCTCAAATACTAATGACAATAGACTTACTACCAATTCAACATCAAATGGCAGCCATCTTGGATTTATTCTTTAACGAAACCCTAAAAGTTACTACTAGCTTCAGAAATAAATTCAGCATTAAAAATCATGTTGAAATGAGGTATTACATTAAAATGTATGTCAAATAGTTCATGAATTACAACTTCAACATGGCGCTTGGCGGCCATTTTGAATTTATCAAAAAAAAGATGTTCCGCTCAGGGGAAACTTTGAAACTTTTTACAGGTTATAAAGGAGGACATAAAGAACACTTCCTGAAATTTTCAGCTTTATATTATTTTTTTCCATTTCAAAACCTAAAATTCCTGGACTATATCGGGCGAGCAAAGAAAAACACTCACCATAACACACCATGCCCTATCACCCCCACCCTCACATCATCATCTGAACTTCATTCATCTCATGAATTGACTACAACGTTTTTATCGTATTACAATGTCACTTAAAATACCATTTGTGCCGAAAAGTGACGTAAAGCAATGATTTACTACTACTACAATGTCATTATTATTAATTGAGTATTTTTATTACCTTCGGTTTATGGGAGCAGGTCGAGACGACCTCTACAAGACCTGTTAACCGAAATAGTGAATTCAAATTATATAATAAAATATTATATGAAAGTATAATATAAAACCAACTGTTCACCAGTTATTGGTGTTGGCTTTCTTGTCATGTAAGACAACGTCATATCCAGTGTTTAAAATAGCGATGTGTTTGTGTACATGCTATTTAAAAAAATGTACTTATTTTAAATTTTGCGATTTTGAGTTTTGTAAACATACAATAAAATAACGGACAATTTTTTCTTTCTGTCATTTTTCTTCTGATTCTGTGCCCGCGATCTAAGGGTAGACGTTCGAATGGCACACTCCCTGTGTGACACGCCACCTTCCTGAGAAAAGCTGGCAGGAATGCGAGAGCCATGAAGAGGTCATGTGTCACCATCGGTCTTTTGTTTTTTCTCTAAATATTAAATCTTTTTGGATGTGACGTAGCGCAACGAGCATGTTTATTAACACTTGGGCTCTTTGCTAGGCGTTCAGTACATGTCTTATTAGGATGCACACCATCAGTGAGTAAGAACAGTCATTGAGGGTATTGAAAGAATTATCATTGTTTATGAAGATATGCCCCATTTGGCAAGTAGGCCTACATCAATACCAGCATTAAACAAATCAATGCGCTGATGTGTGAGGTCCATGGTAAAATCCTGTGTAAAGACCATGGCTGTACAAGCCACTTCTTTGCACAGCAAAACTCAAGTCACCGGCCGTCTGGGCATGTCAGGGGGTATATCACCTAGACATGCCCAGAACCCATTATCCGGGGATAGAAGGAAAACGCTCTCAATAACCCACCATGCCCTATCACCCCCACCTTCACATCATCATCTGTACATCATTCATCTCATCAATTGACTACAACGTTTTAATCGTATTATAATGTCACTCAAAAGACCTTTTGTGCCGAAAAGTGACGTAAAGCAATGATTTACTACTACTACTACTCACCACTTTTTCGTTCTGCTGAACATATACATCCACTTCAGTTGAGCAGTCATTCCCACCAACAACCAGAATAACTGCTTTACATTTCTCCCTTGTAGTCTGACATTCTTCGGGTACTAGGATTATGGCTGGTAGTAGTACTTTTCATCCCAAGCCGGGGAGAGTCATTAGGGATATGTTCCGTCAGTCGCATACTGTACGGCATGGTACGGAAGCACTAGTCTACATCAATCATCCAAAGGAAGCTGCAGCCTCCTGGTATCTGGCCATTATCTTTGGGCAGATTGCCAGTGGCGTACCCTGGTTCCTCTGCTCAACTGTGGTGCCAATGCAGCTCCCGCTTCAGTGCAGGTGTTGGTGTAGGCCGTGGTACACTTTAATTACAGACACTTAAATGACCATGTTTGCAAAAAAAGTGACGAAAAGCAATGATTTACTACTATTACTACTACACCTACCGAAAAAACTCGGTCATGAAACTTAGAAAGTGGTAGATTTATCTTTTAGGTCAATAAAAGATATTTTAATACTAGGAATTGTCATTTAAATGGCCATACTGGCCGAAAATTTACATAAAGAAGAAATTGTATTTATTTACTTTATTGTAGGTTGAAGTGAAACTACAACTATTAAATTGAGTCAGAAATCGTCACGAAAGAATCGTATAACATGCTGACAAAAGAAAAAGGCTGCGAATATGTGCAGGAGCCGACTGTTACACCTTGTGTGATCCATCAAAGATAATAAAAATGTTGAAGTATGGGTCGATAGCGCTAAAATGATTTTAAGATTACTTAATTTGTAAATGTGGCAACTTTTTACAATTATTAGTCTCCTAGTGACCTTTAGGTGAAAAGGAGACATAAATCTTTACTGTACTACTGCTACTACTTATAGATAAATAGCTTTATTCAATGAAAAACACAGGTAAACATCACCATATAATAAATACAGGGCGCCACCAGGGATAAAAACACTGAAAAAGTCTAGTGACAAAATATTATTTTCACAGTGGTCACTTTCCCGAAGCTTCAATTTTACTTGCCCCCGACCATTTCGGACAGACCCAGAAATGTATTGGTCAAAATTTTATTGCTGATACGTAAAATACCATCTATTACACATTTAACTACATCATTTAACCTATTCGCCTAACTGACCATACTATATCATGTATATACTGAACCCGTAAAGCTGTAAGTTTGACTATAGTTTTTTTAATCCGTTTTATTAGCATGTTAAATCACTTATTGGGAACAAAATTGTGTTTAAAGATCAAAAATTACACAAATTTGGTCGCGAAGTAAACAAGTGATTTAACATTTAACCCATAAAACTTGCAAGTGAAGCAATGATTTACTACTACTACATTATTATTAATTGAGTATTTTATTAACTTTATTAACCTACACTATATATCACGTATTAACCGAAACCGTAAAGCTGTAAGTGTGACAAAAGTGTTTTTTAAGCATGTTAAATCAGTCATTGGGAACGAAATTGCGTTTAAATATCATAGAAGTACACATATGGTGTGATGGAGGGCCCCTCGCGCCGAAAGTACCTGTAAGTGACCGTCGGAGTCCCTAGTGTGGGGTCACAATGGCGGACGAGGGAATCTGCCCAATCTTCACCATTTCAACTCAAACTTCCTTCCCCGTCGAGTCGACGGTTCCAAACAAATCATAAAACTCTTTCTCCACTTGTCATGTTTATTCGTTTGACATTTGGCAAGAACAAAGCACAACCTCCGCGCACGGCACGTCCTATCTGACTTAGCGAGAGCGAACTACGGCACGTCCGTAGTCGCCGAGTGTAACGCCTGAAGTGCGGGAAAAAGTACCAATGCCGCACGGCTGCAATTGTGTGCACCCGTCACCAAGGTACGGAAACGAGGCGGTCGTCCACAGCCTCCCGCGTCCGAGAAGCCGGGGATAACTGCCACCTTAACTGAACGAAGTCAGGATCCTACACACATATTTGGTCACAAAGTAAACAAGTGGTTTAACATTTAACCCTTAAAACTTGCAAGTGTTAAATGAACTGTAAGTAGGTATTCACACACATGCGTCATCAATAGTCATGACCCTAGTGAACTATAAATAGATGATTATGATCATGCTATGGGTACCAGATATATATCCCCTAGACATGCCCAGAACCCCTTATCGGCTGATCAAAGGAAAACTCTCAATTACCCTCCATGCCCTATCACCCCCACTCTCATCTGTACATGATTCATCTCATTAATTGACTACAACGTTTTCATTGTATTACCGGACAATGTCACTTAAAAGACCATTTGAGCCAAAAAGTGACGTAAGGCAATGATTTACTACTACTACTACTAGTACTAGATATATTACACGAGTGGTGAATGTGTTGAGCCGTCTGACACCCCAATCACCATAGTCTTAATGACCACACACTGTGTAACTGTATCTGTACGTGGCAGTACACAAAAGTGCAATCGTGCCACGGGAGGGGTGGATGGCATGCGCAGGTTTTGGTGGAACGTTGTAGCCTGACCTTGATAGCTGCAGTGGAAGGTCCCATCTTTATAGGTAGCCTTAAATAACCGGCAATAGCGTGTTTGACATTAGGTCTCTCACGTGGGATGAATGGAGTTACCCAGAGGGAGTGATCCTTCCTATTGTTACTCTGGGGACTATCCGACCCGAGGATAGCGGAGCTGCGCGAAATGCCAAAGAGTTTCATCATTAAATTGTACAGCGAAACTCAGTCTCCGGCCGTCTGGGCATGTCTGGGGGTATATCCCCTAGACATGCCCAGAACCCCTTATCGGGCGAGCGAAGGAAAACGCTCTCAATAACCCACCATGCCCTATGACCCCCACCCTCACATCATCATCTGTACATCATTCATCTCATCAATTGACTACAACGTTTTTATCGTATTATAATGTCACTTAAAAGACCTTTTGTGCCGAAAAGTGACGTGAAGCAATGATTTACTACTACTACTACTCTTGCATGTATCATTTTTTGCAGATCGGAAAACATTTTTCAGTTCGAAAAACTCAGAAATAAAATCAGAAACACCCATTGTAGTTAGTAGGCCTATATAATCGACGTCAATGGAGATTAGCATCACGTAGATGTTGTGCTAATTCCATTCAAACCCTCTAATATTACTAATCTATGGATGCACAAATCATTGCTGGAATTACTTTTGCTCTAGTGCTCATGTAAATTGTCAAAATCGTATTTTCCTAATTATTTTAAATAAACATAAATCTAATATAAGCTCGACCTCCTGAGACCTAAACGTGTATCGACCATTGATGGGCAGTTACGTAATCTACAACGCTGTCAGTAAAATGAAAGAAGTGCCAGGATTATGTTTAAATATACGGCCAACATTACAGATTATGGCCACTCTTTGTAGCAGTATTGTCCGTTTGCCTGGCCACTTCAGACCGTTAAAAGCCAACAGAAGCGATTCTTGTAAATTTAAAGGGTAGCTTTGATCAGAACAATTATATCATGGACATATCTACTGCTACAAAATATAGTCGTGTAAGTAGTTCTGGTCATGAGGATTTAGATAGTGTATGCATTGCGGCACCGTGTATTGGCGCTGGCTATATTTTCTTATAGCCTGATGTTTGTTATATTAAAGATGTAAAAACTAAGCTAATAAGTATTAGGTAATAAATTTGCAATTTCATTGTGTTTCAACCAGTCATTAGATAAATCGTGGAAATACACACCAGTATGATTGTAATTATAATTTTGATTGACAAATATAATTGTATTTGTAATTGGATGTTTCCAACAAATTATAACTGTTATTCTATTTGTAATTCAAAAGTTCCAAATGAAAGTAATTGTAATTACAAATGCAATTAATTGACCCCAACCCTGTCTAGTTGATACATAACCACAAACAATCGGTCTAAAAAGTCACTTACTGACATCTCGGAACAATATTGTGACATCCACTGCTCCTTATCACCCAAAGACGCCTATTTGATGTAATGTATTGAATTTATCTTTGTGTATTTTAGGAAAATGAAGACCCTGGTATTCTGCTTGAGTTTCTTCCTGGTAAGTCTCATCTTCTCGCGACGAGCACGACTATAATAAAACTTTATTATCCAGGATTTGTACATTTTTTTACTAGAAGTAATAAAAAGTATGACAATTTTCGACATACTTGGACGTTGTTTTTTTCACGCGCGTTAAATAAATAATTTATTATAAATAATTTTTTTTTTTTTTTTTATTTTTAGTAGTCACTTTGCACTAATTTAATTCGCAATGTGATACCCTGTATATTTTTGTGATTGTACCAAATAAACATCTTATGTCATGAACATATCTATGACAAATAAATCTGTATCAACGTTTTTATCGTATTACAATGTCACTTAAAAGACCATTTGTGCTGAAAAGTAGCGTAAAACAATTATTTACTACTACTACTAATGAAAAGTTGTCTACAGGCTTTCTGTAATCGTCGGAACTGACGAAACGAAACTGGTTTCAACCAAACGAAAGTGACAAGAAACAACTAATGAAGCTGGTTTATTGGACACAATGGACGACATATGATTTTAAAAAACATATTACTTATGTATTATTGACTTTTATTTATGTATATACAATGATTCTGTGACGCCACCAATTTGTTGGAACTGTGCCCACTCAGTTGCTATTTTCAAAGATGGTTCCCTTCTTTCTCTCTTGGCACTTTGTTGTTCAAGCAGTCGTTATTATTCACTGAAAAAAAATATTCCCATCGTCATGGACCGCACTCCTGTGGACGTTGATCATGCAGCACATGCGTGCCGTTGAATTGTGAGTCCACAATGTGTCCTCAGCGAATCATGATGACCCAGCTACTTTAAAAACCCATTGTTGGTTGAGTAGTGGCCCACCATGTGCACCGGTGACCAAGAAACATTGGTACAATATTTAGGTGTTTCATGGGATCCTACGACATGGGTCTCTTTGAGTATTATTCTTCTTAGGTTCACCAGACACATGGTCGGTCTAGCAGATTTTCAAGGATGGAGGAAAACCCGATTGATGGCGGATTGATGGGCGGCGAACCAGCTGGAGACGAGCCGACTGGTGGTGACCCAACAGGAGGAGGCTCAACCAGTGGTGATGGATTCAGTGGCGCAGTCTCGTCAGCCATGAGCAGCAGGCCTACTGTATTTCCTGATGAAGACGTCAGCACATTGGTCACTGAGAAACCGGCTCCAATATCCACCACAGACTTCATTATCAACAAAGCTGTGGGAGATGCTGTACAGAAATACTTCGGTAAGCACCCCATGTTGATGACTGAAAGTGACTTCAACCATAAATCCCACTTACATACTACTGTAAAAATGACTTCTTACTGGTGACAGAACGGCCAGGAACGTTCTGTCTTGGGGAGTTAAATTGAATTTTGAGTCACTTAAAGTTGTGTTTATAAGTTTGTTTGACTAAAATTTACTCTGGCATGTATCATTTTTTGCAGATCGGAAAACGTTTTTCAGATCCCAAAATGACAGAACGGCCGGGAAAGTTCTGTCTTGGGGAGTTAAATTGACATTTGGGTCACTTAAAGTTGTGTTTATAAGTTTGTTTGACTAAAATTTACTCTGGCATGTATCATTTTTTGCAGATCGGAAAAAGATTTTCAGATCCCAAAACTAGGTATATAAGGGGAAATAAAATCAGCCAGTTAGTGTATAGTCGACGATTAGCATCACGTTGATGTTGTGCTAATCCTGGTGGATTTTTTCCAGAATGTCAGTGTTTCTTAAGAAAACACTAAAACACATTGAATATGTGTAAGCTCAAGATTGAAACACCGTCAGCATTGAACTACTATATGTCACAAGATATTCAGTAATCACGAGACATATCTGGCATATGTTGCCTCAATGTTGGCCACTGTCTCAACGTCGTCCCAAAAATTAGTATCCGCATATTCATTGTCGGATGTTTATACTATTTCTTTAAGATACAGCGACAAAATAGAGTTCACTGCAACTGTCTGCTGCCCATATATCCCACAGATATATGGGCAGCATATATATTTTTCCGAATTCCCTACATACATTTATTGGTAGCAGACATTTCTCGGAGAAATAGCTCTGACTTGGATTAAGGACATAATGAATGCGGTGCTTTTTCTTCATATCACACAATTATTTATTCAGAATGTCCCACAGACATCTTATTAGTAGCAGACACATCAGCAGACGAGGAGGTTCTAACTTGGATTAAAGACCACGTTGATGAGGTTGTTCAACACTTGACTTTGGGAGAGGATGCGGACCAGGCTAGGGTAGGACTGCTGGTGTATGGAGGAGAGGATGAGGAATTGGCCATAGACATGGATGACTTTGACAAGTTAGAACTTATATTACTATTTAATACCTTACATGTATGTCCTCTATATTGTGTTTTTTTTGTAGTTATATTTACTCAAAAAGACCTGTGACTTCAGCTGCTAACCCTTTCAGCACGCGGGCCGTCTCTATATGTCAGAATCTGATGTCTACAGAAGTCAGATTCTGACGTATAAAGACAGGACCCTTGTTGAAAAATATTTCCAATGGCCGTAGACCAATAGCATAGTTTAGTCAGATGGATCCGAAAGAGCGAACTAAAACATTTTATGATGATTTTAAATTGAAGAAGTCCTTTGGTTCCCATGGTTTATAAACACGTATTTCAGCGCTTTAACCCTTAGACCGCTGAGATATAAGATTTAAATTTTCAGTCACTTGAAGTTGTGTCTCGCTACCACGATCTACGACTTCAAGTGACTGAAAATTGCTTGGTGAAATTTAAAACAAAGCGAATGTCAGTTCTCACGTTTTAGGAAATATTTTACTTTTAACAAATTGTCACATAAAGGCTAGTAAAAACACAGTGAGGTTACTGTAGCCGACATCAGTGTTCTAAGGGTGAAGGATTAAAGCTGTGGTTCCAGTGAGAGACACCAGCGAGTGGGAATTTAACATTAATAGTTTAGAGCTCCCGTATATAACAGTCATGATGCCTCAATAGTTAAGCCACAATGGTTAATTTATTATATTGCTCACCACTAATAATCATCGTCATAAGATCATTACGTCAGCAATTTGCCGGTTGTAGTTGATAACAATTTAATTTGATAAATGTGGTTACTAGCCGACTCTGCGTCTCTAATTCTAAAGATCAATTATTAGTTTATTGTAAGAAATAATTATACCATCTCTTTTGTTAAATTAAAGGGACTAGCCCAGGCTAAAATCATCACAAAATCGGTGATTTTTTTTTGACTTCTTAATATGACCATATGATGTAGACATGTCCATAGACTAGAACTGAAACAGTTTTTTTAATTTTTGTGCTGCGCATTTACAAGTTAGGCTAGATATAGAGATGAAATTCCTGATTTCTAATTATTGACAACCATGTCAAAAATAAGAAATACGGGATATTCGTTTCTATATCTAGCCTAACTGGTAAATGCGCAGCACGAGAATTAAAAAACTTTTGCAGTTCTACCCTGCAGCAAACACAGACCATTCGTATAACATTTTTACAGCGTCGGCCCAACATATTGACGTTGGTCCAACATTGTACAAATGTATACAAATGTTTTGTGTTTACTGGGTAGTCTATGTTTACATCATATGGTCATATTAAGAAGCTGGTGATTTTAGCCTGGGCTAGTCCCTTTAAAATCATTTATCTTAACGCGGTATTACACATTTACACCTTCACAGTAACTGCCAAAGTGGTGCTTAGTACACCGGTACATTTAGCGCTAGTGGATGCAATTGTCACTGAAGATCAATTCAGTTTATTTATTAAACTTTTTTATCGAAACAGTCCTTCCAAGCTGAGAGAGAGGTTAGAAGACGAACTGGTGGCGGCGAGTGGCGAGCGTGATGGATTACTGAAAGACGCTATTGATTATGCCAAAGACACGGCCTTCACTGAACAGCGAGGTAAGCAAGTCAAGACATGACCTTCACCGAAAAGCATGTAAACAACTCTCAGGACAAATCTAGCCGAGATATTCAATGCATGTAGTGAGCATGTAATAACTTTATCTTGACCATGTAGTATTTATGCTACGTAACTTATTGCTTAAGGTGACGTAATGGTATCGGTATCTGCCTAGTTTGCTAAACCTCGATTTCGTTAAGGTAGTAACCGGATTGACCTTAACTACCCTTAACTGGGTACTGAAGGCAACCTTGGCTAACCGTGCCGTTTAAGGTGATATTGACGGAATTGACAACGTAGCCCGTTTGTTAATCCATGACCTTGTCATTTGCTAACCCGTGACCTTGTCGTTTAAGATGACCGTAACGGTATTGATAACGTAGTACTCGTTTGGTAATCCATGACCTTGTCATTTGTTACCCTGTGATCTTGTAAGATGACCGTATACGTAATGGTATTGATAACGTAGTTCTGGTTTGTTAATCCATGATCTTGTTATTTGTTAAACTGCAACGTTGTCGTTAAAGTGACCGTAGCTGTATACTTAGTTAGTCAGTATTGTGGGGAGCCTCCGTGACCGAGAGGTAACGTGCTCGGCCTCAGACCGCTAGGGCTTGAATTTCGAATCCTATGTCTGGAGGACAGTGTCATCACAATCATCTCACCATCCTCAGGAGGTTCTCTTGGCCCAGTTTAGCCTATATGTGCACAAAGGTGGCGTAATGCCTGATTCATTTCATTTCATTTGTATACGTAGCTCTAGTTTGCTAATCAATGACCTTGTCATTAAATTGGTAATACGTGACGTTGACGGAATTGATAATGTGGTGCTGGCTTGTTATTCTGAGACCTTGTCGTTTATTTTAGATTGATCATGACTGTATTGATTACGTGCTATTGGGATAGATATGTAAATATTTCATTTGACGACCCACATGCCTATATACAACAGGATTAGTCCCGTAAAATCACATGAACAGTGATATTTGTTGTTCGGTATATACTGAGCACAACTTCCTAGTTTGGAAGGCTAATGGCTTAGGGTGCTATCGCACCACGGGTGATATTGCCCCGCCTTGTGGTTTTTCTGGGTTCTCGCCGGATGAAAACTGCGCCTACGTCCATTGAGGTTCTTTTACGTCCAACTCCAGGTCAGGGGGGGATGGGTGTCACCTCCGCGTGGTCCCCCCTGGGCAACTTCATAGAAGGCCAAGCACACCCAAACGTTTTATTAATATTGTGTTTTTCTCACGTTATTACATATGGGGATAGAGTATTTTGCATTACTTTTCAATCTATATTAAATCGGTTTGGCGGTAAATACAGAGCATAGTCATTGGTTTGTGATGTTCAATATGATCTGAATCGGTATGTGGATGTGTGTCTAACGTTCTATTAGTATACGGGACTGTCTTAAGTATTTCTATTGTATGTATTCGTTTTTGTAAATGGTTTCTCTTTGGCATCCTGGTGTTGGACGGGATGTCCGAAAGAAACCATTGTCATATAATTAGTTTTTCATTTCATTGTTTTAATGGTTTCTCTGTGGCATCCTGGCGGATAATGCAGCATGTCATAGAGAAGCCATTGCCGTACAATTAGCCTGTGGTGACTTACGGTGTCCTCACGGTTCGTGGTCGCTCTGTGATGTCCTCCAATATCACAGACCTTATTACCAACTGTGGGGGCACTGTAAGTCTTTAATTTTTGAGAAAAAATTGTGATTTAATGATTTCTCTGGCCATACTGGCCGAAACGTGAAGTAAAGAAGACATTTACTTACTTACTTAATGGTTTCTCTGTTCATTGTTTATGTCATTCATATTTATGTCTAAATGGGTTTACTTTTTTTGATTATAGTATATAGTATTATAGTATATATTATATATTTGTTTTGACAATGACACTGTTTTGACTTAGACTTGTAGTTTTTACACAATCACTCCAATTTCATGGAGATATAGTGACTTGAAAAGTCGTTCATTTTATAATCACTTTATATTTTACATTATTTATACTGATATTTTTATACCCATTAAACTGTGTTGTAGTGCAGGCGCTTCAACATGTTATCAGACTTGATACATATAGGTGCCAGGAGCATCGTCATCTTATCATATCAAACACTTTAAACTGAATATTTTAGTACGAACATGCTTTTATTAGCTTTGTCTTTCCTTCACTACTTTAACTATACAATATGGAATACTGTAATACCTGGAATTTTCACTTAAATGGCCATACTGGCCGAAAAGTGAAGTAAAGCAAATATTTTACTTACTTACTAACTCCAGGTCAGTCAGACGAGCCATCTGATTTACGTGGTTCTCTGAGCCACACTACACGACATTGCTGCAAACATGTCCTAGTGTATACAGCACCTGGTGAATGTGCCAAGCAGTCACCCATTCAATAATGGACCGGGCTCGACGTTGCTTAACTTCAGTGATCTAGCCGACACCGATGAGCTACCGCCGCATTCCGTATGCATGATATGTAAGCCTAAAACCAAATAATATTATATACTACAACAGGCTATTTAAAATATGCATCATAACAAATTAAAATACAATTAAACAGCATTGTCATCATAAGTTTGTTTCCCGCACCAAAACCGAAGATAAAATAGTTAACGCTAGTGCATATAGCAAAAATCCCTCTGGAAACCTAAGAATTATATAATGCACGAGAGTCTGTATAAAAAAACATGTTTTAAATTTGCTTTTAACATGTTTAAAATAGTATGAAAAAAGTATTGTCTCTCCGTCGCACAGTCGCGGCACGTACGCTAGTTTCGAAGATGTTACGGGCTATACCAACAATCCTCAACCATAACATATTCTACTAAACCGGCCTGGTCGATTAATAGAACATGAATCCAAGGTCTAGTAATAACAGGAAATAAATATATATATATAAATTCAGGAAGTACGAACTATCATATAGAAACGGGTGACATAACATTGTAACGCTATAGCAGTAATATTGACATGATGACGCATTTCAAATATTATTTTTGGCCTTCACGCAGGACAAGGCACTCGCACAGAAAAAATGTAGTTTATTTTAATTCATGATTTCCATTAGACCCAGGTAGTATCACACATTCGGTGTTGCGATGGAACAAAACACATTCCCGACCTAATAAAGAAAGTCAGCAGACTTAGCATCTCTGGAATCTTCCATAAGGCCCCACCTCGTCTGATAACAAAGGCGACCAAAACGTCCCTAAGCGGCCCTAAACAGCCAAAATAAAAATTTCCGAGAGCAACAGTCGGCCATCATGAAAACATATACAGAGTAAATTACAAACACATCGTGGCCTTAAAATAATGTACATAAGAGCATCACATATATAACAAAATGTATAATATGAAAGTTATGAAACGCCCTTGGATCTGACCAACTTCATGGGTTTGCGATCTGTCAAACCACTATTTTTCAAAACACACATTAGTTTATTGCAAGAACATTGATAATTGTATAGTTTTTGCTGCTTATGATAGATATAAATCGTTCAGTTTCAGATAGGGAGTTAAGTTTGTGATATATTTTTCGGCCTCGGCGAGAAGAGCTTTTCCATCAAGTTTGAACAGATTACACTGCCTTAAGAAATGAATTTCGTCGTCAGCTGACAAATACGATTAGCTACGGGGGTTTTGGGTCTGGTATATCTCCCCCTTTCTATTGCTAGATAATGGGAGCTGAGACAAAGCCTAGCAACCACGATTAGTTTTTTGTCTGTCATATATGTACCGAGCTTTGGATAGGAAGAGAAGGTATTTTGCCGGTCGTTTCTGACATGAAATTTGTTCAGCCCAGTCTTAAATGAATTTTTGTCGAGTTTGTTGTTTAACATTATTAATAAACACAGACCTTATTTCTATCCTCCGCTTTTCCCAAGATGAACCCAGATTCAGCGTACTTCTGTTGAGACAGAACAAAACAAGCATCACTAATTTTGTTTTTTTGAGTTTTGGCAGCCCATACAGGGCACAAGTAAACTTTTCAATATCGGCGAAATCTGCCGCGGTGATTAGATCACAATGACCTGAATTAGAAAATGCATCTCGAAAAGCATTATTGTCAGGGCTTTCAAGTAACCTTTGCCCATGAACGCGGCGGTGTAATCAGAGCCAGTAAAGAAGTGTAAAGCTGGAAGACATTGATGGTGCTACTATCTGTGAGATGTTAATGTATCTTCTGATTTTGTTGCTTATTAGGCCATTACCCATCCAAACAATCGAGTTAGCTGTACGATTCGCAACATGATACAAGAGCATAATGAATACATCTGTGTCCGAACTTTTGATGGCAATTGATTCACCGGTATCTGCTTTCAGAATGCGATGCAAGTGATAAATCATCCACGAGTCAGATTCTTCATGACTGCATCCAAGTGTAGAGACCTATTCCCGAAAAACATTTTAAATCGAGAAACGAAGGAGTAGCAGCTTTGTTCTAAACCAAAGTACACAATGTGACCCTCAAGGACGTTGGTGTCGGCATGGTCAGTCCAATATGTCAAGAGAAAGCGGAAAAGAGCTATTTTGATTAAGAGACGATCGTAGTGCCTCCTGCCAATCGTGTGGACAAATAATAAAAAATGCGCCCCAGTTGGGCTCGCCAAAAGTCGAGTTTGAGACTGAACTATATACACCTTACCCGCTGTTGTAAGATTTATTTTTGAACCGGGGGCTACCATCAGCATTCTTGGTGGACGTTTTTTTACTGCAGAGATCAAATGCAACATCAAGAATTATATGCATTGGTACTTTCTCAGTGATTCATCTGGCTCTACCAATGACCAATGCATGTGATCTATAGTTATTAGAGGATTTCTTATATCCCTAAATCTCACAGAAAGTATATTGTGTACAAAAAGTTTTGACAAATTGTAAAATGTTTTCAAGCTCTGGTTATTAAATTGTGTTTTTTGAAGATTTGTTAAAAGACTATTTAGGTTGTTTTTTATTGAGCGATTTTTAGATTTTTGCAATGTCTGGTAGTAAAAATATTTTCATGACTGCATAGGTAGCACCCTATCATTCAACTCTAAGCTCTCGTCCTGAAAACGCTTACCAAGTAGCAATGTGGAGAGCTAGTTCATCATTATATGAAAATTACCCATCCTCACGACATCAGATGAATGAATCGGGTGCTTCTCTGCAATTTATGTTGTCTTTAAATGAAGGGCTTAGGCACAAAAAAAAAATTATTCTAGAAAGTTACAGTGACCTGATGTGAATGATTATGCACCTCAACTACTGCGTATAATTCTGCTGCAGGTCCATTGATGGTAACTAAGTAGCTAGCTGATGGTGTCAATTCAGATGAATATGCTTGCGTGTCGAATACAAAATTAAACTCAGTCCACCTGGGAATAGCAATTTAATTCTTAACTATGGATTTTCCAAGTGACTTTTCTATTTCCCTTGAGAGTAATCCTATTGGTGGAAGCATCAACATTGAATACTTGTAGTGGTAACACGTCATTATTAATAGATCTCTTGTACTTCATAACGCTGGGCTTCGACATTTCTGGCAGTATGGCTATGTATTTTACTCTATGTACTCCTGCCTATGTTATCCCTGACAAGGGTAGTGGGCATGTTTAATATGAATAATCAATTTCAAAATCATGCTCATTCAGATTATAATACAATATTTTAAATGCAGAGCGGTATCTCATTGCGATAACATATGCTTATCTGCATTTCAACATCAAAAACTTTGCAGCAACGGCTGTAAAGACTAAAGTAAATAAAACGGCTGCAAAGACTAAAGTAAATAAAGACCTAAATTAGGTGATCGAGTTGAAGAGCACCAGGTATTTGTTTGGACACTTCCTTTACTTGGGCACTGTCTAGAATGTTGATCTTGACAACGTTTTTGCTTATCCTCTCACACCTGTTACATTGTCAGGGGCAGACATAAATGGAAAGATTAATAAAAGAGATAAAGCAAATCTACTCCACAAAATAGAAACTATGGTTGACAACACTCCTCCCCCTGATGTGACTGGTCATATAATTGTTGATGCCATGTTTATGCTGCATACAATGCAATAAAGCTACCAGGAACATTTGGAGAGTTGGTCCAACTGGTACTGTGTAAGCTTTGTCAAATGTCATCCTGGAGAGTTGACAGGGTTTGTGACACATACTTAACCCCATCAATAAAAGATGTTAAACAGATAAGCCGTTGAAGAGATGACGCTACCTACACCATCAATGGTCCACAGCAGAAATGTCCACAAGATTGGCAGAAGGCACTACGATCGTCTCTATTCAAAACAGCTATTTTCCGCTTACTCTTGACATATCGGACTGATCATGCCGACACCAACGTCCTTGAGGGTCACATTGTGTACTTTGGTCTAAAACAAAGCTGCTAATCCTTTGTAGCTCGATTTGGAAATGTTTTTCGAGAAGAGGTTTCTACACTTGGATGCAGTCATGAAGAAACTGACTTGCGGTTGACTTATCACCTGTATTGCATTCTGCAGGCCGTTAGAAGTTCGGACACAGATGTATTCATGCTGCTCTTGTATCATGTTGCGAATCATATAAGTAACTCAACTGTTTGGATGGATACTGGCCTAAGCAGCAACAACACCAGAAAAAAACATTAACATCTCACAGCTAGTAGGTCATTTGGATAGAAACAACATCAATGCCTTTCCAGCTTTACACGCATTTACTGGCTCTGATTACACCGCCGCATTCATGGGAAAAGACAAGTTGAAAGCCCTGGAGTTGATCATGAAATCTGACAATAACGCTTTTCTAGATGCATTTTCTAATTTGTGACCTTGTGATCTAATCACCCGGCAGATTTCGCCGATGTTGAAAAGTTCACTTGTGCCCTGTATGAGCTGCCAAAACTTAAAATCAATGATGCTCAGTTTGTTCTGTTTCAACAGTAGTATACACCCAAAATGCCTTGCGATTCATGGGGGGGGGGGGGGGTTTCCAGTGGCTCCACCTCGCATTGAAGTTTTCAGTTCGTCGCTTGGCAACCAGGTGCCTAGGCACATATAAGAACACTTTCTCGTATAAAACAAATTATTTATTAATTTGACTTGATATGGTAGCGTTATAAGACGAGCCCAGTATGTCAGGGTCTGCATTTAAGACGAGCCCAGTATGTCAGGGTCTGCACTTCTTGTTTTAGTAAAAGTGAGAAATGACCAGTGTCGCCATTACAGCCATTGAAGTGGGTGTTTGTCTTCTTACACCAAGCATATTTTTCAGGTAGGAGAGAGGTATTTTCTCCCAAGTCATTTTGCTTTATACCATTACATAGTATTTCACAGCCATACAGCCAGTATAGGGCTTATCAAGCTGTCAGACAGCTTCAGTGATAAATTTGAGTGTAATTTTCCCAGTGATGGTGCAGTGTAGCTTTTAATCGTGTATACTGTTTTTTTTAGCCTGCTCTGACAAGTATGTATAATTTTTAGAAAATATGTTATGGCTTTTGCAGCACCACAGTCCCGATACATTTATATGATTCACATATTTCTAAAACTGTCATCTCCTATCTTAAAAGCATATGATTCATCTGTGTACTCTCTATTTATGACGACTTTACTTTTTGGTGGGCTTACTATCAGTTGCTATAATCTACAGTAGCCTCAAAATAGGGAAATTTGTTTCTGCAGTCCCTCGGCTTTATCTGAAAAGAGCACTATACTGTCAGCAAAAAGTTAATACATAATTACCATACCCCCCCCCCCCCCCACCCCAGTTTTACACCTAAGCTTCTATCTAAATATTACGAGATGTCACAGAGGAATTCTGTGAAAAACTTTGGGCTTAACATTCCTCCTGTGAGACACCGTACTTGCTTTTATTGGGTGGTTCTGATTTGTTAAGGTGACCTTGTCAATTATTCATGTGACCTTGTCTTTACAGGTGACCTTGTCAATTAATAATGTGACCTTGTCTTTTAAGGTAGCCTTGTCAATTGATAATATGTGACCTTCTCGTTTGAAGGTCACGTCACGGTGTTGGTAACATGGTTCTGTTTTGTTAATATGTGACCTTGTCATTTATTGTGACGTGAATGTTGATAACGATAACGTGGTATTTGTATCTTCATGGCTTTGTCATTCTTAATTCGTGATCTTCTTTGGTTATAGTGACCGTAACTGGATTGAGAACATTGTTCTGGTTTGTTTATCCATGGTAACCCGTGACAGTGTGGATTAGGCTGACCTTGTTATTTGTTAATATGTGCCATTTAGGATGATCATTCATCATCAAAATAATTACAAAAAAAGTTGTACAATTAGCGTTTATTTTCACTACAGTATCTCGCTTAGCTTGCATTTAATATTTAGAACATATAGAGGCATATAATATTTGTATACATGTATCTGGTTTAACTACCAAATTGATTTATATAGGCTTATACTAGTATTTGGTTTTAACATAATAATAGACATTGGCAGTTTATGAACAGTGTAAAGTAATTACATTAAATTACATCACATTTATATAGCACCTGTTCTTGGAGATTCACAGGCAGTTTTCCATCGCTTTTCTCAGTCAGACGTGAATCCGGTGAAAGCATGCATGTATGCAGAATGTGTGTTTAATTTTTTCTTGAACCGTGCCAAGTCTTGTTATGACAAGCCAAGGAGCTGCGTTTAAACAACACGATCGCTGAAAGATTTTGTGGATGATCGTGGCACGTCCAGAAGTACACCCATGTTTGAGGAACGTAGGGTTCGCACTAGACGATACCACCGCAGTAACTCGCACATGTATACGTGAGTTTCCCGTGGATGGCTAGGAATGTCCGTTAATTTTGTAGCGTGTGCTTTATAGGTAGCAGCCAATGGAGCTGCAGGATGGGAGTAGTGTTTTCATCTCGTCGAGATGCTACGGATGAGCATGCAACAGTTTTTTTGCATTATTGTTATTGTATACTTCTTTATATTTGTTAAATCTGTTGAGAAGGAGAGCACAAACACCTTGTTTCTTTGATATGCGGATCAAGTTTTTTTATCCATTATTGAACAGCAGTCTTATATTAATAATAGTGATACTAAATTAAGAAAAAATAGAAAATGTGTATACTTAATTCATGAAGAGCAACATTTCATACTAATGACAATAACAATATAAATCAATGTGTCAAGTGTTTATTTTTTTTCTGGAATCAATCTCACTTGGCGTTATTGACAAGCAATGATGAACAAAATGATTATATTATTACATCACATCTATCGATTGATAAACAAATACATCAAATTAAAAAAGTTACACAATAGTTATGTTCAAGTAAGACATTCTTTATCTTTACCAGATATGAAATGATTTATCAACTGTTTACAATCATAGCACTATACTCTAATTTATTTGTATCGTACATAGCAATTATGGCATGTGTATGACATTGCTGGTGGGGTACTGAGTGTAGTGGCACTCCTGACACAAAATCATGTCCTTTTAATTTTAGTCAAAGTCAACGCTTTGGGGTACTGGGATGATTGCTAGTAGTAGTACTTTTCACGCCCATCCTTGGAGGGTCATTGGGGATCTGTTCTGTCCGTTGAATGCTGTACTGCATTGTACGAAATCACTCTACAGCGATCATCCAAAGGAAGGCTGCAGCCTCCTCATATCTGGCCATATTCTTCGGACGGATTGTTAAAGGCATACCCCGTTTCCTCCGCTCAAGAGCAGAGCCAATGCAGAACCCGCATCAGTGCAGGCGCTGGTGTAGGCTGTGGTAGCCTTAAATGACCGGCAATAGTGTTTGACATTAGTTCTCCATGAAGGATGAATGGAGTTACCCTTCCTATTGTTACTGTGGGACTATTCGACCCGAGGCTATTGGAGCTGTGCAAAATGCTACGGGTTTCAGCATTAAATTGCATAGCAAAACCCAAGTCTCTGGCCGTCTGGGCATGTCTGCGGGTGTATCCCCTAGACATGACCAGAACCCCTTAATGGCGAGCGAAGGAAAACGTCCCCCACCCTCACATCATCATCTGTACTTATTCATCTCATCAATAGACTACAACGTTTTTATCGTATTACAATGTCACCTAAAGACCATTTGTGTCGAAAAGTGATGTAAAACAATGATTTACTACTACTTCTGCAAAAGCATTGAAGAAGTACTGTTTTTACTGCCTTTGATTTTCTCGTTCGTCTTTTCGATGACTTAGGTAACAATTGAATAGTCCGCGTTACAAAACAGCTGTATAAGTGTTTGCACATATCATCCTGACTCCATGCATGAACGGATGGATCCGTGCCTTCAAATAGAAAAGCATTAAATGCAATGGCAAAAAAACTCTGATTGACCCTGCATGTCTTTCAAATCAATGTTTATTTGCGTGCCGTTTGTACTGAATGTCATAATTGAAATTTGTCCCATCCAGTATTCTGGTGCTTTCTTGAACCACAAGCTGTCATACTGATTGTGTTGGGTGGAGAACGAATATTTGTAATCCAATGGGTGTCGTTAACAAATATTTAGACCCAGTCACCAGTAACTGTCCCAAAATGTGAATGTGTTGCCGTAGCTTATAAGAGGCACACAATGCAAAGTGTCTATAATTGAATGTTGTCTAGCTAATATCGCCTGTCCTTTACTAATGATTTTATCTGTCAGGGTGTACTGGGATGATTGCTAGTAGTACTTCTCACCCGCATCCTGGGAGAGTCACAGGGATATGTTATGTCTGTCGCATAGTACGGAAGCACTAGTTTACAGCAGTCATCCAAGGAAAGCTGCAGCCTCCACGTGTCTAGCCATAATCTTCGGGGGGATTGTCACTGGTTCCTCCATACGACAACGGTGCTAATGCAGCTTTAGCATCAGTACAGGCACTGGTGTAGGCTGTGGTAGCATTAAATAACTGACAATAGGGTTTGAATGGGATGAATGGAGCTACCATTAGCTATCGTTATTTTGGGGACTATCTGACCCGAAGATGGCAGAGCTGTGCAAAATGCCACGGGAGTTTCAGCATTAAATTACATAGCATGTCTCGGGGTAAATCCCCTAGACATGTAAAGAAAAATGCTCTCAATAACCCACCATGCATGTCCTATTACCACCACCCTCACATCATCTGTACATTATGTATTTCAACAATGGACTGCACTGTTTTTATCGTATTACAATGCCACTTAAATGAACATTCGTGCCTAAAAGTGACGTTGAGCAATAATTTACTACTATTACATGTATTTGTCAGGTAGGCTTTGTCGTCAAACATGATTTATTGATCACGGGGGGGGGGGGGTTAACATGTGGGGAATCGTCATTAAAGGTGACAGTAGTGGAAATATCACTGTATTTATTGTAGTGTATTTAGTGTTTGTAGTGTATTCAGGTGGCGTATCACTGGAGGTGTAGTAGCTTCAGTAGATATATCACCCGCAGTAGACTTGATGTCAGCGTCTTGATGTCTGTGTGGGTAAGACGGTCAGAGGTAGAATTATGTTGTATAACATTCAAGTGACTGGAAGTGTCCAAAGGGAAATCATCGTCACTTGAATTAATCTGCGTGTCTGGACGTTCTTTGTAAGGCTTAAAGTGTGCCAGGCCGATGCAGGCTGATGGTCCTTACTGTTTTGTCTGGTTTATTTTTTATGACAGCCGTGTGACTGCTCACACTCACAACTTTGTATCCCCGGGCCGATGTAGCACTAAATTTATCTCCCTTTCTGGTTCCCTTTCTAACATTCTTTTTCATAACATGCCGACTTGGCTACAAACATAAAGAATGGAAAATTAGACAGCAATTTTACATTTTACGGCAAACATAAATGTGTATAAATAATATGCTACAATGTGTATGTTTAAAACATAACATTTTGTAACAATTACTACAGAAAGGAAAGTGCCTAAACTGTTCTGTTCAAATAATCATGTCCTAATGTTATGTCTTGCCTATACAGATTTGAGTTTTAAATATTGACTAATTTAAAGCACATATTACAACAGTTTTATAAAATAACACAGCACAATACATTGTTTTGACAATTTTCCCTGTTTGATGTCAGAAAACATATTTATTCATCGACCTTAAGATTTTGTCAACTAATAGTGACGAGTTAATGAGTGTTGCGAGTACAGATCATAAAGATAGTGTGTGTTAAGTGGTTGTTGTCTATACTTGCTTCGCACTTTCGGTCGCCTACTTCTTGTAGTTGTCGTCCCATCTCCTCTAGCTTGCTGTGATCTTAATCACTCTGCATACATCTAGTTTTTCCCTGTTTTTTCGTTTCTTAGAGTGTATTTGTTGCCGTTGTCAATACATTCGTCTTCTTTAGTTGTAAAGAGGGGGTGAAGGTAGTCCACCCTACACGCCGCCGTCAGATCCTGGGGTGCTGCTCAATGCAGCTGTCAGCTGTGGCTGTGTGAGCGTCGTCCACTGGCGCTGTACAGTCAGTCGAGTTGTTTCGGCGACTGGCGCTTGGAAGGCTGGCAAACTTACTGTGCTACTGTTAGTAGGCCCAGGCTATTTGTCATACACATGACAAACGCTGCGTATCGAGGGAACACTTAAAGTTAGTGCTCCTCGAGGGTCCGCGCCAGGTATTCAAATGCGAATACTAGTTGTCACAAGTTCCCCACATCACTTATGTCACATGACTTAAACTTACATAGAATTGGCCTCGAGTCACTCGCAGCCATTGATGGGGAACACTCATTCTATCTAAGGCAACAGTGGTTAGATAACTTATGCACATACGGCACAATCTCTACAATATTGCTGTTCTGTTTTGCTAAGCTGTGACCTTTTTTGTCGTTTGTTAATGTGATTATGACGGGATTGATAAAATGCTTTTGCTTTGTTAAGCCATGACCTTGTCATTTTTAAGGTGACCTTGTCCTTTAAGGTGACTGTGCCATGTCTGATTCCGAGGTTCTGCTCTGTTAATCCGTGACTTTGTCATTTGTTAAGGTGACCGTGACGGGATTGATAACGTGGTTCTGGTACTGGCCACCAAGGAGTCTGCCAAAGGAGACCTACAGGATGCAGCCCTAGAAGCCTTGGAGGCCTCCAGTAGTGCTGACATCACATTCATTGTCGTCGGCGTGGGGCTTGAAGCAGACGAGACTGATGACATGGGAGCCATAGCCTCAGGGTGAGCATGCATAAATCTGAGTGACAGAATTAACCCACTATTTGTTGAATTATTGCATCAAAGATAACCGATACGATGCATAATTGTGATCAGTTAACAGGGCTTAGCATTTATTTACTTATCAAACATCAATATCGCATACGTATAAATATTGTAGATTTTATTTACTTGACTTGGTATTTTAGCTAGATATAATGCATGTGTTGTTGGTTAATTAGCCTATTTCGTTTTAGATCTAATCTGCTCTTTTCAATAGAAGATGTGACAAGCAAAGATGAGTCTGACGAACTACTGGCAAAGATCGTACCTTTACTGTGTGATGCATCTGTCAGAGCAGGTGTGTATTGAAACTGCTAGCCAGCACAATGCCCCCCCCCCCCATGACCATTGTAATGCGGCACATGGCTAGTATAATGCTCCCATGGATAATCTAATTTCCTTACTGTGATGCCTCTATTTAGAGCGGGTGTGTATCATGGGGACTACTGGGCAGTATAATGCGGCACATGGCTAGTATAATGCTCCCATGGATAATCTAATTTCCTTACTGTGATGCCTCTATTTAGAGCGGGTGTGTATCATGTGGACTACTGGGCAGTATAATGCGGTACATGGCTAGTATAATGCGCCTCATAATCGCCCCTCCCTCCATTGTCCTTTACATTGTCCCATGGTCAGTATAATCCTCTGTGGCCGGTGGAAATATCTGTGTTATGTCCATTGGTGTGCTTCATATTTTGTACATAATTCAAAAAGAATAATTTATAACTAATATTTATCATGAATTTAATTGAGTATTGACCTTTTTCACTGTTCTTTGAATTTTCAGATGCTCTTGCGGTGGTTACTCCTGGACATAATGGTAAGTAACGAAGCAAAATTTTTAAGTAGCTAGCACTAGTAACCTCACACATTACGTAAACGATAGGAGCATTGAGTCGTAGTTATGACATAACAATAAATTGATAAACAACACTTTTTATGAGTTTGAGATTATCCGAATTACAAAAACAATTGGTACGTCTCCCATCCATGCAATTTGTAGCTATTTTTTTTTTTGTTTGTCTGAGAAATTGTTAACGCAATTTACAGCTTCAAATGTAAATAACTATCACACTAAAAACAAATCGTTGCACTATGTGAACATGTTTAACAATTGTAAACTGTTTTTGATCTTTAGCATGATCCTATCTGTTTAAGTTATAGATTTTGACTCGACAAGCCTATATGTCAAGTTTTCACACAGTTACTTCAATTTCATGGAGATATATTGACTTACTAAGTCGATCTTTTCATTATCACCAAGTTCTACATTATTTATGCTGTCATAGACATTTTATACTCTTTACACTATGTTGTATTGCAGGCACTGGTACATGTCATCAACCTACATATAGGAGCACCATCATAATGTCATCAAACGTTTTAAATGGAATATTTTAGTGTGAACATGCTGTTATAAGTTTGGTTTACTTTACCACTTTTATTATACAATATAGGATATTGTAATCTAGGAATTGTCACTTAAATGACTATATTGGCCAAAAGTGACGTGAAGAAAAAAAATACTTACTTTTCATGATGTTATAATCTTTGCTTTCCTGTCGTTACTATTTCGGCACAGCTTCTATTAAAACATCAATTTTGCTACACTACGCGACACAATTGTGTCATTTTATATTGTTGTATTCCTGTTCATTTTCTTAGCGTTGTGACTTTTATTGTGTCCATGATGCTGTAACCTTTTTTCTACATTTTTATCATGGCGTTGTAGCACTGTTTTACATTACTTCCTTACCTTGCAACCCTCCTTCATTCTGCTTTCTTGACGTTGAAATCTTTGTAAAAATGTCACTCGCTCTCTCTATGTTGTAACAATGTTTTATAATTTTTTTTTTTTTGTCTATGCTTTTTTTAGATTCTTTTGTGGTGCTCTAACCTTTTTAATTATTTTGATTTTTTTTCCTTTTCCATTACTTTTCTAATGATGTAAACCTGTTTTCGTTGTTTTCTTGACGTTTTAACCTTGTCACTGATTGTTCTTGCACTTATGGTGTTGGCTTTCAGTCACTACGAGACGTATGGTGATATCAGCGCATCTCGCAATCCCTCATATTCTTTCCACCCCACAGTTTGATTTTTTTTAATAGATATTCATACCAGAAAATACACACTGCATCGTTGGGTACGACAAGATGGGCTGATCCCAGCGCAGACTTAATGAATGTGGTGACATCCCGCCTTCCCAACGATGTCATATGCATCTTCTCGACTTTGTTTTAACGTTTCAACCATATAGAGGACTTTCTGATGGCTTCCTGTTTCAGATTGTGTTCTTGACGTTGGCTTTGCCCTCGACGGCTCTGGCAGTGTGAAGGAAGATAACTGGCAGGTAATGCTGCAGTTTGTGAAGGAGCTGGCCTTCGAGATGGAAGCCGGTCAGGAGGCATCCCAATCCCGTGTAGGTGTCGCCACATTCGGCAATAATGCTGCCGTAAAGATAGATTTTAACGGCTATACCAACTACGGGGATTTCGCTAATAAGGTGGATAAGATACCATTTCTGAACCAGAATACCAATCTGGCGGCCGGGCTGCGGGAAATGAGGACTAATATATTTGGCGATGGTCTAGGTGAGTAGTACTTAGCCCCTGGACTTCGAGCTATTAGATTAGAATTTGTTCCTGTCCCCACAACATCAAGTGACTTGAAATAAGTCGCAGCGTAGGCATATACAAGTTTCACGGAGTTGAAGACCTTTTTTAGTTATGAAGATTGTTTCAACAACTGCTAATAAAATCACCAAAACAGTACGTAGTGCAATTAGTATAGTCGACGTTAGGTGATCTATAGATTAACGTTTGTGCTTCTGCCTTGTTTACTTATTTTTTCATTTATTTGTAGCTGGAATTGCAAAGGCAATTTCCAGCTGCAAATGATGGAAAATACAGACATATCTTAATATTAAAATATAGGATTAATTAATCATGGACCAAGAACTGTTTTGCCAAATTTAGTGATATTTCTATAGACTTAAAACATGCTTGGAACCGTATCCCAGCAGCACAAGTGCTAAGACTGAGAACATGGTGTGGCTGACTATTATGACACACACAGGTACAGTGATCTATCATTATATATTACATATATTTCCTATACCTGATCGACGTAGGCATAGTGACATTGTATTTTGTATTACACGTAAAGAGATCTGGCATACCGGCCGTAGGTGTAGAGATCAATTGCATTATATTGTATTACTGACAATAATTATCACTTTCCAGATGTACGTATGGCGATCTATTGTATTATTTTGTGTTACAAGATATTCGACATACCTGATGTAGCTGCAGTATGTATATAGTAATATATTGTATTATATCACATTCCTGATGTGGGTATTGTTAATTATTGTATTATTTCACATTACAGATAATATATCTCGCATTCCTGACGTGGGTATAATGATATATTGTATTATTAAGCAGCCCTCGCAGAGTACGAATATCTATTAAAAGCCGCTAAATAAAACTTGAGCAGTGGAGCGTTTTAGAGATGGGCTGATCTCAGCATACGTCTCGTGGTGAAAACCAACAGCATGAGTGCGAGAACAAAGAAATACTTTTCGGCGCATTATAGGAAAAAGTTTCCAGCAGATCTTCTTATCATTGGGCAAATATGCACAGCAATGGAAGTCAATGACCTGATTTATTTTTGGAAGCAAGCAGTTTAAAAATGGAGGTCTAGTGTCCATTTTGAATTTGGGTAATTTTATGATATTTACGCAACTCAAAATCAAAGCAAAATATCTGGACCAAGCATGTAAAACAAAATGTAAGGATTTGTATTATTTTGCATTACAGGTAACAGATCACACATAACTGGTGTAAGTATATAGTGATCTATTGTATTATTTTACATTACAGGTAAGAGATCGCACATTCCTGATGTAGGTATAGTGATCACTGATGGGAACCCCACGTACGAGCTTGAGAACACTGAGGATGAAGCTAAAGCTGCCAGGGATGAGCTACACCTGTTTGCTCTGGGTATCGGCGATAAACTCAACAAGTAAGATAACCCAATAATGTAGGCGGCTTGACGCTCAGTAGGCCCCCATAATAATTTAGTCTCAAATACCAATATTTAGGCAATTGTAATAGTTGACCATCCCCTCGTGCTTGAGCACTGTTCCCAGCTAAATAACAAATTGATCAAATTGATTATTGGTTAACCAAATCATTCAATTTGGGCTATGTCTGTTTTATAAATAGATGTTTTTTCGCCATTTGAAACCAGTTATTGCGTAAACAATGATTGACAAATGATAACTTATAATTGAACAAGACAACAGTTAAATAATTAAACACAATTATATATGTAATCTATCCTATTAGCCGATTACATCATTTTATTGGAAGTGAAATGAGAAATTAAAGAAGCTGTGACTTTACTGAATTATTAATAACCTTCTCTTTTTAGAACCCAGCTTGCAGAATACGCAGATAAACCCAGTGACTCTTACGTGATGTACATCGAAGATTTCACTGACCTACTGACCATGGTGAAGCAAATAGAAGCCGTGGTTTGTAGAAGTGAGTTTATTAATTAGTAATATTTCCCCTGGATATTTGAGATACACCATTTCGTAATATTGCCTGATCAATGTAACTGTGTGAACCCTTAGAATTTCGCGCTTTCAAATCAGTCCCTTTTTCAAGGAGATGTAAATCTTGTCAATCTGAACTAATAATGTGGAGTTAAATTGCACGCATCACCATTGTTGACAGCTGTTGCCACAACAACCACTTCCAAGCCTATCACAGGTAATTGTGATAATAGTGACATAGCTTTCATCCTGGACGCTTCAGGATCAATCGGCAGCGACAACTGGGAGAGACTTCAGGATTTCCTGGACGAGTTTGTGGATAAAGTGGAGCTGGGAACCGGTGGTGTGCAGGTGAGCCAACCAATTTATTATTAGTCTATTATACCAGGTGACCCAGCCAATCTAGGTTTGTTCTGATTATTACAGACAAGCCATCCAATCTATTATTAATGAACACGAAATGTTGACCCAATGCTAATCCAGCAGTATAGACAGGAGTTACATCATTAAACCTTGCAACAATTTTATTTTGTATACGCATCAAGCCAAAACATTTCTTGTAGGTTTCCATGAGCTCTTGTAACAGTTGACGGGTGGTGACACTGTCTTGTTGGCAGAATGTGTCTTAGTTGATTCAATTTGTTCTAACAATTTCTGGTAGGTGGGGTCAAGGTTGGTTACCCATAACTTCTGAATAGAAGTAGTTGGTTGTTCCGGTTTAGTTAGTCCGGTTTTATAGAAATAGGGCGCATCATTATGCATGCACCATGGGACTGTAACAAAGGTCGTAGGCTGCAACTAATATTCAGAGGTGAAGTTGTTTTAAACTGTATAGCAACATGACAGGAATGTGACGTCAAAGCTGCATAACTGTTTTCATTATTTTATTCAAAATATTATTTAGTAGAGAATGATGTTTTATTTTTTTATTTCACTTACCCGGTTGCTGAGTTATTAGAGATTTAAGTTTGATAATTTGTAAACAATGCTGCCAACAAAACAAATTTGATCACAGCGGAGTAAGACGCACTGTCTGTATAATCAGGACATTAAAAGTACCAAAATGGCAGATAACGAACATTAATTAGAAAGAATGGGACACGTTCAAACGTATATCATTTCTTTCTATGTGTGATATGGTGAGACATTCATATATTGTCATGTTTAATTTCGGAGCCTGTGTGCAGAATGTCACTCACCTAAAAAATGGGACTCCACTCTTTGTATGATGTTTTTAAGTGTCTTTCATGTAGTAGGCATTTCGGCCCCGTTGGAAAGAGCTGGTGTCCACTATTTAGACTTCGGATTTTGTCTACCTTGTATTTTAAGAATGCATTATTAAGAATGCATTATGTGTATCGATTTTGTCATTCAGATCCGGATTGTCCCAGCGCCAAGGTAAGGCTACCATGTGTATGTCGGCTGTGGTGTTAAGAGATACACCTGTGTCTATTAACTTGTCACTAGCTAGTATGGTCTCTCCTAGTGATGTTTTTTTCGAGATATTGTTAGTACTACAGAGAAGTATACAGCGGTTACTGTTCAAGTACCCTCTGTTGTAAACTAAGTCGTTATGTATGCGCTCAACAGTTACACCAGGTTTCACATATACACAGGTATTTTTTTCCAGAGTCTATCCCCTTAGCCTGTGGCCCGTGAGTCTGATTATTGTGGTTTTTAGTACTTTTAACTACAGGGGAGTGAGGTTTGTTTGGCTGGTCAGGTGCTATGTTGTGATTTTCAGCTGGTTTTATTGTTATTTTGTATATGTAAAGAATTATGTTTCGTTGTCCTTGGATATTTGTTTTTCTTGCTTTTTACCTCTATTAAGTCCTTCTGGTATCGCTACTTTTCGTGCTTGTATCGAGTACTTTTCTGGTCTGTTACATGCGCCTTCTTCTCTCCCTTTTTCGTTTTTCTCATGGTGGATTTTGTACTATCTGTCGCTGTTGTTAATTTCGTGATCAGTGGCAGATTCCGGGAAATTTGCTGGTATGCCTGCTACGTACGACAGCAGGTAAAATGTCTTTACTGTTATTTTGCATTTGCATAGTGTTATATTTGCGACGTTTCTTAGGCTCGCTTCTGGCATATCTCTTATGTTTGCTTCCTTTAATTCATTGGCATAAACCTCACACACGCCGCTTTAAATAACATATCTCAGAATTGTGAGATAGCATCAGCGCCATTCACTTCTGATGCGAGTGTATTAACTATATCGACGCGAGGTAGTGCTTTAATCTGTGCCAGGACGTGGCTAACGTGTTTGGGTAAGCAGTGCAGGATAGGGCTGGTCTGCCAGATCAACATGTCAGTATGGGCCATGACTATTCGTCAGCTTGACTTGTGTTCCTAGCAAACAGAAAATAAAGCTGGCAGCATCAATGTGCACACAGTCAAATATGTTCTACTTTTAGTTAGAGCCAAGGCTAATTTAGATTCAGCGTATGTGGCTATTATTGCCCACGCAGAAGTCGCATGTTTTTTTTTCGAGTTAACTACTAATGTTTTAGAAATACAAATTATATTTACAGTATTCACTTGTATTTGCGCATAATCAAATATGTTAGCTTTTTATAAATGTATTTGTATCATTTCTGCACATAAAATAGTTGTTTTTCTCATCTGGGCGTGATTTTGTTTTTCAATTTCAACAGAGCCACATGCAGTTGATTATTTTTCACCGTAACTATATACATCACCGTTGGGGATAATTGCTAGTAGTAGTACTGTACACCCCCATCCAGGGAGGGTCATTAGGGATCTGTTCCATCTGCTGAATGCTGTGTTCTCCATTGTACAGAAGCACTAGTCTATAGCAATCATCCAAGGGCAGCTGCACCCTCCTCGTATATGGCCATAATCTTCAGGCGGATTGTCAGTGGTGTACCCTGGTTCCTCTGCTCAACAGCGGAGCCAATGCAGCACCCGCATCAGTGCTAGCGCTGGTGTAAGCTGTGGTAGCCTAAAATAACCGGCAATAACGTGTTTGATGAAATTAGGTCTCTCTCACAGGAATGCATTGAGTTACCTTTCCAATTGTTACTATGGGCACTATTTTAGGGTATTTCTGCACATAAAATAGTTTTTATTTTTCATGTTTCCGTCTGGGTGCTCTCCATTCTTTGAGGGTTCTTTTGAATCAAGCTACTTGTAGGCGTTTACTTTATATCGCAACTATCATTCTCATTTCAATCTTATAATGCCGACTAGAACTCAATAATGTTGTCTTTTGTTAACCATATATATTACCAATTTCTCATGTTGCGTTGGTATTTCTGCTTTTAGAACCAGTGTTTCAATGAAATATGTTGCATGAGTATTTCAACATATAGTATAGTTTCTCCCTGGACTCTCTCTTCATTCCCCAAGTTTCTCTAGAACTGACCCACGTGTAGAGGTTTACTTTATGTTGTAACATTCATCCTAACTATGTACATCACTATTCATTCAATTTCTCATGCAGTAAGGTTATTTATTTTGTTCCCTTCTCTGTAGTAGTGTGATGGGGACATCTTTGTTTGCTTTTGCCCGTTCTGTGTGTGTCCAGTGTCTTTGTGAAAATGCGTGATAAGCGGCACAGAGAGCTGCCAGTGTAGCGACGGCCGATCAGTTACAGTCAGAGCCTCCTACTAGAGGTTGGGGATTTTCCCGCTGTTTCTATTGTGCAGCAGAGCATAACCCATGTACATTATCTCCTTTTACCATTTTTGATATATGATTTAGCATTACCTCAATCTTGATACATAACACAAACATCAGCAGTCTACATTGAAGCCCTTCTTTATGATTTGACATATCCAGCATCTGAATACGTAACACAGACATTGACGCTCTTCTTCATGATTCAGTATCACCAGCATCTGAATACGTAACACAAACATCACCAGTCTACATTGACGTTCTTCTTCATGAGTTAGCATCACCAGTATGTGGAAACATAACACAGACATCACCAGTCTACATTGACGCGCTTCTTCATGATTTAGCATCACCAGTATGTGGAAACATAACACAAACATCACCAGTCTACATTGACGCGCTTCTTCATGATTTAGCATCACCAGTATGTGGAAACATAACACAAACATCACCAGTCTACATTGACGCGCTTCTTCATGATTTAGTATCACCAGTATGTGGATACATAACACAAACATCAGCAGTCTACATTGACGCGCTTCTTCATGATTTAGTATCACCAGTATGTGGAAACATAACACAACCATCATCAGTCTACATTGACACAACCATCATCAGTCTACATTGACGTGCTTCTTCATGATTTAGTATCACCATTATCTGGATACATAACGCAAACATCAGACTACATTGACACACTTCTTCATGATTTAGCATCACTATTATCTGGATACATATCACAAACATCAGTCTACATTGACGCACTTCTAAATGATTTAGCATCACCAGGATCTGACTACATAACACAAACATCACCAGCATCTGGATATATAACACAAACATCAGTCTACATTGACGCTCTTCTTCATGATTTAGCATCACTATTATCTGGATACATAACACAAACAACAGTCTACATTGACGCTCTTCTTCATGATTTAGCATCACTATTATCTGGATACATAACACAAACATCAGTCTACATTGACGCACTTCTTCATGATTCAGCATCACCATTATCTGGATACATAACAAACATCATCAGTCTACATTGACGCACTTCTTCATGATTTAGCATCACCATTATCTGGATACATAACACAAACATCAGTCTACATTGACGCTCTTCATGATTTAGCATCACCATTATCTGGATACATAACACAAACATCAGTCTACATTGACGCTCTTCATGATTTAGCATCACCATTATCTGGATACATAACACACACATCACCAGTCTACATTGTATCTGGATACATGACACAAACAGAAACGTTGACACTACTCAGTGATCATTTTCTGCTATGTACAATGCACTAAATGGTTTACATCTTACAAATAAAGCTTATTATTTTCATACTGGGATGGTTGCTATTACACTGACTGCTCGAGTCAACAGCGGTGCCCCAAGTCTCCGGCCGTCTGGGCATGTCTGGGGGTAAACCCCTAGACCTGCCCAGATCCCCTTATCGGGCGAGTGGAGGAAAACGCTCTCAATAACTCGCCATGTCTTATCACCCCCACCCGCACATTATCAACTGTACATTATATCATCTCATCAATTGACTGCAACGTTTTTATCGTATTACAATGTCACTTAAAATACCTTTTGTGCTGAAAAGTGACGTAAAGCAAAGATTTACTACTACTACTACTACTACTAAATGACCTTTTGTGCCGAAAAGTGAAGTAAAACAATAATTTACTACAACTACTCAACAGCGGTGCCGATGTAGCTCCCGTATCAGTGCAGCCACTATTGTTAGACGTGGTAATGCTTGAAACTACGGACATTAGGTTACTCAAGTGGGATGAAAGGAGATATCCTGCTATTGTTACTATCGGGACTATCCGACAAAAGCGAAAGCTGACCATCTGGGCATATCTCTGATAAATCCCCCAGACATGCCTGGAACTCGTCATCACCATGAAATATCATCCCACCCTATTATCCATTGTATTATTGTACATTACTCATCTCATCGATGGACTGCACTGTATTTATCGTATTACAATATCACTTGAATGAACATTATTGTGTCGAAAAATGATGTTAGGCAATATTCTACTTAATATATTGTAAAATATTTTTTTTAAATTCTTATAATAATGGTGAGTTCTTATATAGCGCACATACAATGCTCTGTGCGCTTCACACATATTACCCCTGGTCACTGGACCTGTTCATTCATGTACAATTTCAACTCCCTTTTTGGAGCATACAGCACTTGCAGCCATTTCGGCGCTAGGAACTAGTCGCACACATTGCCATCTCTGTCCTACCAGGTACTCATTTACACCTGAGTCAAGTGAAGCATGTGAGGGTAAAGTGTCTTGCCCAAGGACACAACATCGAAATAATGTCCCAATATTGAGAGGGGAGAAACATGATATTTCTCTGAAAATCCTGCACCAAGCGGGATTCGAAGCCGCACGGCAGGCAGTGACATTGGCAAAGCTCCGCGCTCTAGCCATTGCGCCACGTCCCTCTCTTATGGAAGATAAGGTAATCCCCCGGTCCAGGAGAGCCATGGGAAACGGGATTTTAATACTGGCAGAGAAAATACGGGATTTTTTAATTTTTGAGAAATTATTTTATGTGGTAGTACCATTGTAGAAAATGTTATGACTGAACATACTAGTTCGCAACACCAACATGATAATATACCAATATTGTTTTTCGTCTTTTTGTTTTGGTTAGTTTCATTCAATAGATTATTTATAAACGACCGTTTTCGTCTCAAAATTTTGCTTCTGGTTCGTACTCTAGGACGCGTTAGCGCGGATATATAGGTTGATAGAGGCCATATTTTGATATCTAACACAGGATAGAAATTACACAAAATAGAAATCTACACAGAAAATAAAAGTGTAAAAATACAGTCTGAAATTCAGTGTGACACTTAACCTACGCACAGTCATTTCCGTTTTCAGATTCTAATCAAGTTGTCAATTAATTGTTTGTTGGTTTTCAGATAGCAGCGACCAGCTTTAGCTCTGATGCAGTAGTTGACATTAAACTAAGTGACTATCACAGCGAGCAGGGTCTCAAACAAGCCATGAAGAAAATAACATTCAAAGACCAAAGGACAAACATTGCAGGTTAATTTAGTCTTGCTCAATAACAAATAACTTGCCCAACTAATGTTTAGATACATATTACTTATATATTATGCTATATTTCTTCATTAGCCTACTTTCGTTTTTAAAGCTGAGCTATTAGTACTAGAGTTCATTGTTATTGGCTTTAGCATCGTTTTTTACCCATGTTTAAAATGGAAATTTGGGTTGATTTCGTCATGTGGTTTCCAAGTTTCACTGTACGACTTTGACATCACATGACAAAATAAAAATAAAAAGACAATGGGCCAGAAAAATTTTGCATTAGTTGATATTACTGAATATCTGCCAATTATGGTTTCATGTAAAAAAAATTATCTTGCCAAATAGTGTAAAAAAAAATACTTCTCACAAAATTGAATAACACCTTGCACGATCTGATTATACCCCTATATTGTAGAAACATTAAACACGTGAAAAACAATTATACGGTTTTTACTTGAAAGTACGTGCTCAGAAAGGTGATTTCAAATTTTCAGTAAAGTTCAGTCGTTTTGTTTCACTAAACAACACAAATCATAGCCCACCACACTCGTGAACGTTGACAATGCTGCGCGCATTCTGCTGTGCCCACAATTTGTATTAGGCAAATCATGACGATCCACCTACTCTAATTTGCTTGTAGATGGGTTGTTTAAGACACTTAATGGTATATTTGATGAGGATGGACAGCGTGTTGACCGACCAGACATAGCCATCCTGATCTCTGATGGCCACCCGAACATAAACACTGAGAAGAACCTCCAGTACGCCAATGACCTGAGGGAGAGCGGGGTACGGGTGTTCGGCATCGGGGTGGGTGTTAATGCCAGTCAGGCAGAGATGCAGCAAGCCGCGAGTCTACCCCCACACTGGTACGTCATGCTTATGGAATCCTACAGAGAACTGGAGCAGAAAGTCAACGACGTCTACAACAGAGTCTGCGACGGTGAGTAACCGCATCATCACTGGTACATCATGCTTAGGTCACTGTGTTTTATTTCTCTGTTTTAGATCAGAAAAAACAAACAAATCTAATGAGGGAGGGTGAAAAAAAAACATTTAAGGAAAAAAAACATGGAACCAATTTTTGGAAAAGTTTCCTATCTAGCGAGGTTATCTGGGTGTTTTGGAAATCGGCAACAATCTAATGCGCGCACGATGAGCACAAAAAAAACTTTTTTGGTGATGCACGGCATAAATCTAATATGCGCGCTACGAAACCGAATAATGACCTTATGGAATCCTACAGGGAACTAGACCACGAAATTTACGGCGTTTCCAACAGAGTCTGTGGGTAACACTACTATCAATGGTACGTCGTGCTCATGGAATCCTACAGGGAACTGGTAGCTGTAACGTTAATATGTAAACTCTACGATAGTTTGCGAAGGTACGAAACATAATAGTTTTCTTCCACTCCGTTTTAAGTAAGACTCTAATACAATACCCACGTCGATGTAAATTAAATCAAGTACAGAGCAAACAGTTCACATGTTGGCTATAATAAGCAATGAATATTATTCTCTTTGCAGTTTAACTGGGTTATGTTTCAAAGACGAAAGAAGTGGTGTACAAATAATCCTAATTATTGTACTAATTTTTAAAGTATTTCGCTTTAATTGCAACTGTCTTCTACTTTCAGGAGACATACCAGATTTAATGATCGAAGTATCAGAAGGTAATTCTTTAGGAAAGACTTTCCTTCTTGCTATTAGTATTTCGCTGTGAACTGTTTAGTGAAGAGTTAAAATGCAATTAGACATTGTCACTAGAGGCGCCATTGATATTATATTTATTGTGAATATAAACTGTGTCGTCTATCAAAAATAGAGAGTAAAATCTCAAATATAAGCTCTTAACATAATACTTTTGATTGAGCTTGCCATTTCTTTCTAATATCTGTTAATATGATCAGCTTAAATGCCATGCGGCGATGGAGCTTTAAGCGGTGGAAATGTGGCTTATACACTGGCTTGGAAAAATAACCTGCATATCAATGTAAGAAACTGGCTTTGTTAAGCTGTTTTACTATACAAGGCTTTTAGATTCACTTTTTGAATAATGAATGTAATCGCGCTTTGTCTTTTCCAGATTCTAAAGCAGATGTGATTATAGCCATTGATGTGTCCAGTAATGTTGACAGTCAAGGAGTGGGTGACTTGAAGGATTTGTCCATCAATGTGGTGGAAGGACTGTCTATAGGCGATGACGAATACCAGGTTAGAAATGTGAGACAAAATCAGGGGATTTAGATGGTATCCTGGGAGGCAGTCAATAGAAAGTTGCCTCGTATATATTGTTTGTTCTACCATTGTCCTTTGCCACAACAATACATCAACATGTATGCATTGTCCCATGTTTTAAAACCTGATGCTGTAAATAGTGTACGAAGGAACGCTATTTTTTTATGTTTTGTTGCACAATTGTTTGGATTTTAATTGTTCACAGAGTCGGCCAGATAAGTGTTTAAAAGTCTTTTTAGTTAAATGATCATTTTGTATTCACCAGGTGGCTGTAGTGTCGTTTGGTGATGGTGTTGTTGAGAGGCACGCTGAGTTTGGTGATGACGATCTGGACGTGGAGGATGGCATAGATGAAGTGAGGTACGAGGGAGGGCCCGCCGACATCGACGAGCTGCTAACAGAGATAGAGGAAATCATGGAAGATTCACGTAAGTGATGAGCTACTGAGTCATGAACATTATCGTAAATTCACATGAATAGCGGCGTAAGTAGTGTCATAAATAGCCAGTTAGCATTTCCTCTTCACTGGAATACCTCTTGTTATTAGTATATTTGAGTGGCGAGATTTCACTTTACACACTTCTCATGTATTTTTTGCTAGCTTTTGCTAGCTAGCTCACATTACTAACATATGTATTATAATCCTAATGTATTTCCAATATTATCGTCCCTAGTATATCCACCTCCATGTCACTTTAATCAATATCATTTGTGGTCATAGGTCAAGGTCAAAGATTAAAAAAAAAAAATTGACGAGAAAAACTTGAAAAATAATTATTGGATCAAATTTTTTACCCATGAGTATGGAGATGACCTGATATTTTCAGCTTTCCACCTTGCCCCCACCTGACGATTACATTTTTCTTCGACCTAATTTTTTCCCTTGAATTCCCTTGAAACCTGCTAGGGCCTATATAGGTTTTCGGGGTCTGGGAGTCCATTGTAATTGTCCGTTTTCGTGTGCGACTGAAAACGAGGCTATGGCGGCCATCGTGATTTTTAATTAAAAAATATTCCTTTTCAACGCAATTACTTGAAAACTAGCTATAGCATCTCTCTATTTTGTTATGAGAAGTTATCCATGAGTATGGAGATGACCTGATTAGAATGGCTTAGAATTTTCCAACGATAATCAAAATAGCCGCCACTAATTTTCTTTTACTTATATTTTTTTTAATTTGCTTGATTTTCTTGATACCTGGTATATATGTTTTCCGGCTCTGCGAGTCTATGGGCATTGTCCGTTTTCATGTGAGACCGAAAACGAGGCTACGACCGCCATTTTGGTTTTATCAATTTTAATAAATTGTTCTTATTTTCAGTTAAATGTCTTGAAACCTGGCATATGTCTGTCCCCATGGTCTACGAGTCTATTGGCATTGTCCGTTTTCATGTACGATCCAAAACGAGGCTATAGCGGCCATCTTGATTTTATCATTCATCTTCGATTACTGGCATAACGTATTGGAAGCAGTTATGTCAGATTTGTGGGCATTTTGAGTGGCTGCAGCAGTCGAGGGGTATTTGAGTGTTTGCACGATATTTTTAAATAATATTTTACATCCTATAGTATTTTTTTTCTGTGTATGTGTACCAGGTGCTGAAGAAGTGAGAATTTGTCTCATCCTGACATCTAATAAGTTTGGAAAACCACTGAGTAAAGCCACCAAGCAAACGCTTACCAAGGTAAAACAACCCTATATAAACATGTTAGATTAATGTTGACCACGCTTGCCCTATGTAACTGAATGTTCAGCCAACACTTCCAAAGGTAAAAAGTAAAGCAATCATCCAACATTAGTTAAGAATCGATATTTTTAGCTTTGATGCTTATCATGCTACTACGTCAGCCTGTCCAGATTTATCACGCTATGTCTGTAAACACGACCTTTAGGTTTCTCCAGAATGTGAGACGTTGAGTGAACATTGGGACATCTCCCATGACTCTTTGCTGGGAGAATTTGCCTCCTAATATCGTTCCACCCTATGTCGCTGTACAGAATGGAATATGTGTGTGCTAACCCTTAAAGTGCTGAATTATTAAGTGTACAAACGATTTTTTTTTTGTTTTTTTGCTATTTTAAATCAATTTAAATGTCTTGGTTAGCTCTTTCTGTTTCATTTGAATACCTATGTTACGGGTCTTAACGGCCATTAGATATTTTTTCATTATTTCAGTGCGGGGACCGCCTTTATCTGACGTCTACAGACGTCAGATTCTGACGTATAAAGACGACCCCCTCCCTCTGAAAGCGTTCAGCATTAAAATCTGATCGGATATTCCCACCTTCTCAATCACTTAACATACGTTCGCCCAATGCTTATTTATTGGGGGCCTGCTTCGGAATGGTCGAGATTGTCGTCTCGACCAATCCGAAGCCTACGATATATCGTAACTTGTACGAGAATACGGGCCCAGTCGTAGACTTTGGACATCTGGACATCTGGGCAATGTCACAGATGTGGATTATTTAGATTCATTCAGTGTTTTTTTATAGTTAGCATCAGTTGATATGTGTGCCCTGATTGTTGTTTACAGATCCATTCAGAGTTTGCTGTCCACTTTATAGTGGTTTATGTCGGTGAAGCTGACAAGGATGAGAAGCAGGACATATTTCCGATGTTATGGTCCCCACAGGACTGGTCGCTGACCGTACTGGAAAATTACAACGCCGCACCTCCCCTGTCCAAATTTGTGACTGGTCTGATTGGTACACTCTCTGGTAAGTAAATGTTAGGATACACATATGGGCCCCGAGACGTTCTATCACGTTGATTCAATGTTGGGTCTACCATAGAGTTAATAAAGATAGAGTGACAGCTCCCCCGAAAACTTTTCGCCGATGATATCTACACATGGGTCATAAAACTATTATATATCGTGTTTCTGTGTGGGGTGGGGAGAGAGGTCTTGCGGTCAGCAGGACTGCCTCCACGATGTCCCTGCCAATTGATTAGCCTTATAATCGGTTTCGCATTAACGTGGTGAATGAATTTCGCCGATTTCTCAGTCAATTCTCAAACAATTTTCATGAAATTTTACACACACTATTTTCCATTCATGTCGTGACTACGCTGAAAGTTTCGAGAAGTTTTTAAGTATTAAAGAAGTTAGGCCATCAGTAAATAAATAAAAATGTTGCCCTCTATGAAGTCATTAGCCTCGTCATTACATGTCAAATTGTCTAACTTCTAAAATATTTTCAGGGCATTCACGACATACATGGTAAATGGTGTGTGTAAAATTTCATGAAAATTGGTTGAGAATTGACTGAGAAATCCGCGAAATTCATTAATCCTGGTTGATGAATTTAATTTGAATCTGACTAGGCCCTATAGTCTATTTAATTTTGCAGTTTTGCTGAATCGGCCTATATTAGGTTTACTTTAATATTATAATTATATTATAATTATTATTTATATTAATATAGCTATTCATATCTGGACTTTATTTCAAATATTTAAATTGAAAACTTCTGCAGAGCATTACACGGGAATTAGGCCTAATGCTAAGACCGTGTTAGTTAGGCACTTCTTAGGGTGGGGGTGATAAAAGTCGAATGTGGCTCGACCCTATTCACTAGATCTGCTGTCAAAAAAATCAGCTCCGTTGCCATTTTAGCTGTCTTGACTTTGTTTACGTGAGAACACAGCGCAATATCACACATATTTCTGCTAAATGCGCCACTGAACGGTTTTGAAGATATTATAATTATTATTAGATGTTGTTTATTCAAACCTATCTTTCAATGATGCGTTAATCAGTATAGATATGTGAATAATCGGCCGATTTTCTCACTTCAAAAACTGTCATGGAGCTCACGACATGTTGTTTCGGTACACCACGTGTGTTGTTGCCTGACCAGGTCAGGTCAGTCTGCAGACGACATCAGTTGTTGGCACGGAGCCAGTCTGAGCATCGAGGATAACACCTGCAAAACGACACCCCACATGCCTTATCGAAAAATGCGGTTTCATTAAATGCCCATTAATTGTCCCGCGAATACAAGGATCTAGCATTCATTAAGTTTGAGTGGGGGCTTGAGGAAAACTAATCACACGTCTTTGAATCTAAGCTGCCACTCTATCTTTATTAACTCTACGGGTCTACTCAACGGTGCTTAAACGTCTTGCGTTTGGTGGGTTGTTCCGTACTCCACCCTAATTTACATCACTAATGTCTTACGGCCGTATTCACAAAAGACGTTTTACAAAACCCGAGCTTAGCGTTTAGACGAGTGTAACTAAACAGACGTCTAAATAATTTATAAACCGTATTCACAAAAGCTGTTTTGCTCCAGTTTAACAAGACTTCAGAACGCCGTTTAAACCGGCAGGTTCTACAGTTTAATCAGACGTTCATGCACGCAAATGATGGTCACCCGCATACAAAATGCATAATTTTTTTGTACACAGCATACTTAATTGAATACTCTGGCTGAAAACGCGTTCCATATGACACGAGACGCCAGCACAATGTTGGTTTAGAGCTGGGCCCATTTCGCAGACAGCGGTACATCACTAAACCAACAGTGGGCCAAGGTCTATCGTTTATTGGGTTGGATAAATATATCATTTGCTCTTTTATAGAGCCTGTTATTAATATCATATAGAAGATAGGGTCTAATTATGTTGTCATCGCTTTACTGCAGTATCACCAACATATGTTTGTGTCACATTTTAATTATACATGACAAATCTCTGTTGGATAAAATATTAAACATAACTTTCTGATAATAATCCTTGTTAATCCTATAGTGCGGGGGTCCTGGTTCAGTGGTTGAAGCTACCTAATTGGGGTTCAGGTGTTCGAATCCCACTCCGGCCTTCAAGTTTCAAAGAAACAAAATGTTTCTTCACCGCTCATTCGTAAAGATTCAATATTGGTGGGGGCCTCCGTAGCCAAGAGGTAGCGAGCTCGACCTCAGACCGCCAGGGTTCGAATTTCGAATACTGTGTCTGGAGGGCAGTGTCATTTCACCATCATCAGGAGGTTATCTTGGCCCAGTTTAGTCCATATCTGCACAAATGTGGCCTATCCCACCCCCCCCCCCCGCCATTTATTCATTTAATGATTGATTCATTCATTCATTCATTCATTCATTCATTCATTCATTCATTCATTCATTCATTCAATTATTCATTCATTCGATTAATATATATTGTTAACCCGTCAAATACAGCCTACGTATGGTATACTCCACCTTAATTTAAATAACTATAACAACTGCATAACGAAAGGCTGGTTACTCTACCATTAGACAGGCTTAGAATACGATACTGGGTACTCCAAAACATGTTTTGTGTAATGAACATGATGAAAGGGATTTTAACTGGAGAAAATGAGAAACGATAAAAGTAATATGTATGATTATGTCAAAAATAATTGGCATTAAACCGAATACAAATGGTTTTACATCTCAGATCCGTGTTTTATTTTGTTTATCATTTATTATTCAATTCAAATAAATACTTACCAATCAACGAAAGAAAAGTGCATTTATATTTAATCATCAGTCTGTGTATTTTTTATCACATTCTCTTCTAATTAAGCAGCTCTCGCCGAGGCGGGCTGCTTACTGTATTTCACACGGTCCGCCGCCGCAGTTATTTGTTTTCCAGATAGCTACTAATCTATCAACTTCTGCTTCCTCATACTTCACATAGCCATCACATACCACTGGGGAGTTGTTGTGGTGACATTTTGATCCCCATATCATCAACCCTTTAATTACTATGGCCACTAACGAAGAAATGCTCGTTAGAGCGTTTCAGAAAAAAGTTGCCATCAGATCTTCTTTTAATTTCGCACATATGTTCATCTATGTCAGCCAATGAACAGATTAACTTCTGGGATCAATTTTTTGTAATATTTACTTAACTAAGAAATGCAAAATGACTGGACCATGAATATAAAACAAAATGTAATGTCTCACACAAGGATAACCCATGACAAATTTCACACAATTTTTTTTTTTCACTTTCTCGAAAATCTTGCATGATTGCTGATCGATGAATTTCTGCTTCCTCATACTTCACATCGCCATCATATACCACAATTTTAAAATAGTGGTCGAGCGATAACGGAGGGTTGCTTTTGTGTTCGTTTCCGAACAACTCTTTCTAGTTTATCATAAACTATAAACATTACTTCCCGATAATGATCCCTGTCTGTGTCTTTTCATCCCATTTTCTTCTATATCGTATATTTGCGTTCATTATCATTATAATGTTCATTCCACTTCATCTTAAACCAGTGCTTGAACTACCCCCTGAGCAGGTTTTACTTTCGGTCGATAAACTGCCCGGTTTAAACCAGTGGTTGGTCTAAACTCCTTTTGTGCATATGGTTTAACGCTAAACCCGTGTTTACACCAGTAGTTTTGTTAAACCAGTCTTAAGCTTGCTTTGTGAATAATACGGGCGGTAATGATTACTATGTGACACTTTTCCATCTAACGCACTCACAATTATGATACAGAACAAAGCAATTTCACAAAAAAGTTGAGGTAGGTCAATATCACCTGTTATACCTCTGTAATACCAGCCTGTAGACTCGTTGCGACCCAAGAAATATACAATATAATTTACACCATGTATAGTAGAGAATACGCAATAGGCGAATTCGTACCTACCAGTAGTAGTCTTAAAATAGGCAGCGGTTATATTTTAAATAAGGAGATAAAATATCTATATAGAGTGCCGAAAAAGGTAAAATAATTATTTCTGCATTCAGAAAATTCTAGTTATATATATCTAAATTGTGTTTATTCCAGCCGAGATCAAGTGGTCATGTAGTTTTGAGTTGGATGGAGAGGAGGATTTATGTTCACTAGAGCAGTCTGACGACGATGAGTTAGATTGGGATTTTGGTCGGAACAGCACGAAATCTCTCCGCACTGGTCCAGAGGCAGCGCAGCATGGCCTCATCTACATGTATCTGGAGGCTACCGGACACAACACTGACGATGATGCCATGTAAGTAGTGAAACTCAAGGGCACATGTGGGCCCTGCCCCTTGGTCTTAACAACAAACCTGACTATGCTCATTTGTCAGATCTCCAATGACGCACCACTGGCACGAGGTAAAGCATAACTCCCGGTCTCTCAACCTTTATCCTGCTGATCACGACTATTGACGTTTTTAATCTGTTTTATTAGTCGAACAACTCACGGTTATTGGGAGTGAAAGGTGTTTCTGGACATAACGATTTGCAAATATTTTTGTTCAAATTGAACAAATACGAGTAATTTTCACCCACTTGAAGTGGTGGATCGCTGCAGCGAGACGCAACTTCCCCAAGTGGGTGAAAATTAAAAAAATAACTTGTAAGACATGATTGCTTTGCGATGTAGCAGCGTTCAACTACGGACCACAATATTGTTGCGTTCCTAGTTCAAATTCTGCCTCGCCACCAGCAGCGTCATATTTTATTCAATTCTCATTCAGTCAAAAGATACAATTCATTGGATGATTCATGGTGGATTGGACGAGCTGGTGGGCCGAGGTACCTGCCCGGCAGCCGGTGTTCCGGCCCCGCCGACTGGTGTAAAAACCTATTTTCGTTTTCTCGGCGAATATATGGAGGCTTGAAAAATTGCGCCAAATTATCAGTATTTGACCCTCTAAATTTAAAATGTTTAAAAAGTTAATTTTAAAAACTATGAAAATCATTCCAGTCGACATCAGAGTTGTAAGGGATAATTATTATCTATCTATGTGTTAAATGATTTTGTATCCAGGGTGACATAATAATAAACGTGTTAATGCTTTTGTATCGAGGGTGACGTAATAATACATGTGTTAATGATTTTGTATCAAGAGTGACGTAATGATACACGTGGTAATGACTAAATTTTTATCGAGGGTGTCGTTATAATACCCGTGTTAATGACTGTATCGAGGGTGACGTTATAATACACGTGTTAATGATTTTGTATCAAGAGGTACGTAATTATACACGTGGTAATGATTAAATTTGTATCGAAAGTGACGTTATAATACACATGTTTATGATTTTTTATCGAGGGCGACGTTATAATACACGTGTTAATGATTTTGTATGAGGGGGACGTTATAATACACATGTTAATGAATTCGCAGCGAGGGTGACGTTATAATACACGTGTTAATGATTTTGTATCAAGGGTTGTCGTTATAATACATGTGGTAATGATTTTGTATTGAGGGTGACGTTATAATAACACGTGTTAATGATTTTGTATCGAGGGTGACGTGATAATACACGTGTTAATGACTTTGTATCGAGGGTGACGCTATAATACATGTGTTAATGATTTTGTATCGAGGGTGTCGTTATAATACACGTGGTAATGATTTTGTGTTTAGAGTGACGTTATAATACACGTGTTAATGATTTTGTGTCAAGAGTGACGTAATGATACACGTGGTAATGACTAAATTTGTATCGAGGGTGACGTTATAATACATGTGGTAATGATTTTGTATCGATGGTGACGTAATAATACACATGTTAATGATTTTGTGTTTAGAGTGACGTTATAATACACGTGTTTAATTATTGTTTCAATACTGATGTTGTAACAAATGTGTTAAATCATGAGGTATCGTTGGTGATGTTGTAACACGCGTGCTTTATGATGCATGGATGCTGACATTCTAGTACGCCTGTTTATTAGTGATGCATCGATGGTGACGTTAAACACACGTGTTACCCTTCTTCTGCCTATCACAACTATTGTCACTTTAATCCATTTTATTAGCCAACCAAATCACTGATATTGGGAATGAAATGTGTGTCAAAACATCAAGATTTGCAAATATTTGTGCTCAAATGGAGCAAATCTGAGTAATTGTCAGCCACTCGAAGTTGTGTGTCTCTGTAGCAAGACACAGCTTGACGTGGGGGGGGGGGGGATTTAAATAAAATAACTTGGCATGATAGGTTTACGTTTATTTGTTGCGCACATGTTTAATGATTTTGTATTGTGGGTGACGTTATAATACACGTGTTTCAGACTGATCTTCACTCCTGGAATCAGTGGAGAGTATTGTCTGTGGTTTAATTACCACATGTTCGGCTGGCACACTGGAGGATTGATGTTCATCAAGGAGTCAGGAGCAGCATCAAACATCCTGTGGATGGTACATGGACCACAGGGAGAGGAGTGGGTGCAGGGGTTTACACAGCTGGTGGTCGAGACAAGTGATAAGGTAAATATAAGGGGTTTACAACAGTGATAAGGTGAAAATAAGTGGCTTAAAGCTGGTGACCCTAGTGTTAAGGTAAATACACTAACTATCATACAGAGAAACAATATCCAGAACAATAACGTAAATACACACCATAGGAATAAATTATGAGGTTAATGAATGTCATTTATAGGTACGATATTCTACGTACGACAGGGAAACGATGGTCTACATACATATACATGTAACAGAGCGAATTAATAATGTAGAAAACCGCCTTCCATGGGAATGCCATACAATGTAAATACACGTTATCTAGAGAGGTCATACTCTGGATACATGTCATCAACATGATCAAGCGAAACAGTAAGTTAAATACTATCATCGAGTTATTGACAGAGACTAAAGGTATGAAATTGATATTGTATTATTTTTTGTCAGATATTGATACTGATTAATGCTTTGATATTGCTGGTTTTCTAAAATATATTTTGGTCAATTGACACGGATTTAAACCACGCTTGCATATATGCATATACGAGCACAACCACAAATGGCAACAACCCATAAAGCAAAGCAAACTGGACACGAGTGCTCACACACGTCCGATTATAAGTGTTGCACGTGTAGAGATATTTTTTTATCACTCCAGGAAATATTTTTAAATTATTCGTGTGCGAAAGTAACTTAATAATGCTGTTTTAGACTGATTTTTACAGTGATTCAGTATGGCAGTCTAAATTAATTGATGCTGTTTATTTTTCAGATTTATTTTTGGGTGTTGATGGACAGACTGGTGCTGTATTTATGCAGAATTCTGGGGGCCGTTAATAATACAGTCTAATCCTTTGATATTAATCTTTTTTTCGATGCATTTTTGGGGCAGTGATCGGGTGGGAGTGTTGCCGTGTGTTTTAGCTGCATTGTAGCGTATTTTTTATCAGAGACTAATGCCTTGACGCTGCTGTTTTCATATGTATATTTTGACAGCTATTACCACTGACTAATTATTTAATTCTGCTCATTTGTCTGATGTTCTGATATTTTTTTTGTTCTGATTTATTTCTGTACATTTATTGCCACAGACTAATGCTTCAATTCTGCTTGTTTTTTTTTCAGATGTATTTTCGTGCGGTGAGAGGAGACGGCTACTCTAGTGATATCGCTCTGGATAATCTCGTACTACGTGTTGGTGCCTGTCCAGACCATCTCGGCCGCCAACGACGTCGGCATTATGTCTCATGAGAAAAAAACAAACACCTAAGTTATATCTACAATGAGCACGAGCCACTGACCCAGCGTTTGTTTATTGTTTTGGTCAGCGTTACAGGCGATGGCACAACATTAAGCCAACATTGGGTCTGTGTGTTGTGCTTTCCATGTTGTTGTATTGTATATGTTTTGTTATCGGTGTTCACAAATAAATTACATAATCTCACACCGTTGTTGATCTTTAATTAAGTGTCATTTCCTGCCAAAAATATGTCAAAATAATAAGCCTACAGCAATACCCTTTCGGCTGGGTGAAATCCAGCATCTTGACAATTTAGAAGTGGCACACTTTTGTAACTAAAATTAAACGGGCTCCTTGGCCTGCTGAAGTCGTTTTTGGAAAAAAACTTTTGTATGAAGCTCTATCATAGAGATGGAAAAATACGAAATTTTAAAGCACTCAAAATAGATAATTTGGCTTTAAATGTTAGTATACTGTTACGAAGTGATGTGCCCTATGATCAACGATTGTTTGGTACACCTATGGCATTTATCATCGATTTCAAATATGATTCATTGATTATTGCTGATAATATTGATGGACAAGTTCAGTTTCACGAAAAATAGGGTTGCCAGACCACCATTTTTAGCCGAACATTACTAGTCAAAAAGTATGATTTTTTGCTACAGAGGTATAATTGATATTTCAAGATTGTGAATCCACCGTGTGCGATTATTGCACTCTTCAGAAAAAAAATTCTTTGTCGAATTTGGTTGCCATTGCTGAATATCTTGTTCGTCATAATCTGTGATAGATTGCAGTAGAATTACAAATGAGGCTCTAAACCAGTGTTTGAATGGAGTATTACATTGTGAATAGGGTGAAAATATTAGTGTAGACTCTTTCAAAAATTACCACCTAGGCCCATAATAATGCTCAACAATAATATCCCCAAAAAGGTCTACACCCCCAGGAGGTCGGGGTGGACAGGCAGTTATCCCCAGGAGGCCAGGGTCCAAGGGTCGCGCCTCTCTGCTACTATCGGGATGCGTATAGCGTTTAAAAATTCTCCGCTGGCTCCAGCGCTGACGGCATACACTAATCAATTTAGCTCCTAACTATTTAGTCGTATGTACCCTTCTAATATTATTAGCGCAGCGCAAAAAAGGCATTAATAATGTATCGCCCAAAAAAGCCTTG
>OZ024913.1:71258657-71386680 GCA_964017125.1 Flabesymbios commensalis | reverse complement strand
TGTTCAATTGTAATTAGCGTCACATTCTTGTAAGCACGATATCCTCTACAAAATGCAAACATTGTTCAATATTTAACCATGTGTGCAATAATACATTTTGGTATATTTTTTAAATATTACTTTCGGACCACTTAGAAATTAGATAAAAGAGGTTTCATAACTATTGCAATTTGTGTCGGGTGTACCCACAGGTTGCCCGGACTATTGGTGAAAACAGAATACAATGCTACATAAGGTGTCGTTAACAAACTGAGCCGCACAAACAAATAAATAGGTTTAGTGGTGCAGTGGCAGATCTGACATTTGTCCTCAAAGGAGTCGGGCGATTAGCAGTGCTCTATTCGATCGATTATTGCACACATGGTTAAACATTGAACAATTGTTTGCATTTTGTAGAGGATATAGTGCTTACAAGAATGTGACGCTAATTATAATTGAACAGCCAAAATTTACGAAATTGACTGAGCTTGAGGTGGAGGGGGGGGGGGGTGGGCAGAGACTGATGGGATTTTTGTTAATTGGATAAACATTGACAAGCGTAACGTACCCACAAACTGTGCCCCGATCCGGACAGACTGAAAAAAACTAAGGGTAATTCCAAGTCCATATTATAGTTGAGAACAAGATCATTAAATTCCAAAGAAATCTGATATTTCAAATTCCCATTAGAACATAGATCCAGTTATATTAAATAATTGCATACCATTTTTTAAATAAGTTTTATAAACTACTGGTCATTGAATTTCTTTTCAAAATTGTTGATTTGTATTAAAACATTTATACGGATCAAATATTATATATATGAAACCGAAGCAAAGACTGGCAATATATCACGATTTTAGTAGACCTAGAAAGCAGGCAACACCTCAGCCTAACAATGACGGGTTGTAGATCATATAGACCTAACAATGACAGAAGTATGATGTTCTTTTGCACAGGCTTATATTATATATTACTTGTTGCATTAAATAATAGGAAATCATGAACTGAGTAAGCATTGTATGAGTGTTTTAGTCCAAATGAAAACTTGTATTATTCAAAAAATATTCAGCTATCACTTTTTTCATACATTTTGCTGATTTCACACACATTCTGAGGTAGGCCTACTGCAGGAATTTCCACGAAGTCTTTATTCTTCGATTTCAATTTTCTGCCTTAAATAGATTAGGCTTAACAAAATCGTTACAGAGTTGTAAAATATCAACGTTTAATGTTTCTTACTCAGCCGTGAAATCTACAGTAGCCCAAATCCATCACATATTAGACAAAATAGCCGTTTCTTAATATAGATGTTTTCGAGGTTGGGATTCTGGCATAAATTATTGCCTGATCTCATATCTTCCTCATACTTATAGGGCGGCGGCCCTAGGGTAGTGGTTATCACCGCTGCCTTTCACGCCAGAGTTCGGGGTTCGGTTCCCGGTCTCGGCGGTTTGAAAGAAACAAAAAATTGTTTCTTCCCCATCCACGTGTGAAAGTCAGTATTTCGGGGAGCCTCCGTGACCGAGAGGTAGCGTGCTCAGCCTCAGACCGCCAGGGCTCGAATTTCGAATCCTGTGTCTGGAGGACAGTGTCATCTCAATCATCTCACCATCCACAGGAGGTTCTCCTGGCCCAGTTTAGCCTATATGTGCACAAAGGTGGCCTAAAGCCCGATTCATTTCATTTCATTTCCTCATACTAATATGTTGTTTTTGTCACCAAGAACGTAGGCTACAAATCCAGTTGCCATAAACGGCTTTGCCACAACTGTATTTTAACGGTTTCAGGCAACATGTTTGACAGAACGCAACTCTTCTGGACAATGCATATCTATCTTAAAGATTTATTCCACACTGATATGTGCCTACATGCATACACAACTATCTAGAAGCGTTTTCACATAGTCTTACAGACAGTGATGTGTGGCATGTCATATTTCTCGTTCACAAGGCTTTTTTAGGCGATACGTTATTAATGCCTTTTTTGCGCTGTGCTAATAATATGAGAAGGGTACATACGACAAAATAGTTAGGAGCTAAATTGATTGGTGTATGCCGTCAGCGCTGGAGACAGCGGTAAAATTCTAAACGCTATACGCATCCCGATAGTAGCAGAGGGGCGCGACCCTTGGACCCTGGCCTCCTGGGGATAACTGCCTGTCCACCCCGACCTCCTGGAGGAGTATACCTTTTTGGGATATTATTGTTGAGCATTATTAGGGGCCTAAGTGGTCTACACGATTATCCTGACCCTATGCACAATGTAATGCTCCATTCAAACACGGGTTTAGAGCCTCATTTGTAATTCTACTGCAATCTATCACAGATTATGACGAACAAGATATTCAGCAATTGCGGCCAAATTCGGCAAAGAATTTTTTTTCTGAAGAGTGCAATAATCGCACACGGTGGATTCACAATCTTGAAATATCAATTATACCTCTGTAGCAAATAATCATACTTTTTGACTAGTAATGTTCGGCTAAAAATGGTGGTCTGGCAACCCTATTTTTCGAAAAACTGAACTTGTCCATCAACATTATCAGCAATAATCAATGAATCATATTTGAAATCGATGATAAATGCCATAGGTGTACCAAACAATCGTTGATCATAGGGCACATCACTACGTAACAGTATACTAACATTTAAAGCCAAATTATCTATTTTGAGTGCTTTAAAATTTCGTATTTTTTCATCTCTATGATAAGAGCTTCATACAATAGTTTTTTTCCAAAAACGACTTCAGCAGGCCAAGGAGCCCGTTTAATTTTAGTTACAAAAGTGTGCCACTTCTAAATTGTCAAGATGCTGGATTTTACCAAGCCGAAAGGGCATTGCTGTAGGCCTTTTATTTTGACATATTTTTGGCAGTTAATGACACTTAATTAAAGATCAACAACGGTGTGAGATTATGTAATTTAATTGTGAACACCAATAACAAAACATATACAATACAACAACATGGAAAGCACAACACACAGACCCAATGTTGGCTTAAAGTTTGGCCATCGCCTGCAACGCTGGCTAAAACATTACACCAACGCTGGGTCAGTGGCTCGTTCTCCCTGTAGATATAACTTAGATGTTTATTTTTTCTCACGAGACATAATGCCGACGGCGTTGGCGGCCGAGATGGTCTGGACAGGCACCAACACGTAGTATGAGATTATCCAGAGCGATATCACTAGAGTAGCCGTCTCCTCTCACCGCCCGAAAATACATCTGAAAAACCAAGCAGAATTAAAGCATTAGTCTGTTGCAATAAATGTACAGAAATAAATCAGAACAGAAAAAATATCAAAACATCAGACAAATGAGCAGAATTAAATAATTAGTCAGTGGTAATAACTGTCAAAATATACATATGAAAACAGCAGCGTCAAGGCATTAGTCTCTGATAATAAATACCCTACAATGCAGCTAAAACACACGGCAACTCTCTGTCAATCACTGCCCCAAAAATGCATCGAAAAAAAGATTAATATCAAAGGATTAGTCTGTATTATTAACGGCCTCCAAAATTCTGCATAAATACAGCACCAGTCTGATCCATCAACACCCGAAAATAAATCTGAAAAATTAACAGCATCAATTAATTTAGACTGCCATACTGAATCACTGTACAAAATAGTCTAAAACAGCAATATCAAAGCATTATTAAGTTACTTTCGCACACGAATAATTTAAAAATATTTCCTGGAGTGATAAAAAACTATCTGCACACGTGCAACACTTATAATCGGACGTGTGTGAGCACTCGTGTCCGGTTTGCTTTATGGGTTGTTGCCATATGTTGTTGTGGTCGTATTTGCATATATGTAAGCGTGGTTTAAATCCGTGTCAATTGACCAAAATATATTTTAGAAAACCAGCAATATCAAAGCATTAATCAGTATCAATATCTGACAAAAAAAAATACAATATCAATTTCATAAGGTAACCTATTGTGCATTTTATGATTAAAGCATGAAATTTCTACCACGTGTAGATCATATCCTAAGGGTCATTTTTAGATGTGGAGGTAAACTGGATTTGACCTCTGATGACCTCTAGAGGTCACTGACCTCGAAAGGTCAAAATATTCACTGGCAAAGCCAAAAAGTAGTGAAAATTGTATATTACAATGTCTATGATTTGTTTCTGTATTCCAAAAGTGTGTCAAATACTCGGAGAGACTGTTTTGAATCATAACCGTAACATCAAGGTCATGTTAAGGTCACACCAAGGTCATTTAAAGGTCAAACTGACAGAAAATAGTTAAAATGTCCACTTTTTATCAATTTCCACACTGTTGTTGTGCAGTCATTTATTACAAGGGACTAGTTTTGACATATTCTTCGTCCTATGTATTCCACACACATTTTAGAATATTAAGGTCAGTATCAACCTTGGGTAGTATTCCACTTTCTGCCTCCTCATTATACGAGCCAAATTACAATAATGCAGCATTGTAAAACATTAGCTTGTGCTCCCATAGCAAAATATTGATAAATAGTTAGGTTATGAAGTTTTATGGGGTGGGGTTGTGTTTTACTGGATAACCATCCGAGAGCAATTTGAAGGTCATGTCAAGATCATTTCAAGGTCAAACTGGCAAAAACTGTTGTTTTGTATTTTTTAAAAGATACCGCATACTAGAATTAATCTCTAGGCTACATCAATTTTTCAGATAGCTCGGCAAAATATCGATGTCAAAACTGGAACATTTTTTCGTTAAATTAAGACCCTTTTACCATGATATATATAAAACCGATTATTTCATCGTTCGGTATTCAATTCATACTGAATAGACTGCATTATTTTCTCTTAGGACATTGCACTTTTCTATGAATTATCGGCAATAGTTGCATTATAACTAGACTAAACCTTTCACAGCCATCGAATAGGATATATAATATTAACTACTTTGCCCATCTACTTCCGCTTTAACGGTCCAGTTTTCCTCTTTAGCGGTCTAATATTTCGTTATAGCGATATAGTATTTCGTTATAACGGTTAACCAATCCGTTATAACGAGATACTGTGCCGTTATAACGGTCTAGTATTTCGTTATATCGACATACTAATCCATTATAACAGTCTACTATTTCGTTATAACGGTCTAGTATTTTGTTATTACTGTCTTCTAATCCGTTATAACGATCTACTATTCCGCTATAGCGGTTCATTATTGCGCTATATAGCGGTCTAATATTCAGTTATAACTGGCTAGTATTTCGTTAGAACGGTCTAGAGTTTCGTTATAACGGTCTACTAATCTGGTATAATGATTCACTAATCCGTTACAATGGTCTACTAATCCGATATAGTGGTCTTCTAGTCCGTTATAACGGTCTACTAATCCGTTATTACGGTCTACTATCCTTTTATAACTGTCTAGTATTTTGTTATAACGGTCTACTATTTTGTTATTAACCGTTACAACTATATAGTAGACCGTTATAACGAAATACTAGACCGTTATCAAGGTTCAGTAGACCACTATAGCGGAACAGTAAACAGTTATAACGGATTAGTACATAGTCATAACTAAATACTAGACCGTCATAACGACATAAAAGACCCTTATCGCGAAATACTAGACCGGTATAACGGGATAGTAGAAATTATTAAAAATTGATAGACCGTTATAACGAAATACTAGACCGTAATAACGATTAGAAAAAAAATGCATTTGATATAGTTATTTTTTCTCTTTCAATTATCCATGTCTGATGTTATCTGTTATATTTATAACGGTCTACTATTCCGTTTTAACGGTCTATTAAACAGTTGTAATGGATTAACATTTTATAACAAAATACTACACCGTTATAGCGAATTAGTAGACTGTTATAACGGATTAGTAGACTTCATACCGAGCGCCAGAACGTTATAACGAAATACGAGACCACTATAACGAAATATTAGACCGTTTTAACGGATTAGTAGACCGTTATAACGTATTAGTGGACCGTTATAACTGGATAATGGACCATTATAACCGATTAGTAGCCCGTTATAGCGAAATACTAACGTCATAACAGAAGACTTGACCGTCATAACGAAATACTAGACCGTTAAAAAGAAATAGTAAACGGTTATAACGAAAGACTAGACCGTTAGAACGGAATAGTAGACCACTATAACGAAATACTAGACCGTTATAACGGATTAGTAAGCAGTTATAACGGATTTGTTGGCCGTTATGACGTGATACGAGACCGTCATAACGAAATACTAGGCCGTTATAGCGGGATAGTAGACACTTATAACGGATAAGTAGACCGATATAACGAAATAGTAGACCGTTATAACGGAATACTTGACCGTTATAGCGGAAGACTTGACCGTTATAACGGAATAGTAGACAGCTATAATTTGATAGTAGACAGTTATAACGGATTAGTGGGCCGTTATAACGGATAAGTAGACCGTTATAACGGATTAATAAACCGTTATAACGTGATACTCGACCGTCCTCACGAAATACTAGACCGTCATAACGAAATACTAGACCGTTATAACGGGATAGTAGACAGTTATAATGGATTACTAGACCGTTATAACGGAATAGTAGACCGTTATAGCGGATTATAAACCATTATAACGTGATACTAGATCGTCATAGCCAAATACTAGACCGTTATAACGGGATAGTATACCGCTATAACGAAATAGTGGACCGTTATGACGAATTACTATACTATTATAACGAAATATTAGACCGTTATAACGAAATATTAGTCCGTTTTAACGGAATAATAGACCGTTATAATTAAAGACTAGGCCGCTATAACGGAATAGTATACAGTTATAATGAAATACTAGACCGTTATAACGGATTTGTAAACCATTATAATGTGATACTAGACCGTCATAGCGAAATAATAGACCGGTATAACGGGATAGTGAACCGTTATAACGGATTAGTAGACCGTTATAACGAGATACTATACCGTTATAACGAAATACTAGCCCGCTATAATGAAAAATTATTCCGTTATAACAGATTAGTAGACCGTTATAACAGATCAGTAGACGTTATACAGATTAGTAGACCGTTATAACGGATCAGTAGACGTTATACACTTTCTTTTGGCTGATATAGTTTTTCCTCTTTGAATTAACCACGCCTGTATTGATATCTGGACGGATGTAGAGCTCTCATTTTTTAAAATTGAAAACAAAATCAAAATGGCTGCCAAGAATTCGCCGAAATTATTATGCTTTTGCTAATTCTTCTCATTGAAAATCCCTCTCTCGGAGTATTACACACTGTGATAATTACTTAATGGTACATTAATTTATTATGCATATAGGACAATGATCACTAATAATCTACTTGTTCACTTGTATCCTACATAAGGGGACACCTTCAATTACAAGGTGAGGCGGAGTATTATTGAAATATATATTTCCAAACTAAATTTTCGTGAAATAAATGATTGTCTGATGTTGTAAATAAATATTTGAATTTGAAATAAATAATTATTTCAGCTTATGAGCAACATCATTTAATATAAATTTGTGAAGCCTCGCTTTGCTCAGATCGTTTGCCTCCAGATCAAGGCTGGGCTTAGTTTGGGATCAAATATAGTAGACAGGAAAATATATAAGGAAGTGAAATAAATATATATCTTCACACACAAACTAAAATAAATATATTGCTCAAGTGTGAAAAAAATAAAATTTTGCAGATAGAAAGTGAAATAAATAATTTGTCCAATTCAAAAACCCCAGCCCCCCTAGTAATTGAATGGTGCATTCATAAGCGAAATAGATACATATTGATTTAAATGTGTGGTATAACCCTATTCGGTATACCACGAAAACATACTAGTATTGGATTATAACACTATGAATAACACCATTATCGCTGTATCTATTTAAAATACTGATTAACGTTGCCTCTCACTATAAACTATGCGGCTACAGTTGACATACAAAGAGTGCGCCCTTCGGCTTCCTGAAATTGGACTTCCAATGTCAAGTTAAGATCATTCCAAGGGTGTGTGTTTTCATATAATGTATTGGGACATATAATGACTGTGTGTTATCACCATCACCAAATTATCTATCTGATACCTATTCTGCAAATCAATTCTGAATTTCAAGAGGTCAACGGGGTTGTAAGTAAGTAAAAGGATTATTGACAGTTTCACCTTCAAGGTACCTTCATCTGACAGGTACGTTTTTTTCAGACGGTATCCCAGTGAAACACAATTCCAAACCATTTGATCCTTCATAACCCAATTATGTATCGATATTTTGCCAGAGCTGATGTTTTACACTGCTGCAATTTTGCTCGTTAAATTAAACACTGATAAATGAGTGTAATAAGGGTGTGATACCCCTCCCAGTGTTGACACTGCCCTCAATTTCTGGAAGATGTGTGTGGAAAATATGTCTAACCAATAATGTTTCAAAATAAAGTCTTTGTAATAGTTAATTGCACCACTAACCGTGTTGAATTTGATAAAAAGTGAATATTTTCACATGTTTTAGCTATTTTGACCTTGAAATGACCTTAATGATTCTTATAATTAATAGAAGTCACTGTGAGCGTTTGACATACTTCTGGAATACAAAAATAGTTTATAAATATGATAATACACAATTTTCACCACTTTTGGCTTCGCGAATGAGTACTCTGACCTTTCGATATCGATGACCCCTAAAGGTTACCAGAGGTCAAATTTAGCTTACCTCCACAATTTAAAATGAAGATCAGGATATGTGCTAATAATGGTAGAAGTTTTTCATGCTTTGATCATAAAACGCGCAATTTTTCATTATGGGAGCTTAAACACTACACTATGACCCGAGTATTTTGCCAAACTTTCTGAAAAATTGATGCAGCCTAGAAATTAATTCTGGAATCCGGTATAAAGGTAAAAATAAATATTTTTATGATTTTTGACAGTTTGACCTTGAAATGACCTTGATATGGCCTTAACGTTGTTTTTCTACGGTACCCCAGGGAAAAATAATCCCAATCCATGTCAGACTTCATAGCCCAATTATGCATCAATAGTTTGCCACGGGAGCCCAAACTGATGTTTAACAGTTTGTGCACACTGTAATTTTGCTCGTCCAATTAAACATTGAGGAAGGGGTGTAGTAAGGGGAATACTTAGGGTGTATTTCCCCTTCCAAGTTAGATACTGCCCTCAATCTCCTAAAATGTGCGTGGAAAAGATATCTGACCAAGACTGTGGCAAAACCAATCCTTTGTAATATATAACTGCACCACTAGTATTGTTTAAATTGATTACCAATGGATATTTTCACTATTTGTTGCTATTTTGACCTTAAAATGACCCCAATCTAACCTTGACATGACCTTGGTGTTATGTTTATGATTACCAGCAGTCTCTTAGAGTATTTGGCACACTTCTGGAATACAAAAACATTTTATAGATATTGTAATTGACAATTTTCACCACTTTTTGGCTTCGAAATTGGATATTTTTACCTTCTGAGGTCAATGACCTCTAGAGGTCACCAGGGGTCAAATCTAACTTACCTCCACATCTTAAAATAAACCCCAGGATGTGTACTAATAATGGTAGAAGTTTCATGCTTTAATCATAAAATGCACAATGGTTCCATTATGGGAGCTTCACTACTACACTACTTGGCATTCCCATGGAAGGCGGTTTTCTAAATTATTAATTCGCTCTGTTACATGTATATGTATGTAGACCATCGTTTCCCTATCGTACGTAGAATATCGTTTCTATAAATGACATTCATTAACCTTATAATTTATTCCTATGGTGTGTATTTACCTTATTATTCTGGATATTGTTTCTCCGTATGATAGTTACTGTATTCACCTTAACACTAGGGTCACTAACTGTAAGCCACTTATTTTCACCTTATCACTGTTGTAAACCCCTTATATTTACCTTATCACTTGTCTCGCCCACCAGCTGTGTAAACCCCTGCACCCACTCCTCTCCCTGTGGTCCATGTATCATCCGCAGGATGTTGGATGCGGCTCCTGACTCCTTGATTAACATCAATCCCCCAGTGTGCCAGCCAAACATGTGGTAATTAAACCACAGACAATACTCTCCACTGATTCCAGGAGTGAAGATCAGTCTGAAACACGTGTATTACAACGTCACCCTCGATACAAAATCATTGAACATGTGCGCTTCATCAACAAGTAAGCGTTACCCTCTATCATGCTAAGTTAATTTATTTAAATTCCTCCCCCCCCCCCTCCACGTGAAGCTGTGTCTCGATATCGCGACACACAACTTCAAGTTGCTGAAAATTACTCGGATTTGCTCCATTTAAGCACAAATGTTTGCAAATCTTGATGTTTGACACACATTTCATTCCCAATATCAGTGATTTGGTCGGCTAATAAAATAGATTAAAGTGATAATAGTTGTGATAGGCAGAATAAGGGTAAGACTGTGATTAACGTCACCATCGATATATCACTAATAAACAGGCGTATTAGAACATCAGCATCCATACATCATAAAACATGCGTGTTATTACATCACCTACGATACTTAGTGATTCAACACTTTTGTTATAATTAAATTATTGAAACAATAATTAAACACAAAAGCATTAGCACGTGTATTATCACGTCACCCTCGATACAAAATCGTTAGCACGTGTATTATAACGTCACCCTCAATACAAAATCATTACCACGTGTATTATAACGACAACCCTCGATACAAAATCATTAACACGTATATTATAACGACACACTCGATACAAAATCATTATTAACATGTGTATTCTAACGTCACTCTCGATACAAAAATTGACACATGTATTATAACGTCACCCTCGACACAAAATCATTAACACGGGAATTATAATGTCACTCTCGATACAAAATCATTAAAACGTGTATTTTAACGTCACTCTCGATACAAAATCATTGACACGTGTATTCTAACGTCACTCTCGATACAGAATCATTAACACGTGTATTCTAACGTCACCCTCGACACAAAATCATTACCATGTGTCTTGCCACCCTTGATACAAAATCATTAACATGTGTGTATTATTACGTCATTCTCGATTAACACGTGTATTATTCCGTCACCCTCGATACAAAATCATTATCATGAGTATTATAATGTCAGCATCAATATATAATAATTTTCCCTTACAACTCTGATGTCGACTGGAATGATGTTTCATATTTTTTTAATTAACTTTTATAACATTTTAAATCTAGAAAGCTAAATACAGATATTTTGGCAAATTCTTTTCAAGCCCTCACATATTTGCCGAGAAAACAAAAACAGTTTTTTTACATCAGTCGTTGGGGGAGGGTTAGACAATGGATGCCGGGCAGGTACCTCGGCCCTCCGGCTTGTCACCTCCACCGAGAATCATCTAATTAATTGTATCTTTTGACCCGATGAGAATTGAATAAAAGATGACATTGCTGGTAGCGAGGTAGAGCTTGAACTAGGATCGCAACCATGTTGTGGTCCGTAGTTGAACGCTGCTACCACACCAATCATGTTTTACAAGTTTTTTTTTTCAATTTTCACCCACTTGGGGAAGTTGCGTCTCACTACAGTGATACACAACTTCAAGTGGGTGAAAATTACTCGTATTTGTTTAATTTGAGCAAAATATTTGCAAATCGTGATGTTTAGAAACACCTTTCATTCCCAATAGTAGCAGTAGTAGTAAATCATTGCTTTACGTTACTTTTCGACATAAATGATCTATTAAGTGACATTGTAATACGATAAAACGTTCTAGTCAATTGAGGAGATGAATGATGTACAGATGATGATGTGAGGTTGAGGTGATGATGTGAGGGTGATAGGACATGGTGGGTTATTGAGAGCGTTTTCCTTCGCTCGCCGGATAAGGGGTTCTGGGCATGTCTAGGGGATCTACCCCCAGACATGCCCAGACGGCCGGAGACTTTGGCCAGATACGAGGAGGCTGCAGCTGCCCTTGGATGATTGCTGTAGACTAGTGCTTCCGTACAATGCTGTACACAGCATTCAACATGTTCAACAGACGGAACAGATCCCTAATGACCCTCCCCGGATGGGGGCGAAAAGTACTACTACTAGCAATCATCTCAGTACCCCTCATTCTCAATAACCGTGAGTTGCTCGACTAATAAAACAGATTAGGACGTCAATAGTCGTGATCAGCAGGATAAAGGTTGATATGAGAGATACAGGGCACTTCGTGCGAATGCTGCGTCATTGGAGATCTGACAAATGCGCATAGTCAGGTTTGTTGTTAAGACTCAGGGGCAGATCCTACACGTGCCCTCAGGTTTCACTACTTACATGGCATCATCGTCAGTGTTGTGTCCGGTAGCCTCCAGATACATGTAGATGAGGCCATGCTGCGCTGCCTCTGGACCAGTGCAGAGAGATTTCGTGCTATTCCGACCAAAATCCCAATCGTCGTCAGACTGCTCTAGTGAACATAAATCCTCCTCTTCATCCAACTCAAAACTACATGACCACTTGATCTCGGCTGAAATAAACACAATTTAGATAATACTAGAATTTTCTGAATGCAAAAATAATTATTTTACCTTTCTCGGCCCTCTCGATAGATATTTGATATCTTTATTTCAAATATAATCGTTGCCTATTTTGAGACCAATACTGTGGTAGGAATTCGCCTATTGCGTATTCTCTACTATACATGGTGATATATTCTGAATATCCTTGTATTCGCGTTATACAATAGAAACTTGTACCTATCAGGACATTATTAACTCGTAGAAATGTAGCAAGAAGGCCACTTATCACAAATAGACCTAAAGCCCTATCATAGAAGCATTGGCTCCTCCTCTTGCACCCACTGTCAGCCACGAGACGCATCATTTATTTGGCACGTTTGTTTGAAATACACTGAATTTAGCACCGATTTTGGTATAACAGGTGATATTGACCTACCTCAACTTTTTTGTTAAATAGCTTTGCTCTGTATCACAATTGTGAGTTAGATGGGCAGGTTTCACATAGTAATCTTTAGGACATTAGTGTTGTAAATCAGGGTGGAGTACGGCACAACCCACCAAATGCAAGACGTTCAAGCACTGTTGAGTTGACCCAACAATGAATCAACAGTGATAGAACGAATCAAGGCTCATATGTGTATCCTAATAGTTACTTACCAGAGAGTGTACCCATCAGATGAGTCACAAATTTGGACAGGGGAGGTGCGGCGTTGTAATTTTCCAGTACGGTCAGCGACCAGTCCTGTGGGGACCATAACATCGGCAATATATCCCGCTTCTCATCCTTGTCAGCTTCACCGACATAAACCACTATAAAGTGGACAGCAAACTCTGAATGGATCTGTAAACAACAATCAGGGCACATATATCAACTGATGCTAACTATAAAAAAAAACACTGAATGAATCTAAATAATCCACATTAAAGAATCATTCAGCTTCAAAACGCGCATGCCTGGGACTGTCAAGTGTAGGCCAACAGTAGCCTATTGACTACACATTGACGGCATTAATATAGCCACTGAACTGATTACAAGATACTACTCAAACGAGACATTGATCCAATGCTGTTTTAATGCTAGGCCAACGTCTGCGACGCTGGCCCAACATTGAACCAACATTAGATAAATGTACAATGTTTGAGAGAAAGTCCTCCTGCCCAGCAAACGCAAGACATTTGTATGACATTTATGCGATGTCGGCCCAACGTCTTCGACGTTGGTCCAACATCGTACAAAGTCATACAAATGTGTTGTGCTCACAGGGTGTCGGTACACGCATGGGGTCAACCTGTTTCGAAATACCCACAGTAATACAGTCAGTTTGTTTGCAAAGCAAGGCCCAGCTAAGATCCAGGACAAATGGCTTTGAGATTCGATGGAATTGTTACTCATAGATGTCGCTCAAGTATATATGAACTTGCTGTGATTTGAGAACTCGCTCTTAATGAGGCTTTGGGTATGAAACGCATATTTAGTATTATTATGGAATAGGGCCTTGGCTTACCCACGGGCACTATTGCCTTCTGGGGGACCCTTGTCCCGCGAATTTTGACAGTTGACTACACCTTTAACCAGCTGCTGATTTGTTGGTAGCCCAAAGTCCGCGACACTGGCCCCCAATAAATAAGCATTGGGCGAACGTATGATAAGTGAATGAGAAGGTGGGAATACCCGGTCAGATTTTAATGCTGTACCCTTTCAGAGGGGGGGGGGGGTCGTTTTTATACGATAAAGGCGGTCCCCGCACTGAAATAATGAAAATATTTCTAATGGCCGCTAAGACCCGTAACATAGGTATTCAAATGAATCATAAAGAGCTAACTAAGACATTTATAATGATTTCAAATAGCAAAAAAAAACAAAAAAAAATCGTTTGTACACTTAATAATTCAGCACTTTAAGGGTTAGCACACACACACACATTCCATTCTGTACAGCGACATAGGGCGTAACGATATTAGGCAGCAAATTCTCGCAGCAAAAAATCATGTGAAATGGCCTAATGTTCACTCAACGTCTCACATTCTGGAGAAACCTAAAGGTCCTAAAGGTCGTGTTTACAGACATAGCGTGATAAATCTGGAGAGCCTGACGTAGTAGCATGATAAGCACCAAAGCTAAAAAATATCGATTCTTAACTAATGTTGGACGATAGCTTTACCTTTGCAAGTGTTGGCTGAACATTCAGTTACATAGGGCAAGCGTAAAGCAACATTAATCTAACATCGCTTCATGTTTGTAGGGTTGTTTTACCTTGGTAAGCGTTTGCTTGGTGGCTTTACTCAGTGGTTTTCCAAACTTATTAGATGTCAGGATGAGACAAATTCTCACTTCTTCAGCAATTAGTACACATACACACAAAAAAAATTACCATAGGATGTAAAATATTATTTAAAAATACCGTGCAAGCACTCAAATACCCCCGGCTGATGCAAGCACTCAAAATGCCCACAAATCTGACATAACTGCTTCCAATACGTTATGCCAATAAGCGAAGATGAATGATAAAATCAAGATGGCCGCTATAGCCTCGTTTTGAATCGTACATGAAAACGGACAATGCCAATAGATTCGCAGACTATGGGAACCGACATATGCCAGGTTTCAAGGTATTTAACTGAAAATAAAAACAATTTATTAAAATTGATGAAATCAAAATGGCAGTCGTAGCCTCGTTTTCGGTCTCACATGAAAACGGACAATGCCCATAGACTCGCAAACCCGGAAAACATATGTATCAGTTATCAAGAAAATTCACAATAATAATAAGTAAAAAAAAAATTAGTCGCCAGGTGGCGGCCATTTTGATTATCGCTGGAAATTTGAAATTCTAATCAGATCATCTTCATACTCATGGATAACTTCTCATAACAAAATAGAGAGATTCTATTACTAATTTTCAAGTTATTGCGCTACAAAGGAATATCTTTGAATTAAATATCAAGATGGCCGCCATAGCCTCGTTTTCAGTCGCACACGAAAACGGACAATGACAATAGACTCGCAGACCCCGAAAACCTATATATATAGCAGGTTTCAAGGAAATTCTGAAAAAAAATTAAGTTGAAGAAAAAATGTAATCGCCAGGTGGGGGCAAGGTGGAAAGCTGAAAATCTAATCAGGTCATCTCCATACTCGGGCGGGGGCCCTGGGGTAGTGGTTGGCACCGCTGCCTTTCACGCCAGAGTTCAGGGTTCGGTTCCCCGTCTCAGCGGTTTGAAAGAAACAAAAATGTTTCTTCCCCATCCACGTGTGAAAGTTAGTATTGTGGGGAGCCTCCGTGACCGAGAGGTAGCGTGTTCGGCCTCAGACCGCCAGGGCTATAATTTCGAATCCTGTGTGTGGAGGACAGTGTCATCTCAATCATCTCACCATCCTCAGGAGGTTCTCCTGGCCCAGTTTAGCCTATATGTGCACAAAGGTGGCCTAAAGACCGATTCATTTCATTTATCTCCATACTCATGGGTAAAAAATTGGATAGATCCAATAATTATTTTTCAAGTTATCGCGTCAAAAATATTTTTTTTGAATCTTTGACATTGACCTATGACCAATGACCTTAACCTTGGGTAAAAAATTGATGCGAAGGGTTTAATGTCTGTATGAATTAAAACGAGGCTGCGGTGGACGAAGAGGACGACAATACCCCTTTGGGCCCAACGGGCCGAGGGGTAAACAAACACTACATCAATTAGCACAAATGATATTGATTAAAGTGACATGGAGGTGGATATAACAGGGACGATATTATTGGAAATACATTAGGATTATAATACATATGTTAGTAATGTGAGTTAGCTAGCAAAAGCTAGCAAAAAATACATGAGAAGTGTGTAAAGTGGAGTCCCCCCACTCAAATATACTAATAACAAGAGGTATTCCAGTGAAGAGGAAATGCTAACTGGCTATTTATGACACTACGTGGGTGAATATACAATTTAAGGGGTCTTTCAATCTGTATTTTTGAAAAAAAATAAGTCGCTTCAAATTATATATACTAGGGTCAGATATTGAGGGTATGGCTTATGTGATACACATTTAAAATATCAGAGCTTAATCTCGAACAGATTTTAAAAAAAATATGTGTTTTTGTGAAGGACCGTAAAAATAAAATGTCAACTCAGCAACGAATTATATATATATATTGAATCATTTTCAAATTTTAAAGATCAAAAATTGCTTTGTATGATAGTTTAGTGATATGTTAGTATTTATAACACTTTTTTAAATAAAAATTGCTAAGACAGAACAGTGATTTTATTGTGAAATTATATAGTTGCTGAGTTGACATTATCGTTTCTGAGTCGACAAAGCACGATAATTGCACGTAAAAGTCATGTTTTAGGCTCATCTACGAGATCTCTAAACATTTGAGCCCCATTTTCTGAAAAAAAAATGTTTCATCATTATAAAGACAAAAAAGAAATGAGATCATAACAAGCCTGATTTGAAAATGTATTTCGAAGGCCATTGTACAATACATACATGCCAATATAATGAGGGTAAATTTGATTTAGAAATTTAACTAAGTGTTATTTGTAGTTTTATTTATGTAAACAACTTCTGAAACACTCTCTCACTCTAATTCAATCAAAATCAGCTTCTTTTTAACTGCATTTTACATTGACGGAGTTAAAATTTCAGTTTTAATTACAAAAAGGGGGACAGAAAGCAGAATTCAGTAAACTTAGCAACGTTTTTGTTTTCAACTCAGAAACGTTTTTTCATTGTTGTAAAAATGTCTACATAAGCGAATACTCTCTCAGTCTAATTTAATTTAAAACACATTATTTAATTGCATTTTACATTTAAAGAGCTACGTTTTTAGTCTTAATTACATTAGTGAGACAGAAAGCTAAATTTGGTCAACTCAGCAACGTTTCTGAATTGAGTGATCAACTCATAAACGTTGCTGAGTTGATCGGAATAATAATGTTGCTTGAATACGGACAACATAAAACGATCTTTAATGTATTTAAAATAGATGTATCATTGCTCACCGATGCGGTAGGGGGATGGCCGTCATTATCAAGCACTTTGTTCAGTTTAACATGTTTTCAATGATATTTTGCTCAATTTTGAGCGTTTCTGAGTTGACACAGAAATTGAATACGCTTCAGTGGTGATTGTTTTGGTTATAAAATAGCAGTTCAGATTGAATGTTTACAAATATTTCACCTACCTCAAAATATTGGGACTTTGCAGCTATCTCTGCATACATCAAAGAAATTGAATGGTATCACTACACAATTTGAGCAGTTTAGAAAACATTGGCGTTGCTGAGTTGACCGGTTTGCATGAGACAGCTAAAAAGCCTCAGTAAATGTATCCTTGGCAACTTTTTATATTGAGTTCATGTCTGTATATGATTAAATTCCGTTGAACATAACAATTGCGCTACAAAATAACTCGGGGTTAAGTTATTTCCAAGAGATATTCCATGTTAAAACAGTCTATGTTTCAGGTGTTAGATATTGGGAGACATTGCATTTGTATACAAATTCGTATATTTTAGCAAATTGCATGTTGAATAAAAAAATATTCGTCAGAGATATTAAATTTTTTTTTCTCAATATTAAAAAAATTCGGACCCACACAATGCATAAATTCGCTCAGAATAGCCAAAAGACACTAAATGACCCTTAAATTGTATATTCACCCACTTACGCCGCTATTCATGTGAATTTACGATAATGTTCATGACTCAGTAGCTAATCACTTACGTGAATCCTCCATGATTTCCTCTATCTCTGTTAGCAGCTCGTCGATGTCGGCGGGCCCTCCCTCGTACCTCACTTCATCTATGCCATCCTCCACGTCCAGATCGTCATCACCAAACTCTCAACAACACCATCACCAAACGACACTACAGCCACCTGGTGGATACAAAATAATCATTTAACTATAGACTTTTAAACAGTTATATGGCCGACTCTGTCAACAATTAAAATCCAAACAATTGTGCAACAAAACACAAAACTGGCGTTCCTTCGTACACTATTTACAGCATCAGGTTTTCAAACATGGGACAATGCATACATGTTGATGTATTGTTGTGGCAAAGGACAATGGTAGAACAGACAATATATACGAAGCAGCTTTGCCGGGAAGCCCGTCATAAGATTATATTGACTGCCTTCCAGGATACCATGGAAACCCATCTAAATCCCCTGATTGTGTCTCCATTTCATACCTGGTAATCGTCATCGCCTATAGACAGTCCTTCTACCACATTGATGGACAATTTTTTTAAGTCACCCACTCCTTGACTGTCAACATTACTGGACACATCAATGGCTATAATCACATCAGCCTTAGACTCTGAAAAAGACAAAGCAACGATTACATTCATTATTCAAAAAGTGATTATAAAAAGCCTTGTATAGTAAAACACCTTAACAAAGCCAGTTTTTTTCACATTATTATTCAGGTTATTTCCCAAGCCAGTGGATAAACTATATCTTTACCCCTTATAATAAAGCTCCATTGCCGCATGGCCCTTAAGCTTATCATATAAACAAATGTTAGAAACAAATTGCAAGCTCAATCAAAAGTATTATGTCATAAGCTTATATTTGAGATTTTACTCTCTATTTTTGATAGACGACACAGTTTTTATTCACCATAAATATGTTTATTATCAAAGGCGCCTCTAGTGTCAATTTCTGATTGAATTTTAACTCTTCACTAAACAGTTCACAGAGAAATACTAATAGCAAGGAGTAAAGTATTTCCTAAATAATTACCTTCTGATATTTCGATCATTAAATCTGGTATGTCCCCTGAAAGTAGAAGACAGTTGCAATTGAAGCGAAATACAGTTGAACCTCGCTAAACGGACCACCCAAGGGACTTAGTAAAAGGGGTCCCATTAAATACATTATGTGTACCATTACCTACGTGTATAAGAGATAAAACAAACAGAAAACAAACACATACAATAATAAATATCTTTATTCAATTAGCAGTAAAAATACTAAATAAATTAAAACCATTTATTTTTCATTCATTTAAGTTTGCCGCAGCTTATATGCTGCCTCTTACAGCATTAACAAGCAAACGATCTTGAGCAGTCATCAACTTTTCAACGGTATCGGATAAGTCATTTTTCACAACAGAACTCTGGAATAGCATCTATCCATTCCGGAGCATCTAAAAATGGCTTGGGAGTAGAAGGCAGATCTCGTTGGTCATCATAGTCTTCATCTAATCTGCTAATTGTCTCATATGTCGGCACAACATTAAACCAGCACTGGTTTAATGTGTCGTATTTGCTGGGTTATCCCTTTAATTGATTAGAGCAGACCCTGCGAACGCTACAGCCTTGGTAATGTGGCGTATTACATGATAAATCACACGCATATTTGCTGCCTCTAAGTTACGAATACAAATCAGTTTATGTGGTATAGGTCGTGTTCAGATCAGTAATACAATTAATATAAAATGATCACTGCAACCCTGAGACTTAATAAATAGTACAGATTCAGAATTATAAGTACATGTGGGTCTATCAACAAATACTACTTCGATATGTTGAGCTCTGAGTGTCAAATTCCCGGCGGAAAAGACAATAGTGTTGCAAAAAAGTTACAAGAAGAACGGTATGCAATAAATTATCTTACAAAGGTACTGAGTACAGTATCGTTATCAGCCTTACTTAATTATGAAGAGGTACCAATAGAACAAAATTAACATGAAATAAGATTCATTCTGAGCAATCAGACGGCTGTCGCTTGAGTTCAAGCAGGCGTGGAGGCGCAATGTCCACCATATAGGGCCCATGGCAATTTAATGCCTCACAAAGATTGCCAGATAGATATCACGGTGCAGAGTGTTCAGCTCACAAGGACCATAGAGGTTACAAGGTCTTATCCAGATAATCATTGTTTGTCGTTTGTGGGCATCCAAGTGTGGAGGCTCGACTTTCATCGTAGGTGTGAATGCTTTGTCAGTGGTCCCAAGAGGCTCGAAAACTTGATCCGTGATGTCCCAGGTCCACTTAGGAGGTTCGAGACTGGTTTTATGCTAAAAAAGTGGTCCGAGTCCCGAATAGCGGGGGTGATCCGCTAAGGGTTAATCCTTAAGCATTATGTCAATGGGAAAAACTTTGGGACTGGACAAAAGTGGTCTTAGACGTGAGGTGGTCCGCTTATTGAGGTGGTCCGGAACCGAGGTTATATTGTACTTTTAAAATAAAGGAATTAGTACAGTTATTATAATTAGAATAATTTGTACAACATTACTTTCGTCTTTGAAACATAACCCAGATACAACACAAACGAGAATAATATTTACAGGTTATCATAGCCAACATCTGAACTGTTTGCTTTGTATTTAATTTAATTATTACATGTATTGTATTAAAGTCTTTCTTTAAAAGGGATAAAAGAAAACTGTATGTGTTTCGTACCTTCGCAAACAATCGTAGAGGTTACATATTAGCGTTACAGCTACCAGCTCCCTGTAGGATTTCATAAGCACGACGTGCCAGTGATAACAGTGTTACCCACAGACTCTGTTGTAGACGTCGTAGACTATGTGTTCCAGTTCCCTGTAGGATTATATAGTGCCACTGTTCGGTTTTGGAGCGAGCGTATTAGATTTAGGCCATGCATTAGCAAAAAAGTGTTTTTTTCTGCCCAGCACGCGCGCATTAGATTATTGCTGATTTCCCAAAAAAAACAGTTACCTTCTGGAAATAAAAGAAACATTAGGAAAAATAGCCATCAATTGATGGCAGAACCCCTCAGCCGTAGGCTCTGTCCATCAATATCAAGAAATAATGAGAAAAAATGACCCCCACAACCACCATGTCAATTTTTTTTAAATGGCTGCGGCAGCCATGTTTTTTTTAATGGATTCATCCCAAAAGTTAATCAGATCATCAGAAATACCTAGAGAACAACCATTCTAAATTTGAATGCAATCCAAGCAACGATTCATAAGTTATCTTGCCCACAAGCTTTTTAGGCGGCCATTTTTTTTAAATGGCTGCGGCAGCCATTTTGTTTTTAATGGATTCATCCCAAAAGTTAATCAGATCACGAAATTTCAACGCAATCCAACCAACGGTTCATAAGTTATGGTGCCCACAAGCTTTTTAATAGGCCATCTTGGAAAATGGCCGCTTATGGCTTGGTGCCCCCCAAAAAATATATGGGATGAATTGCCCAGTCACATAGGTCATGTCTATAAAAAATAAACAAAATTAATCAGTTAACTTTTTAGTAACTGCTCGCCCACCCGCCCGACCGAAAGGTGATCACTATACCCCACAGCCTTAATGGCTGAGGGGTAAAAACCCAGCTTATTTCAGGAGATAAAAACATTTATCCAGCTATGCTTTTTTTGCTTCTTTTTTTATCGCCCTTTTTAACTTGTTTTGAAATAGGCCAAACGTTTTTTTTATTTCGTTGCCCTCATTAACTTTTCTGGAAGTTTGTCAAATGTTTTTCTGGTCGCCCTCAATAACTTTTTCAAAATAGGTTCAATGTTTTTCTTCCCAAATGTTTTGCTTCACCCTCCCACGTTATATTTTGATATTTTATTTTTCTGATCTAAAACAGGAAAATGAAACGTACCAGTGATGATACTGCTACTCACCATCGCAGACTCTGTCGTATACGTCGTTGATTTTCTGCTCCAGTTCCCTGTAGGATTCCATAAGCATGACGTACCAGTGTGGGGGTAGACTCGCGGCTTGCTGCATCTCTGCCTGACTGGCATTAACACCCACCCCGATACCGAATACCCGTACCCCGCTCTCTCTCAGGTCATTGGCGTACTGGAGGTTCTTCTCAGTGTTTATGTTCGGGTGGCCATCAGAGATCAGGATTGCTATCTGGTCGGTCGGTCAACACGCTGTCCATCCTCATCAAATATACCAATAAGTGTCTTAAACAACCAATCTACAAGCAGATTAAAGTAGGTGGATCGTCATGATTTGCCTAATACGCATTGTGGGCCCACCAGAATGCGCGCAGCTTTGTCAACGTTCTCGGAGTGTGGTGGGCTGCAATTTAAATAGTGTTGTTCAGTGAAACAAAACGGACGAACTGGATTGAAAATTTGAAATCACCATTCTGAACACGTACTTATAATTGTTTTCACTACTCTAATGTTTCTACAATATAGGAGTATAATCAGATCGTGCAAGGTGTCATTTCATTGTGTGAGAAGTATTATTTTCACTATTTGGCAAGATAATTTTTTTCAAATGAAACCATAATTCGCAGATATTCGGTAATATCAATTAATTCAAAATTTTGCTGGACCATTGTATTTTTCTTTTTATTTTGTCATTTGATGTCAAAGTCGTACAGTGAAACTTGGAAACCAGATGACCAAATCAGCCCAAATTTCCATTTTAAACATGTGTAAAAAACGATGCTAAAGCCAATATCAATGAACTTTAGTACTAATAGCTCAGCTTTAAAAATGAAAGTAGGCTAATGAAGAAATATATCATAATATATAAATAATATGTATCGAAACATTAGTTAAGCAAGTTATTTGTTATTGAGCAAGACTAAATTAACCTGCAATGTTTGTCCTTTGGTCTTTGAATGCTATTTTCTTCATGGCTTGTTTGAGACCCTGCTCGCTGTGATACTCACTTAGTTTAATATCAACTACTGCATCAGAGCTAAAGCTGGTCACTGCTATCTGAAAACCAACAAACAATTAATTGACAACTTGATTAGAATCTGAAAACGGAAATGACTGTGCGTAGGTTAAGTGTCACACTGAATTTCAGACTCTATTTTTTACACTTTTATTTTCTGTCAAGATTTCTATTTTGTGTAATTCATATCCTGTGTTAGATATCAAAATATGGCCTCTAACAACCCATATATCCGAGCTAACGCGTCCTAGAGTACGAGCCACATGCAAAATATGAGAAGAAAACGGTGGCTTATAAATAATCTATTGAATGAACATATGAAACTAGCCAAAACAAAAAGACGAAAAACAATATTTGTATATTAACATGTTGGTGTTCCGAACTAGCATGTTCAGTCATAATATTTTCTACAATGGTACTACCACATAAAATTATTTCTCCAAATTATAAAAATCCCGTATTTTCTCTGCCAGTATTAAAATCCCGTTTCTCATGGCTCTCCTGGACCGGGGGATAACCTTATCTTCCATAAGAATTAAAAAAATATATTTTACAATATATTAAGTAGAATATTGTCATTTTTCGACACAATAATGTTCATTCAAGTGATGTTGTAATACGATAAATACAGTGCAGTCCAATGATGAGATGGATGATGTACAGATGATGGCAATAGGGTGGGGTGATAGGTCATGGTGATGACGAGTTCCAGGCATGTCTGGGGGATTTATCCGAGATATGCCCAGATGGTCAGCTTTCGCTTTAGGAAACGCAGCTCCGCTATCCTTTTGTCGGATAGTCCCGATAGTAACAATAGCAGGATATCTCCTTTCATCCCACTTGAGAGACCTAATGTCGGTAGTTTCAAGCATTACCACGTCTAACAATAGTGGCTGCACTGATGCGGGAGCTAAATCAGCACCGCTGTTGAGTAGTTGTAGTAAATTATTGTTTTACGTCACTTTTGGGCACAAAAGGTCATTTAGTAGTAGTAGTAGTAGTAGTAGTAAATCATTGCTTTACGTCACTTGTCAGCACAAAAGGTATTTTAAGTGACATTGTAATACGATAAAAACGTTGTAGTCAATTGACGAGATGATATGATGTACAGATGTACAGATGATGATGTGCGGGTGGGGGTGATAGGACATGGTGAGTTATTGAGAGCGTTTCCTCCACTCGCCCGATAAGGGGATCTGGGCAGGTATAGGGGATTCACCCCCAGACATGCCCAGATGGCCGGAGACTTGGCGCACCACTGTTGACTCGAGCAGTCAGTGTAATAGCAACCATCCCAGTATGATAATAATAAGCTTTATTTGTAAGATTTAAACCATTTAGTGCATTGTACATAGCAGAAAATGATAACTGAGTAGTGTCAACAAGATCGTTTCTGTCTGTGTCACGTATCCAAATTCAATGTAGACTGTTTATGTGTGTGTTATGTATCCAGATGCTGGTGCTGCTAAATCATTAAGAGCGTCAATGTAGACTGCTGATGTTTGTGCTATGTATTCAGATGCTGGTGATGCTAGATCATGAAAAGGGCTTCAGTGTAGACTGATGATGTTTGTGTTATGTATTCAGATGCTGGTGGTGCTAAATCATGAAGATGATCGTCAATGTTGACTGCTGATGTTTGTGCTATGTATTCAGATGCTGGTGATGCTAAATCATGAAGAAGTGCGTCAATGTAGACTGATGATGTTTGTGCTATGTATTCAGATGCTGGTGATGCTAAATCATGAAGATGATCGTCAATGTAGACTGCTGATGTTTGTGCTATGTATTCAGATGCTGGTGATGCTAAATCATGAAGAAGTGCGTCAATGTAGACTGATGTTTGTGCTATGTATTCAGATGCTGGTGATGCTAAATTATGAAGAAGCGCGTCAATGTAGACTGCTGATGTTTGTGCTATGTATTCAGATGCTGGTGATGCTAAATCACGATGAAGAGCGTCAATGCACCCTTCGACACTGAAAAAAACTTTTTTAATGACAGTTTTAAAGAAATTGCTGGTCGCGCCATGATTTTGTGGTGACCATTTTTGATTTTTAATAATTCTGAAGTTAGCTTATACTCTAGGGGGTGCAATTTTTTTCTGGTGATTACTGAGACCCCAATGGATAGTATCCAGACGAAAAAAATGTTGGGCCAATTTTATCCGTATCGAACCTTATAATGACTACACTAATAGGCCTACTGCTGACTCGTCTATCACATAACGTCGGTCTATGTGGCGTGTTTATGAAATGTTTTTTTGCCTCATATTTTAGTCGGAGAATGCAAATCATGAAGGCGGGCAAGGCTACACTGTTACACTGATTTGACCGTACCTCAAGTGTCATTTTTAGGACCTATCGTGTTCACAATATATACATCTGTTGAACTGGGAAAAAGCCTCAGAAAATAACGATTTGACTATCATATGTATGCAGATGACACACAGCTGTATATATATGCTTCAACACGCGAGATAAAACATCTGCCATAGTTAAGGCGACACAATCTGGTTAAAATCATAAAAAAATCGGTAATTTTATTTTGGCTTCTCAATATGACCATAATTATGATGTAAACATGTCCATAGACTAGAACCGCAGAAGATTTTCTAATTGTTGTGCTGCGCATTTACCAGTTAAGCGAGATATAAAGTCGAAATTCCCATATTTCTTCTTTTGGATATGCATGTCCGAAATAAGAAATCGGGAGTTTCGTCATCAAATCATTAGTTATATTTCGTGAAACGGTCGGTTCTTTAGTTAAGAAAAAATCTTTATTTAAATATTTTTTTCCCCGACAAAGACCATTTTGGGCTTACAGATCGCTTATTGTAACACCACCAGACCCTCCTAATATTCTAAGGCCATATTTCACTCCTCGTTGTATTATAGATTAGTCCATACGGAAGGGATGTCAACATTCCGGGATATTCTCTGGCTATAAATAGATTTTATGAAAGGAACTCCACCATTTATGTTTACTGAGATGGAACTGTAATACCTAGACATGAATGGTTGTCCACTTTAAAGTACCTCAAGAAACATCGGCATTCCATCAAACACGATACGTTAAACCAATGCTGTATTAATGTTGGACCACCAATGATCTGCAACTATGGCCCACCATTAGGTTTTTTTCGGGATATCGGCTCAGAACACCTTCCAGCAAAAACAAAACATTTGTAGAACATATATACAACGTCGGCTCAACGTCTTCGACGTGGGTCCAACATTGTATACATGTTATACAAAATGTTTTGTGTATATCATTTATACAACGACGGCTCAACGTCTGACGTTGGACCAACATTGTATAAATGTTATACAAATGTTTTGGGTTTGCTGTAGTACATGGTCCATGAGGTTGATCGGTACCATAAAAGCGGGCAAATTTTCATATGGCCATGTCAGTATGTTTATTTGGAAACATTTTCGGTATGATAGATATTTCAAATGAGTGGCTTAATCAAAATGGCGACAAATTTCAAAATGGCGGCCAATTTCAGCTGAATTATATAATGTGTGTTGTTTACATGCTTAAAGAATTGATCATATTAGTCAAATGTACATCAATTGTATCATTATTGGTTATATTAAGAGTAAAGTTTTTCATTAAAAAAAATGGCCGGCAATATTATGGCGACTTCAATATACTAGAATAATCAACATGATGAGGTTTAACATTGGCCAATAATACACGCATAGGAGACCAATATGTTAATACACATTGTCCCTCAGCTATCATTGCTTCCTTCATAATCAGTGAATTTCCCTTTGTGACTCACTTACGAGATAACCTGTCGGTCCCAATATATTCGTTTATAGCTAAAGACGTGAGGCCTACGTGATCATTATCAATTATATCGTGTATTTCTGTCCCGTTGAAATGCTGCAGTTTTAATTTGCTGGCACTGATCAGGGGAAATAAATTAGGTTAATTTAGATTTAAGTGCTCATCGGTTATTCTCTGGGGCGAGGTTGATGATTATGCAAAATATGAGGTGGATCTATCAATGACAAGATGGTCTGCATGACAGATAAACACAGATAAATGCTCGTTTATTGTAATATAAAGACATACATCAGTATATAAATGAAATATGCCCATAGAGATAACTCTCTTATGTATTTCTGATATTATTTTGGCCAGGACATAGTCTATGGGTTGTGGGCCCTGGTGTACTGGTTATGCCTCTCACTTCGAGTCTGTCGTTCATCCCCCGTTCTGGTTTCAAAGAAACAAACTGTTTCATCCACGATTCGTTATTGTGCAGAGAATCCGTGACAAACAGGGTTCAATTTTCAAATGTTGTGTCTGCAGGGCAGTGTCATCTGATTCATCTCACCATCCCCATAAGGCTATCATGGCTCATTTTAGCCTGTATACATGTATCTGCAAAAGTACACTCACTCACTCATTCATTCATTCGATAATCTATGTAGTTCTATTTGGACGACAGCCTCCATGCCATAAACATATGTTATACGCTCTGTATTTAAAATATAGTACTATATTCTGAAATAGCATGATTCTGTCATTAATTATTCATAATAAACCAGCCCACTACCCTTGTGCTGGATAACATAGGCATGAGTGTACATCACAGCCAAAACTACCAGACATTTCAAATCCCAGCGTTCTGAAGTACAAGAGATCTATTAATAATGACGAGTTACCACTACAAGTCTTCAATGTTGATGGAATGTGAGGATTCCACCAATGGGAATACTGCTAAACGAAATAGAAAAAAATACTTTGAAAATAAAGATCCATGGTTAAGAATTAAATTGCTATTTCCAGGTGGACTCGGTTTAATATTGTATTCGATACACAAGCATATTTATCCGCATTGACCCCACCAGCCACCTACTAACCATCAATGCAGGCGCGGATCTAGAGCCTGAGGGGGGGGGGCTTTGGGGGCTTAAGCTCCCCCCCCCCCCAGTGGTGGATTTACAGGGCTACCATATAGTGTACTAAATAAACAAAAAAGTAGAATATTTCGGCGGAGAATTGCTCCTAAATGCACCGATTAAAGTCTTAGATTTCAATTTTTTCAAATGTATTCGATACACAAGCATATTTATCCGCATTGACACCACCAGCTACCTACTAACCATCAATGCAGGCGCGGATCTAGAGGGGGGGCTTAAGCTCCCCCCCCCCGTGGTGGATTTAGAGGGCTACCCTATAGTGTACTAAATAAACAAAAAAAGTAGAATATTTCGGCGGAAAATTGCTCCTAAATGCATCGATTAAAGTCTTAGATTTCAAATTTGTCCGCAGGAACCCCACGGAGAACCCCTCAGGGTCTGATGGGGTATAAATTGAAAATTCTGCGATCCCCTGTCATTCAAATCCTGGAAACGCCCTCCGATTTAATACCGATTACGACCAGAATAACGCAGTATGCTACATCCCGGCGGTACATTCCCAATCACTATATAATTTGTTTTTGTATAGAAATATGTCGCAATTTTTTTTTATAAAGTTATGTAGTTGGTAACTTTAGTAGGCCTAAATTCCATCGAAAGAAAAGGTATTATAATTTATTTTCATTTTGTTTTTTTATTTAATTTCACGCACAATGTGCCTAAAACGCACCTTCTGCTGCACAAAACGCTCACACACTACCTTTTCAGCAGCAAACACGTAAATGGAGATTTGCACGTACACTCTTTGCCGAAACCGTTCTACATCGAACCCATTGGGGTTCTTTCGAGTGAAACACATAGGGAACCTTTGGTGGATGCTTTAAATGAACCCATACTAATAAGTTCTTTGATTAATTGAAAGGTTCTATGAATAGTTTTTTAATGAACCTTTTATTGAAAGTTCTTCATTCCGAATCAGTTTTTTGGGTTCTTAGAAAAGTTCTTCACGGATATTTTTAAGGTTCTATAAATGGTTATTCCCCTGGAAACAAGTTGCCTTGGTTCTTTCAAAGATTCGTCGCTACAAATATTTGATGGTTCTTTAGATAGTTCTATAAAAAAACGTTTGATTATAAACGGTTCTTCAAAAGGATCCTCCAACTGGGTAAATTTAAGGGTTCGATATATTTCTTCCAATCAATATACTGTAAATTTCTTGAAAGCTATTTACATGTTAGTACAATATTTAGTTCATATAGGGGTCTCAAAATACATCATATCCCAGCTAACACAAAACATTTGTATAACATAATAGACTGTCGGCCCAACATCTGTCGACATGGTCCAACATTGTACAATATTATACAAATGGTTTGTGTTTACTGGCCCGACTTATTTTAGTCTCAATGCTTAGTACACAGCAATTTATATTTGAATAATCTTCACTAAGAAAAATCGTATATCGACAATCATTATTGTTCATACTATAGGAGCTATAATAATAGTATGATAAAGGAATGACAATAAGGCAACCGTTTTGTATATATTATATTCGAATCTCAAATTGTACAAGTACATTGATTAAAGTACATTATTATTATTTCGATGACCCTATGCAAATGTCGATATTCCTGCTAACTTTTTCACCATTTTGTCTTTAATTTGTTTTTAAAGTCTTTATCGACTTTATCGAGGTAATCTGCCCAAACGTTCACTTATTCTTTAACCCTTCTCTGTGAATGTACAGTTTTTAACAAAAACACACTTTAAACATAATAACTTTTGAGTATACAGTTTTACCAAAACTATTTAAATTATACATAAACGATGACACAGTAACCTGTTGAGCATGATTTTTGCTGATTTCTCGGTCAATTATCAACCGATTTAAATAGATTTAGCAGACTCCAGCTTCTAGTAAAATCACAGCATTCTACACATTTTGCAAAATGATATTATACCAGAAGACAGATTTAGCAGTAAAGCATGCTTTTCACAAATTTATTTTTAATTATCATCCCATTTTCCTAAAAATTTGTAGAGGCTATTTTCTAGCAAATGCCTGACAGCCCTGAAAATTTCCAATGGTCTAATGGTCCAGCTTTTGAAATATCCGATATAATTTCGCAAAATGTTCTGGGCTGATAGGTTTTTGCTAGAAAATAGCCCTTGCAAAATTTCAGAAAAAAGGGGTAATAATTGACTGAAAAATCAAAGAAAAACATGCGCTACTGGCATTCAAAAACGTGTTCCATCCGAGTAATCAGCGGTGATAAGCACGATATGAGGTCATAAAATGATGACGTCATCATACAATTTTCGAATTCATGATAATCACGGGGGGGGGGCAATTATTTTTCCCATAATTAATGAACTCGTGGTTTATTTAAAACGTCTGTATATATTTATAGTATATACATAATTTGTAAAACAAATACATGGTTATCTGTCAGAAGATATCTCGTAGCCTAGGTATCCATGGCCACATGATAATTACTCGTATCTGTGGTTGTCTATAATTAATGTTTTACAGAAGGGCCGATAATGTTAATATAAAGTTGGATGACGCGATAACCCGCGATATTTTGGTGAATAAATACAAGTACAATTAAATCCCTGTATTTATGTATGCCTGGTTGCTATAGTAAGCGGACATTTCGAACAAAACATATGTTATCTTGCCGCTATGTTCAAGGTTGTATTGTGTATAGTCGTGGATATCAGTTTTATAGAGGATTTGTTTATTCAGGACACTTGAAATCACAGAGAATACATATATTACTGACTCTGGTTTTTACCGTTTCCATGGTTAATAAAAAAATGATTTTCAATTAGAGAATTGACGATTTCTGGGCCACCCTTCTGAAATTGTTTAGTGGTGTCAAAAAAGTGACTGTGCAAAGTTTCATGCTTATGTCCAACCGGTCACGGTTTCATTTGATTTGTGCCATAATCCGCTCTACTAAGAAAAGTAACGAAATAAAATCAAAGCCATTTACAATGTGTCAAACTTTATCAAACTTGTCTGAAAGTTAGATATTTGTAATGTAGAATAATTTTCGGAAAGACAAATGTAAATTATCCCGCCTACAAAGTGAAGTTTTTTTTAGATAAAAATCAGATATGTCCTCCATTTTAATATTTCCGATATAAAGTTATTTGCAACCTAAATGACAATTTTTGGAAGGATACATGCATAACGTGTCATGTTATCGCGCCCACGGGTTGAAATTATCGATGGACGAAAAATCAGATAAGGTGCACCCAAAACTATAATTTACACGAAATCGGATGACAATGCAAATTTAAATCGACAAAATAAGAAAGACCGCCTTATACCTTTCATCATTATTTTACAGTTGTTTCGTTAGTGTTTTCGTTTAACATTACTTAAAAAAAATTGCTTCATTGAAAAAAAAATGGAATGGGATGACTTGCACATTAAGAGGTGGAATATAAAATTGTCAAAAATAAATAAGGTAAATTGCTAGTCATGATAGCAATCAATGCAACTATTGTTCTGATTTATGCCATCTATTATTTGCAGCTCGCAATTACCTTAGCAATTCCAGTTTCAAATACATAAAACTGCTGAGGTCATATTACCGCTAAAATCATGAAACGCTACCTTTAACGTTTTGAAGTAATTTACCACATTAACCCTTTAACTGCTAAATTAACTAATATAAATTTTCAACCACTTCAAGTTGTGTCTCGCTAACGCGACCCACAACTTTAACCCAGCAAACACGATACATTGAACCAATGCTGGGTTAATGTTGGGTCGACGTCGCAGACGGCGGGCCAACATTAACCCAGCATAGGGTGAATGTATCGTGTTTGCTGGGAAGTTGGTCGAAAAATACTTTTGAGATCAACCATTTGCAAATCTAGATGTTTAAACGCTCATTTCGTTCCCATTAACAGGGATTTGATTGACTAATAAAACGAATTAAAAACGACTATTGTCGTAGACTATAGTCGTGCTTAGCGGTTCAAGGGTTAAGAGTAAGTTAGGCCTGAAATTCAGCAGGTTTTCAATTCTAAAAGTATCTCGTAACCGTGGTGAGTAAGTAATCCAGCCACAACTAAAAGCTAATAAAAACTAAAAGCTAACAAAACAGTTTTTTTTATTTTTAATTCAATACATTGTATTGACATTATACAAGTCAATGCAGATGACAATGTAAAAATTGTGAAACACATGCAGACAGACAGTATGAAATAATGTACAGGGTATTGTTAAGATTATGTAATAAAGAGGTAAAGTATTGTTACAAATGGTATGTACAATTCACAAAAAATGTTTCACGAGCATTATATATGTCTCATGTTGTATTGGAACAACAAAAAATGTTTAAGAAATATTTGAGTAGAATTATGCAACGTAAATTGCTAAATGTGTTCCTAAATTATATGTTTAAATCAAAAACGTTTAATAAGTTAAACACAGATATTTGTTTGCAAAATGAATATATCAAATATGAGAATCTCCATAACAGCCGTCTCTCTGGAGGACATAATTTGTAACAATAATATGTTCGTTACGTCGAAATTGTGGATGTTCTCCTTCAAAACGGACAATACCGACCCAAGGCTCATGCACAGTCTGTGACATATTGTTCTGGTGTTTAAGCACGTATACACCGACATTATACATATATAAAATATATTTAAATGTATTAACTAAACAATTGTAAGAAATGTACATGCTAATAATATTATACAGGATAGATATATGTTTCCCGCTCCAAAACCAGATATAAAATAACTACTAGTATGGTTATTATTATAACTAGTAGTAAAAAGACACTCTGGAAAGCGTAGAAACCGATAGATTATACAAGTTCATATAACAATAGTATGTATAAAGCAATAATAAGAACGATTATGACATTTAGTAGAGTTAGTAGAGCTCATTTAACTTGTTCAAATAATCTAATACGTATGGGATATCCATACAATGATAAAGCTCAATCAACATACATATACGTAACTAAAAGCATTGCAATTAACCTAAAATGCATCGGCTGGCGTCAGCTCGTGATGCCGTCGCGCAGCCGGAACGCGCAGCCTAGACAGACTGTAGGCTATAGCCAGAGACAATATAAAATTATATACATAATTATATATATTATATATTTAAATAAAAAACATTATAACAATTTTAACTCATGAACATAAATGAAAGTCACAACCTAGTGCAACAGTAATCTTTTGTCATATGTTTTGTCATCACGCTTTCCGTAATTTAATGTCATTTGTTGGGCAAAAAAATTACCTAAAGTTTGACTTGATGGAATGGTATAGTATTAGCCTCTACAATGGCATATTGTGTATCAATATTTGTTGGGCTTTTTTTCAATCTGATGTGTTTCAAAATTGGCAATACATTTGTCAACAGTAGATATTCAGCCACCATATTCCATATTTCACATTAGTCCATGCAATATACCTTAGATTGAGAAATCCATACAATAGACATTCATACCACAATTTCATTGTTCGTTTATGTTAGGGTTATTCTAGAAGTCGTATACTGCTATTGATAGCGCGTCAAATCATAGTTCGCGACACCTTAATTGCGAGTAAAATTATAATTCGTGACACTATTGAAGTACTCCCTCGATATTATTTTTTTTTATTCAAGTTTTGATTATGTTCTTAACCATATACGCCTATGCATAAATAAACACACAAATATATTTGTCATCAACACGGAAAACGGTAGATTGTGAAATCATAAAAACTGTTGAAACAAAATGAAAATATCACAAAATGTTTCATCCAGCAATTTCTAACATGGCACTGCGCCATTGTGACTGAATAATCTTGTTTAGCCCCTTGAGTCCTCACGATGCATTAAAGCATCATTCTACATCCCTGAAAACAGAGTTAATCTTCCCACAACCAAGGGTTTTAGAATGAAAATTTCCATGAAACTGGTTTACCAAAACATGACAATTTTCTTTAATTTCTCACTCACAACAAATCATCTCCATCCACTACAAGTCGAGAATTGCGACAGCAATTCGCGGCTTGTAGTGGATGAAGATGACAGATGAATTCAGGCTTGAAAGGGTTAAAACACCCATTCACTACGGGTCGTGAGTTCAAACCTATGACACCTAATGACGGTGTGTACCTCGTGGTCATTCATGGTGATGTTTACATAAGTAAGGAAGATCATGGGTCTAAATTATTATTGTGGGACGGCGGTGTGCTGGAAATGCCTCACACTCAGGTGTGTTGTGTTAACGATTAGTAGCTCTCTAATTCAAGTAGTAACATCTCACGGCAAAATCAGTGATTATATTAGTAGTTTACAGACGAAGTAGCGAGCAACATATAGGTGTCAGGGGCAAGAAAAATCGTTTTGCGAAAATGTAGAGGTATATTTTCAAAAAATATCGTAGAATTGACCTAATAAAAATCCGTCCGAAGTATTTAAAAACATGAAAAACCCCGTAGAATACGGATAAATTCGTAGAATAGGCAATCTTGAGATAGTGTTGTGACAAAACACTGCTAAGATCACTGTAGCAGAAATTCGCTCCTGGACTATAACTAGCAAGATCACGATATGATATCATGTAGCAGTTGTCTGCGTGGCAAGCGTGTCATACTTGTAATCTATCTTGAAGATATGAGGTAATTTGCTTCAATTCATGGGGTATCCGATTCTTTTGCCACGAATTTGCCACCAAAAAAAATAAGTGGAGACATATATTATAGCTTTACACATACTGTGAACTAGGCCTTCATCACTTACTTCATCGACAAAACAGTGGGAGTAATTCTGCTATCACTATGCTACTAGCAACATGTTTACTGGTAAAAGCAGAATTGGTACGTACACTGCAGAATACAAATGAATGTTTACTTTGCAGTGGGCTCACTACACCGACGCTCAACCATTTCATTCTTGTAACTCATAATTGGCATTGCTTAATGCTATGTCAACGGAATTTCTGTATTCTACTTTCTATCTTCTTACGTTGCTTTTTGTACGTGTAAAATTCGTAGACAGACGATACAGTAATTACCATCTTGACATGGTCTGTTAGTTATATTACTCCGGTTCAACTGCGCTGCTACATTAATGAGTGTCGTCAACTAATTGCTCAATACAGTCAGCGGTCGATGTAAATATCAGCTGATTATGTTGAGGCACGAAGACACCTTTGAGGCCGTTAACCATATAATACATTAACCCTTTGAGTGCGGGCGACGCTTTTAAGCGCATTCATACTGTTTTTCCACAACTAAAATTTGACAGAAATTGAACAAATATGCATGTATAAATCTTGAGTAAAGCCCCCATTGTGAAATTTAGCAGGTTTAATTTTTAAGTGAGGAGGTATTTTTCTTTCATTTGAAGTTGGCAATTGCGTGAGCAATGCCAACTTCAAATGAAAGGAATATGTTAAGTAGTAATGAAGCACTCAAAGAGTTAATAACGTAACATAAAAGCTGCACCAGACAATACACTGAAGATACACAACCAGGCAGACCAGACATATTTAACTAAATACATGAGAGAAGGACATTTCATCCACAATCCTGAGATCATCAGTAATGTTTATAAATTACACACTGTTTACTCCGACGGGATATGACGTCATGTGAGGTGAAGGTTTAGTAGCTTCCTCCATCTTGCAATAATTCCTGAAATAAAAATAAAAATGGAAAACAAATACAATTTGAAATTATGATGATTAAATCGCATTTTCTGATAATAAATGTACATTGGTTCCAAATATTCCGCTTCCGAAAATATATACTTTGTACACAGATTATCTTTATTATCACTATTTACCATAATCATATTCCGATAACAAAATCAACATATGTATATCATGAATCATTTAAGTGCAAGTAAAGAACTTTTTGTGCTTCTGAGATCTGATGATTTGGGTAGATTTACTATACTCGTTTTTACGATACGCAAACAGTGTTCATTTTCCGTGCGATATTTGAATTTTTTTTTATAAAATTTACACGTGCTGTATTTCTCAATATCGCACGGCAAATGAACAACGTTTGTATGTATTTTCTTGCACGATGAAGTTACACATGACGTAAATGTCATACATTGCAGTTCAAAGTACAACAAGAGTGCGATATGGGCTGATACCGATATACATCTCACAGTGAAAACGACCGCACAGAGCGTGTCAATCATTGTATTAACACTTTAAATTGCACCTCTTGAAAGTGGAAAAAGTGTCTCCGATAAGCAAAATTTAAAAATACTCAGCCTCCAAATTGAACAAATAGCCTAAATAATTCACAACTTGAAATTAGTGAGAACTACAGTTTGTCATTGGCTCATAGAATATAGTGAAGAATATAATATTATAATGAAACTAGTTAATTAGCCCCCCATCATAATACTATTTTACCACCATTCTAGTCATCTTTCGCAAGTCACATCTCAAGATGAATAAAATATCCTGGCTGCAAAAAATGGCCATCTCAAAATATCAATTCCACTACGAATCATAAAATTAAGATTATCTTATTTTTTATCTTATTTTCATTAGAAAAGTTAAGCTAGATCTTAACTTTTGAAATGGAAATAAGAGAAGGTTACGTGGGATGGGACCCTGTGATGGAAAACACTATTCTTATTCAATGTATTTTATTAAAAATGTACCAGTTGGTGCATATATGTGACCAGGAAGCTTAAAGGGTTAATAAGGCCAAAACAAGGATTAGGTTTCTCGTCGGCGCGCGCGTCATTTAAAACCTGCTCACCACTCGTTTTTTTCAGCCATTTCAATTCTTTCGGCGACAAGATAATTTTTTTTTACATTATCAAATGTTAGCATGCTCCTCTACCGTGACACCACACTGATGCCAGCGATGTGCGACATTTTGTGCATAGACTGTAAACACACAACATTAAACATTCATGAACATGGAGCTGCCGTTTCTGTTGAGTTTTACAAATATTTGTTTAATTCTGGCGCCGAAATCCCTTAAAAAATTGTGGAAAAAACCGCGATATTGCACCCTTTCTTTTTTTTGCCTAACAAAACTATTGCCGATTTATAGTAATGACAATGGATTTGTTAAATCAAATTTCCAAGAGGAAGAATTGTTGGTTTGTAAATCGAATCATTTAAATAGTTTTTAAGTAGGGTTTTACCCTTTCTAGGGCTCAGCCAAAAAATCCTTGTCACATCAAAAAAATCCCGGAAGTTAGGGGGTTCGGAGGGGGTGAACATCTGATTCATTTCGTTAACCGTCAATATCAATATTTTCATATGTCGCGGTGTAAAACACCTAATATTATACTAAATTAAGTTAGGATGGGGTGTGAGAGTTACATAACTTACATCGCAAAACTTGAAGAATTAGTTCCTCATCCAGCATTTTGTCTGTATCTAGTAGTAGGACTGTTGATGTTTTGGCCTGTCTGTCTCTAGCAGTGCGATCTTTTGGCCTGTCCCCTTATTGTATCATCTTGTCTGTCTCTAGCAGTGCGATCTTTTGGATTGTCCCCTTATTGCTTTCACCTATGTCACTCTAGCAGGAGGGCTGTCAAAATGAGGACGTTGGCGAATTTTTAGGAGGTCATCTTCGCTGAAGAAAAATCTGGAATGACTTCAAACAGTTATTCAAAACAGTACAGATCGTCAGGGGTCGGGTTGGCATTCGTGGGGAATAACACATCTGGACATTCAAATTAAATTGATTCTGTGGGTTATCGTGATTATCACAAAACACACCTTCGTCATTATCGTCACGTTGTAAAGTGGCAGAAACGAACCATTAACCCTTTAACCGCCAAATTATTCAATCTGAATTTTTACCCTTTTGAAGTTGTGTCTCGCTGACGCGATCCACAACTTCAAGTGAGTGAAAATTATTCAGATTTGACAAAATAGAGGTCAACTGTTTTCAAATCTTGCTGATTGATGTCACATTTTATCTTTAACATGTTTAAAAGTTGGTACTTAATGTGCTAACAAAAAATGAAAACCCTAAGATATGCGGCACCAGGGGTTAATACCAGGAGGTTTATATTATGCACACCAATTGAATTTAGTGGTCAAAATTATTCTTCGGCTGAATGGCTAGAATATTGACAGTGCAAAATAAGTTCATATCATATGATTCTTAAATTGGTAATAATTTATTCATCGAGAATTGCGTACTCTGGCTGAGCATATTACCAGACATGGATAAGGGATGCATTTTTGATGATAGGCCCACCTATGACAATAACTTAAGATTAAACGTGGTCCATAAGTTTAAATTACATGTATCTGACCGCTGAGGATTGGTTAACATTTCCACGTGACCGTCAGACACAATCATTGATTGCTTAAAGGTTGACTTGTAATGTAAGTGTGGCCCGTCAATTCTTCACTCATATCATATCATATCATATCATATCATATCATATCATATCATATCATGCCTGCGTCACAAATCCAAGTCAGCCACCTTCAGATGATCCTTTTCACTCATAGTCTATGGAATAAGTCTTACATACCCCCGTGTGCCCTTTGTGAAGAAATCATGAAATTTAGCACATATGACCTCTGAAATAGCCTTTTTGATTTCTGATATAGGGCAGTCACTTTTGACCTCGTTTTGACTTTCTAATTTGCATATTTCCAAGATGGCCGCCAACTGATATGTGTAATGAGAGTGAAAATGTCAAAATCGAGATCGCGACCTGCAAATAGGTACAAATTGAAGGTAATACCCAGCTCATTACAAATTTCAAAAAAATAAATTTTGTTATATCTCATTTTCCTATCCTAATTTGCATATTTCTAAAATGGACGCTAATATCCAGGTGAAAACAGTAAAAATCGAGATAGAGACTTGCAAATAGGCTAAATTGAAGGTCATAATAAGCTGTTTCAAATTTCAAAAACATTGTATTGTTTTATATACATTTAGCAGCCTAATTTGCATATTTCCAAAATGGCTGCCAATCGCTGGGGAAGCAGTGAAAACGTCAAAATTGACATCCAGAATATTAGATAAACATATGGGTCATAGGATATTAAAAAGGCCTGTTTAATCAGTTTTCATAATCTGTTTCTGTTACTATTAGACCTGTATATATTAAAAAGAAGTGTTCTGGTGAGCCCTAGTCGACAATAGACAAGGCCTACTAGTATTAGTACTAGACAATTAGGGAAAGGCATGGAGTGTACAGTGCTGCCTATGGTACTGTTCACTATAAAAAACCCTTGAAATCGATCGAAATAAGAGTAGGGCATAGTCCCGGCCTCGGGCTTCCTGCTGTCGCGATATTGCCATGATATATAATAGACAATTGGGGCCAAGTATATTGCCTATAGTAAACATATTTGCAATGTATTCAGGTTGGTCTAACGTTATTAGTCTAAGCTTAGAATATAATGGGAGCAGAATCTGAAGGCAGATGCCAATTCTACGTATATGATAAAACTTCTAATACACACGACGTAAACATACATTAATTAATTTGTGATAGAAACATAAGATTTGGTACATATATTCTTCGAATAATGGGTTTTCATAAAAATGTGTTGGCCATTTGAAAGAACAAACAATTAATTGATATAATTTTGGACGGAATTGAAGCAGATTCATGATTTTGGCATCTACCATTGGGTTTTCGGGCATGTCCTACATAGTGGTGAGAACAAAAGTACTATATATAGACATTGCATTGTGGGGAAAATTTCAAATTCTCAAGGTCAAACAATAAATGTATTTCATTTTGGTCGAATATAAACATATTCATTATTTTCTTTATAAGGTAACTGTAACCATCCAGCAGCTTAAGGTCACATTGTCCAGATCCAAGGGCTATCATTACCCCATTCATATCTCATGTCATATTTATAGGGGCCTACTCAAAATGTCTAAAAATGTAATGCATTATCTGGTTATATTGCTAAAACATATCATAAAATAACACATAACAATAAATATAGTTTGTTGTACAAATTCTTATAAGATTTAAACACAGCTTTTTGGGATATATAACTCCCTGTTTAAAAAAAATGTTTATTTTTGCGGCCTATTTGGTGTACAAAACTAATATACATTAATGACAACGGGGAGGCATTAAATGACGATGGAAAGACATTGAAGGTTTAAGAAGAGGCGGTAAAAAGCGACAGAGAGGTGTTAAAGAGCAATGTGGAGGCGCTAAAGGGCGATGGCAATGAATGTGTTAAATAGTGACAAGGAGGCATTAAACAGGCATGAAATGATGAAGAAAAGGCGTCAAACGGCGATGGAGAGTTGTTAAAGGGCGACGGAAAAGCATTAAAGGTCTAAGGGGAGGCGTTAAAAGGTGACGAAGAGGTGTTTATGTGCAATGATCAGGCGCTGAGGGGTGAAGAAGAGGCTTTAAAGGGCGACAGAGAGGCGTTGAAAACCTTGGAATTGCGACGATATGATGCAGAAAAGGGCTACAGGGAGACGTTAAAGAGCAATGAAAAATCGTTAAAATCCGATAGGGGTGCGAAAAAAGGTGACGAGGACTCGAGGAGACAATAAAGGGCGATGGAGAGGAATTAAAAAGCAATGGGAAATCGTTAACTCATACCAGTCCGGTAGTGTAGACATTGGACGTCTGTGTAGTCTAGTGATTTTTGTGAGTTTGAAACATATTCTCATATTTCTAATATCAACTTAGAGTGATGACATATGCTTGTCCCATTCATCCCAGGAACACACACACATCGTATAATCAAAATACACCATATTTTATTAGTCAATGTGATGTTGCTATGGTAACTGGGAGCTACTTTGAATATGCTAATTCAAAGAACAAATTTTCAGAATTTTGTTTAAATTTTTTTATTTTTGTGATCACATAATTTAAGAGTACAAAATTATGCCAATTCACACAGAATATATCAAAATAAATTAAAGACAGTTCGGAAACACGTTAAATGTCGATGGAGAGGTGTTAATGGGCAATGGGGAGGCGTTAAATGGCGATGAAGATGTGCTGAAGGGTGGCAGAGAGGTGTCAAAGAGCGACGACAATACCTTGAATTGCGGAGACGAGGCACTAAGATCCTACTAATATGCACTTAAACGCGATGGAGAGATGCTGAAAGGCGACGGAAAGGCATTCATGTGGGACCGGTTATTTTAACCCTTTCACCGCTGAATGATAACATCATAAAATGCCTGAACGCTGAATTAATTATTTTTTAAATTAAAAACAGTAATGACTCATGTCGCCAAAAGCCGACATCCACGGTGTGCCAGGTGGTGTCCTTTCGGCGCCACCTGCGGTAAAAGGGTTAAAAAGGTGACGGGGATGGATTAAAGGGTGATAGGCAGGCATGACAGCATGACGAGGAAGCGTTAAAGGCCAATGATGAGGCAATAAATGGCCATGTGAAGGCATCAAAGGACGATGGGGATGCGTTGAAGGTTGGTAAATGATCACGAAGAGTCCATAAAGTGTAATTGGTGCTGCTTTAAAAAGCAACAATGAGGCATTAAAAGGCAATGGGGAGGCGTTGAATGGTGACCGTGAGGCTTTAAAGAGAACATTAAGGAGCAATGGGAAAGAGTTGAAGGGTGACGAACCAGGTCCTAAAGGGCAATGAAGAGGCGCTAAAGGGTGGCGGAGAGGCGTTAAAGGGCAGCGGACAGGCGTTCAAGGTCAATCTTGAGGCGTTAATATGTGATGTAGAGGCATTAATGGGCAATAGGAAGGCATTAAAGGGCGATGGAGAAACGTTAAAGAACAACAGGACAGCGTTAAATGGCAGCAAAGATGTGTTAAAGGGTGTCGAATATGCACTAAAAGGCGACAAATAGGGGTTAAAGGGCAATGGAGAAGAGTTAAAAGGCAATGGAGTATTATTGTTTCACTGAATCTATATACATGTCAAAGTAGATAATTTCCTGTATATTTTATCTAGATGGTAACAGAAGTTTTGTGACATTTGCTTGGTACAGAAAATGGTTCGCGTTAACATCGTCATAAAATTTGATAATACTTTAATTGAAAAATAACATTTACAGTAGGCATAATTACATGTATTGGCAGCAATCTTTGTGACCATCTTTGGTCTTTTAACATACTTTGCAATTGTCTGTCTGTCGAAAATGACATCCAATTATATTTTTAACATTGCAGAAAAGGCGGCCATCTTAGATTTTACCAACAATACAGTACTTTCTGGTTACACCACTAGGTCGGGCTCACCCTAAAACCCTATGGGAGACACCAAATTCGTGAATTTGCTTTTATTCTGTAGAATATGATTGTTTGACCTTGAATAGATAGCGGCCATATTTGATATTATCAATAATGCATGAAAACCCTATGGTGGACACCAAAATCATGAATATGCTTATGTTCTGTTTAAAATTTTATCAATTTATTGTTGAACCTTGCACAAATGGCGGCCATCATGGATTTTACCCAGAATGCAATGTCCACAAATACTTTTTGACCACACCACTATATGTCAGGCATCCCCGAAAACCCTTTGGTACACACCAAAATCATGAATCATTATATTATGTTGAAATTATATCAATTTGTTGTTTTACTTTACACAAATGGCGGTCATTTCATTCCAGCCTTCATTTACAGGTCTCAGTCTCAATTTTAACGTTTTTCCTGCTTCTCAGCGATTGGCGGCCATTTCGAGAAATGCAAATTATGTTAAGACAAATATGTGAAACAATAATATTTCTTTGAAATAGGATATTACCTTTAATTTCAGTCTATTTGTAGGTCTCTATCTCGCTTTAAACTTTTTTACTTTTTTCACCTTGTGATTGGCGGCCATTTTGGAAATATGCAAATTAGTTTGAGAAAATGATGTATAACAACAATATTTGTTGAAATTTGTAATCAGCATATTATTACCTTCAATTTGAACCTATTTGCAGGTCTCTATCACGATTTTGACATTTCAACTATAATTACCCCTATGAGATGGCGGCCATTTTGGAAATATGTAAATTAGAAGGTCAAAACGAGGTCAAATTCCACTGCCCTATATCAGAATTCGAAAAGGGTATATTCCTGATTTCTATTTATTGACAACCATGTCAAAAATAAGAAATACGGGAATTTTGTCTCTATATCCAGCCTAACTGGTGAATGCGCAGTAGAAAAATTAAAAAACGTTTGCAGTTCTAGTCTAGTGGCCATGTTTACATTATATGGTCATAATTATTAAGAAGCCAAAATAAAATCACCGATTTTTTTATGATTTTAGACCTGGGCCAGTCCCTTTAACAGGTATTTTAGTTGGTTTGGGAACTTTAAAAATAATAGACACTTTGGATAATATCTATAGATGTGAAAATAGATGTAAATATAGAATGAGAGTGAGGTTGAGGACAAAGGATCAGCCAATAATCAATGGTGTTTGAATCATGGATTATAATAAGGCTATTTACAGCTGTGTATCACATAATGTATAATATAATGTACGTCTTCTTTCATCTGACATTGGTCTGGAGCCCGGGGTTCGTAGCCATCAAATCCATTCCTGCAACACACAGCATTGATATGGATATCATATATTCAAAAGGAATATACTATCATCGCTCGCAACACGGTAGATTGGTCAAAAGCCGCCTTAAAGCGGTTCTAGGTTCTCATTATTAGACTGATATATTCGTTTATTTATGACACAAAATTTAATAGTAGTAGTAGTAAAATTGTTTATTTTTGTGTCACATGTCATAAAATATAGTATACAATTTATTTTAGCTAAAACATATATGACATTGAGCCGGTGCTCGGCTTATGAGACACATGATAAATTACTAGGTAAAAGACTTTCTTCTATTATACATAGTAAAAACAAGCTTGGCGAGCGCATATAAATAGGGTGTGCAGTTCATTATAAAAAAAAAATTATCATTAGCATTAAAATCAGTTAAATCAGTATTAAACTCTGCGTATTTACTAAAAAGTTCGAATCTTAAGTCATCATAAATATCACATTCAATAGAAAAGTGTACTTCATTTTCTATCTCATTTTGATTACAATATGTACATATACGTTGGTCTAAAGGTTTCACGGGCCGACACCATCTACCAGTCTCTACATGGAGAGGCAAAGTGCCCCATCTTAGCATGGATAATTTGCGACGTTTATGTCTTGGTATGTTTAACTTCACATAATCTTCCGTTACAAGTATACTTTTAAAACATCTATATGTTCGTAATTTATTGCCATTTATTAAATTTCGGTCGTTGAATAAATCCTTTTCCCATTGTTGGTTTTCTGCTGTTTTTAATATTGAGAACGATTGTTGGATTATAGCTGGGGTGAACCTGGGTTGGATAACATTAAGAATATCAAGATCATTTAACCTGTACATTTTAAGAACAAAATATTCCCAAGTTTTCATTCGATTTTGTGCCAAATCAAAAGACCATTGAAATACATGTTTAGTCAGCCGGGTCTCAGGCAAATTACATAATCTGCACCACAATCTAATCACTTCTAATTTCTGACAGGTATAAATAGATATCCAGCCCATCTCCCCACGTGTAGCTATATTACTGGCAGTTTTTTGTACTCCAAGAAAAAAACGACAAGCCTTATTTTGAACGGTATTAATCACCTGTCTGTTCTCTGTTCCCCAGATGCCTGCACCGTACAACAGAGCAGGTTTTACCATACTGTCAAACAATTGCTTATAACAATCAAATAATATACCACCTGTCCGTTTGAACTTAGATATCACTGCACCCAGTGCTCTTGTCGCAGATTTTGCAATATGTTTCACTGTGCCTTGTAAATCTAAAAACTCATTAAACCACAAACCTAAGTATTTATATTCACTCGTTACATCTAAACATATATCTTCACATTTAAAATTTGATACTGTTTGCTTCGTCCTTTTGCACCTGAAATGGATAACTTTACTCTTAGTTTGGTTAATTGTCATTCGCCATTTATGACACCACTGGTTCAAGACATTTAGTTGTAATTGTAGGTCACCAGCAGTACCCGCAAGCAAAACGATGTCATCTGCATATAGTAATAAAGATAAGTTTAGGTTCCCAGCTATAATTCCCACATTTAAATTCTTTATATCTAAAGCAAGGTCGTTTATATAAAAAGCAAAAAGTGTAGGCGATAAATTACATCCCTGCTTGACACCACAATTTACAGAATATGATTCTGTACATTGGCCGTTTACTCTAACTTTACACGTGACGTCAGTGTACAATGATTTTATGGCATTAAACATTTTTCCTTTCACACCAATTTGTTATGCAGTTTATACCACATAAAATCTCTATCTACCTTATCGAATGCTTTTTTAGCGTCTATAAAACATGCAAATGTTTCCTTATTATACAGAAGTCGATTTTTTACCGTGGTGTATAATACATACATATGGTCTATGCAGCTGAAGCCGTTTTGCTCATCATCTAAAACATTTGATTCTTCAGCCCATGCCAATAATCTATTGTTTAACACAGCGGAGTAAATTTTACATGTAACATTTATTCCTCTGTAATTTAGAGGATCATACATATCTCCACCCTTAAAGATTGGATGTATTATACCTACCATCCAAATACGTGGTACAGTACCATGTTGGAAACAAAAATTAAAAAGTTTGTACAAAATAGCTTCAGTGTGCTTATTGTTAAGTACTTCCGCGTGTATCCTGTCACTACCACAAGCTTTTCCGTTTTTTGACTTTTTAATAACATTTTCAATTTCTTTCATTGTGATTAGACAGTTTAAATTACTTAAATTGGGTTCATCAATCACATGATTTACCATACTAGATACCTCTTCAATTTCATGCAATCTGTTTTTAACAAAGATCAGGTGATTATCATCAAATGAGTTAGATTGTTCTGAGAAAAGTTCGGCGAAATCACGTTTCCACTTATTCAATATAGCTTCCGCATCAGTATTGATGACATCGCCGATACGGACACCGTTTGGTAGCTGTGGTTTGCGTTCTTGACCAATACCAGTTTTCCCAAGCTGTCTCCAGAAGTCCTGTTGGCTTCGTTGGTGTGCTTGAAGCAGTTCATTTTGTTGCTGTTTTTGGTAACGCCTTTTACTGCGCCTATGGGTTATATCAAAATATTTTCTATGAGACAACCATTCACGTTTTAAACGACGTTTACGTGGCTCATTATCTTTACATTTCAAATAGCACCGCCCCTTTGAACTAAGAACACGCCATAGATTATTTAAATCATCATTCCACCAAGGCTTTTGTTTTAATTTATTATTTGAATGAATATTTTTATTATAGCTAGGAATACGTTTCAGTTTTTGGTCCATCTCATTATAAAGCAGGGTACATAGTTCATCATATGCACTATCTACATCAACTTTTACCACCAGAGACTCTTCTATTCTCTCCACGGCTGACTGCATGACTGAAGAGAATTTGAATCATTAAGAAACGATTGAGGAAGGTCCTTGACTACGTAACGGGGACCGGAGTCAGCATCATTGTCTGGTTCACTTTGTAACTCAACAGACTGTCCATCAGGTGCTGGTATGTCTGCCCATTTTGACAGTACTATGGTAGCAGTGAGCAGTCAATGATCCGGCAGGCGATCTGGTACTGAGAGACTGTATTGTTCGACGGCATCGGTCATTGTGATGACTTGGAAGTTGTTGTAGAATCCGAGCTGCTCGTACGGGACAAAGCAATAATCAACAACCGATCGCCCTTTATGCGAGATGCAAGTAAAATTATTTGTCCCGAGTCTGCCATTTAACATACATAAATTGGCGCTTATCAATATAATACAACAAGTAGCCTCACAAGTGTGTGTATGGGCGCACACAAGACCAACCCCAATTACCATGATTACAGCACACAGCATATTATTCATTGTTCCGATAGCAAAAGTCAATTCCCTTTAATCATGAGACAGCTACCCGACAAACATGAGACGTCGACACAGTGTTGATCTAACATCCATCCACCGCCTACGACGCGGCCCCAACGTTGAACCAACAATGGATCATCATCTCGTATTTGCTGTCTATGCAATAAGAACCCGTTTTGTTAACGAACTGCAATATTATTATAATATTAATAACAATTAAATTAGTGTGAGTCTTACTAACAAAAAACCAATTTTGCTAAATTATTCTTAGTTTAACAATACTATAGGCCTGATTCTACAACTTTAAAAATACTCACTTTTTTCCAAGCTCTCGCTGGTAAATACGTGTATATGCGAACAGGTAATCCCTCTCCAGACAACAACGCAATGCCATGTGCAATGTTATGTGTATACTACCATCAATGGCATGCATGCCAGCAATGTCATGTGTATACTGCCAGCAATGTCATGTGTATACTGTCAGCAATGTCATGTGTAGGCCTATACTATCAGCAATGTCATGTGTATATTCCAGCAATGTCATGTGTATACTATCAGCAATGTCATGTGTATACTATCAGCAATGTCATGTGTATACTATCAGCAATGTCATGTGTATACTACCAGCAATGTCATGTGTATACTATCAGCAATGTCATGTGTATACTACCAGAATTGCCAGCAAGCACAAAGTGAGCTTTGCCTATGAGATGATGATACTCACATGCACGCAGGTACGAAATAAACGCGCAAAAACAACCGCTCCACCCCGGTCCCACTCTCCTTATCTTAGGTTATTTTTGTTACATGTTTGCTACTTAGCCTTAGGCCTAATATGTGCAAGGATATTTCAGTTATTAATTTAATTAATTTTCAGCGTAGTAATTGGTCCCTTAGTTTCATAAAAACTGTATGCTCAATTATGGGAATGTTCTAATGCATTAAACACGGCAGGTATTTAATAACAAACACATGCTTTACTTGGTCTGGTGGTGGTGGGTGGGTATGTGACTGGCTGCTCGCTGCAATCACTGACGCCTTCTGGACAAACACAACTGTAGAATGGCTCGCTGGGAGCCGGAAGACACAAGTGACTACATCCTCCATTATTCCTGCCACACGGATTGTCACCTGTGTCAAAACAAGCTCTATCACAGTGATGGGACTATACCACATAATAACACCATGCTAAGTGAGACGTATTATTATATATCGATATCTCGTTTTGATTCGAGTGACGATTGATGGTATAGTGCAGCAGATATAGAGATAAATTGTGCTTTTTGTGATAAAATCATGAAATTTGGCACACATGTGTAGTATGGTAGTATGAAACTTTTCAGCTACAGGGCCATCGCGAAAATCATCCCAGGACGCAGATGGCAGCCATTTTTCAAAATGGCCGCCACCGGTGATTATTTTTCTTCTAATACGGCAATGTTTCAATGTATTGTCAGTGAAAAAATAGGTTTATTTGTTTTTTTTGTGCATACATAATTAACTAAATATGTATAATAAATGTGATCCATGCAAATTTATTACAAAACAAACAATTATATCGGACTATTTCCTGAAATATGCCCGCGTACAGTTACTTGTTACACAATAACATATTGTTTCGATTAATTGTGGATGCAAAGTTTTACATCTTATGTGGGTGGATAATTATTATTAATGTTTCCAAACACAGTGCTTAATTACATGTCATAATAGAGATATTACTCATTTATTTGTATATAAACATATTTTTTTTAGGTGATAATCCATAATTTTCTTTAACATTGAACGGCATAATCCTGTCATAGAAAGTCAGGTTTTGGTGACACTGTTATCGCAATTGTGTTAAATGTTTCATACATAAATACTTATTTAGTGTCACAATTTCCTGCACATAAACACAGTGCAGTACGCTTGAGTGCAGCTTTGAGACATTTACATTGCCCGCAACATCCTTTTTTGCACCCACCTCGAAGGAGTTCTCTACAAGCCTCAGTTGCTTTGGGTAAATATGTCCAAAAAACATCCCAGTGTCATTCTTGGTCCACCCCCAAACAAGACGGAGAGAGCATTTCTGATGCTGCAATGCAAAATTGTGACCAGCAGTACCCAGCCTGATATGTAGCCCTCTTCACATGCTGGATCAGAGCAGCCTGAGTAGGAGGTAATGGGTCAATGGCTCGTCTTTTCTGGGCAAATAACTATTTCCATGCCTGATTCACAGATGTATGGGTAGTTGTACGGTCATATAACAATACAATAAATTGTTCAATTAGTTCAAAATGTGATTCAATTTTTTGAGCTGTTGACCCGAGATAGCAAAATACTTCTGTCACAGCATCAATGTTTTTCCATGAAGCCCAAGCAGTTTTCTTGCCCTTAACGTGGAAGAAATATACTATATCACAGCCACTAAGTACACGAAAGAGTGGTAGGGCTCTGCATTTGCTTGGCCCTAATGCTGTTGCTATCTCATGAGCTTCCAGAAACTTAACATGTTTACCAACTGCATATGCAATCCACCACTGGATATGACTCAGCCATTGAGATGCGACTACCACGTCTGTATCAAATGTGTGTATTGTGACTTTGTCGCAGCTTTCCTTAACAATGTCTTCCAGATGAAAAAAAATGCGCGTGTCCGCCTCTTCTTGTGTGCTTGGGGCTAATCTGGATCTGTCACAAGGCAGATTACAGAGCACATTATCATGGTATGTGCTTAGGATCATTTTGTCAGTTATCAAATGGTTATTTGTCCCAATTTGGGCAAGAAAAGCGAACAACTCCTCTTTGTTTTCTTTGAGACGGAGACATTCATATCAGTTTCTGGGACTCTTGTGGCTGGCTCCACACGAAGACGAACTCCTTTGCCTCGTTTTAGTCTAGTTTCTGTTTTAAAACTTTCTGGGAAATATCCATCCCAAATAATATATACTCGCATGTTGTAGGTGTGATTTTTTATATTAGTAAAAAATTGTTGGTTAGCTAAATGAAGGAATGTTTTCGTTGCGGGACCAGGTTTAAGCATACTAACAACTGCAGCGCTGCCAATTATCACAGCTTGGATGTCCAGCAAGAGTGTTGCCAGATGGGCAGCTTCAAGATCTTCCAAATCTACCAGGTCTGACTTAGCAAAGAACCCATCTCGGACAGAGCTGGGAGATATGATTGATTTCATGTTGAAAAAAGTCATCCAGATCACTATTTCGAATTTGTGATGCCAAATACAATGTAGAGAAAAGGGAACAGTCAATTGTTAGGGACGAAACCTGTTGTTGTGATATGGATTTTACTCTGCGTGGGGTTGTTGTGAATAGGGGAATGTTGTTCCTCTTTATTGGGTCACTTATTGGCCTCACTTGATCAATAAACCTTTCGCACACATATGCATCATATGCTTCTGTCCAATATTCTCAATGGTGTGAATATCATCAGCAATACTTTTGTCTGCTAAATCTCTGGTGTCGAGCACCCGGAGATCACTGCTATTCTCACAGAAAGGATTGCCCATGTCATCTATTGTCGATATCAAATATTATATATCCCTCAAAAATCGTTTCTGTGTGTGTTTGTTGTGTCCATGGTGTCGTACGCCAGTGTTTTTTCTGGCATCACTAGATGCTGTAAATTCCTTAATGACTCTGGGCCTGGAACCATCCACATTTGTAGTGCGGCAGGATTTTCTGTTAAGCCCACAGCACCACCATCATCCTTTACTGCATCATTGTTCTATTCATGGGGTTGGATTTGGTCAATAGCTATTGCCTAAAATGCTTCACCAGTTTTCAATACTGTAAAATTCCCCTTTAGAAAAGGTTCATATACATCTGGATGGTTTGCATGTAATGCTACTATGTCCCGTATTTGCGCAGCTATCCATCTCGGATAATGTGTGTTATCGAGGGAAAAGAACCACGGTACAATATTTCACAAGGCATAGATCTACATAAAGATGAAAATCTGATATCCTGATTGCACGTACATAGATCAACATATAAATTTCTAGTTGTAGTATTATGGACTAGAAGTAAAAAATTGAGCACGTTTGGCTCTACTAGAACACCAGTCATTAAAGGAGAGGATATTTGCATCTTCAGGCAATTTACTTGTATATGCCACATAAACATTCTTAAGAAGATCATACAGAGAGCACAAGCTGTGACCTGGTGGGCATTTCTGGTGCGAGTCACATGTGCCGCTTTCAAGAGGGAGTCTGCTGATCCCTCCAGTAGAGACAATATCAGATTGTACCAGTGCTGTAGTCCACCCACGTCCTTCTAGAAGATCACTGAGTACCTTGAGGATGGTCATCTCAATGTGAAGACCACCAAAGATAACCACAAAATGATTTTCACCATATGTATCAGGCCAACTCCATTGTATCTGCTTCGCTATTGTGTACAAAGGTTGGTATACGGTTATGATCTTGTCCAGGGTCGATTATTTCCACAGCTTTTCTGACTACATCCTTGGGGTGACGAATCATGCAACTGACTTTGCTTGGTCGTGGAAGAGTGGAAAGAAAAGATAATATAGGAGAGATTGACAAACCAATGCAATTTTTAATTATTAGCAACATCATTGATGATGACCTTTGGCAGTGCTCCCCAAACAGCTGACAGTCTGAAATATTAGCCAACATTTAGGTCTACATACATATGGAGATGTTTGCAATGGTCACATCAAGAAACCTTAGAAGTTACCTGTAAAGTTTAAATGATACATTTGTTTCCCTGTGATAAACAATGATCAAAAACATATTTCACAAACAGCCGTCAGTTATTTTTGGATGGACAAACAAACTCGCAAATAAACAACGTTTTGTCAATACCCCACCTTTACTTGTATTCAATAGGTGGGGGATAGCAGGTGATATATATGACTAGATGTTGTCTCTGTTGATCTCAATAGACCCACCTACTACTTTTAGTTTTAGATCATTGTTCTTCTTGGTGTTCGAAATATATCCCAATTCCACGAAACTACATGGCGAGTACATGCTCTTCAAAACAAAAATTTATTATTATACAGAAAAGCTAATGAAAGTTAACAGTGATTCACATCATTCACCATCTTTTGCACAGTGAGGATACAATATATAATCTTTTTTTCCATTTATATACCGATGCAAGAAAAATATTTAACGCCTATCTATGTTCAATGGCAGCTATTTTTAAAAATGGCCGCCATTTCTGACCGGGAGTGATTTTGAAATGGCCCTGTAGTTAAAAATGCTCAGTGATATATACTCTAACACTGTACCAAATTTCATGCTTTTATCATTAATAGCACAATTCCTATGAAAATAAGCATGTATCTGCTGCACTAGTACACACTTAGAGCAAATAGTTATTGTACGGTCTTTACTATATAGGCCTAGTAATATAGAGACCGGTTCAACATATATATATCAGCATGCAGTGTAGAGCTGTACCCCAACATATCAAACTGTCATATAAGATTACACGAAATAATCAGGTAATCAATTACCCGTCGTTCATTCTGTGTGCATTTTTTGATTTGTCGACGTTATTAATCATTCAAATATAAACCAGTTTTTAATCATTTATGAAAGGTAAACATTACTACTTCATATCAAATGAATTGTCAACATCTGCAAATGAGAAGGACATGTTTTTACAAAAAAACATATTATAGTTTACAAGCTGCTGAAATATCAATGAATGAATGAATAATTATATACACTTCTGTAGCTTCTTGCTGTCCCTAGCCCGCAGGCGCGGCTACCATAAGGATCGTTCAATATTCTGCTCTACAAAACCAAAAGGAAGTATATGTGTACTCGTAAAGTAAGAAGATACTGCCTTTTGATAATGAAGTCCATAATTCATTCCGGGTCACCAACGGAGCATGCCAGGACACAAAGGAGCTAGATCAAAAAAGGTTGGTTAAAATATAAAGCTTTCATTTTTTTTTGAAAGATAGAACTGTCTTAGAAGTCCTACTTTAACAAGGAAGACGCTTCCGTAATTTTGGTTCTGCACAGAGAAATACCCCTTGACTAAACATAAGCCTATCTTTAATTTGATTCTTATAATGCTGCTCTCATATAGGCGAATATGTTAGCGAATGTGCTTACGAATTAAAATTTTTGACATTCTCTTAAAATTCGCTACACTCGCCGAGTATTTGTAAGCGTTGGTAACAAATTCTGAACATTCGCAAGTCATTCTCCACCTGCTTACGAATATAAACCAATTTAGGAAGCGCCTCCTAACTTTCAGCGAATGTTGCGAATGCTGTCATTCGCTGTCAATTTTTGAAAGCTTTCGCAAGCAATGTAACGTTAGTAAGACATTCGGAATCATTTGCAACGTTCGTAAGGCATTTGGAAGGCGTTTGTAACGTTCGCCGTTTCCCATTCCTTGTGAATGTCTTACCACTGTCAAATTCAAGAAAACAATGAGCCCAGCATCATATCCCCCCCCCCCCCCCCAATGCTTTAAAGTAATCGCAGCCTCTTCATCAAATATTAGCATCATTGGTATGAAATAGCAAGGCAATGGCACCATTCGCATTATTTATAAGTACGTTTGTAACGTTTGCAAGCCCATGTGTAGGCATTCACAAGCATTCATACCATTCGCAAGGCAGTCGCAACATTTAATCTTTAGCCAATTTGCACCATTCCCAACGATTGCTAGCAATTCGTAAGGTATTGGCAAGCGTTGGCAAGCATTCGCAGTGCATTCGCAATATATTAGTGAGGTAAGGTCGAGGGATAACGGAGGTGAAAATATTTGCTATCTATTCACAATTTTTGGGCGAGTTCACTGCGAATTTCAAAGATTCATATTCGCTATTATTCCCCAATATATTTGTCTATGTGTGAGAGCAGCTAGGAAACATGAAGGAAATGTAACGACTTCAGAAGAAGTGTTGTTTAAAAAAAACGAGGAGAACGTTTAAAGGGACCCCTTGGGACGAGACATTTTCAATGTTGTCAATTTTAAAAATTTAATTTATATGAAGCTATATAGCCTACTGATCTTAACTGCAAATACGAAAAAGTCAAAAAACAATTTTAAAGTACCGAAAAAGAGTGAAATAGTTGTATTTTCAAGTCGTATCTTGCCATGTAAACAAAACAAGTCAGCAATATTCAGCAATTTTCCACATATGCCCACGTATCAGACGGTAAGATCAGAACAGTCGCCGCTAATTGGTGTCTCATAGTCAGGACACGGAAGGACACACCTGCCGCACTGATTGTCTACCCAACCCAACCGATCAGCATGTGGCCCAATGCTATGAAAACATTCAATCGTCCTTCAGGTATACAAATAGTTTGTTTGGGTTACTTCTGATTTAATAGAAATGTTGATTAAAAATATTTGTAAAAATATGAAAATTCTGAAAAAAAAACATGATCCGTGTTATACACTACTCCAGTGCGGAATTAAAAACGAAAATTGATGTCATCCCAGGGGGCTGCTTTAATTACTCGAGCAACACAGTTTCGAACTCCCTGGAAGATGTTTATGTAATGGTTTGTGACATCATAGAGAGGACCATTGTAATAGTCATGCAATGCGATGGTTTTTGCTACTTCAAATGGAAAAAAACCGACACAGGCGAAATATTGAATATGCTAACAGCGAAAATGGAAAACCTGGGGTTATTTTTTCTAAAATTTAGACCAACATCAAACACAACTCTAATATTTTAAGCTCAGTTTGCTGGTGTTTTTTCATGTTCTATTAATTTTGCGTTGTATACATTCTTTTTGTTAAAATTTGTTCCAAACAGAGATTGCTACTTCTCATCCGGTCACTTACTGCAACAATGGCAATGACAATGTGATATAGATATACATGTATGTCATCAGCATATGGTGACACCCATTATGCTTAGAAATTATTTAACTGAGATGGACTCCATAGAGTGCGAAAAGGAGTGGCCCATGGACTGAGCCCTGGGGAACTACATACTTTGTTTGGAAAGGTTCATCCACACATTTTTTTTATTTAACCATTCACTGTCGATCCATTAGATATGAGGTCTACAGACACCAGGAGCGCATTTTCAGGGAGGCCATACCAGTCCGCCAAAAGACGATGACTCCACTGTGGTATAGTGTGGTGTCATAAGCTGCGAGAGGTCTAAATGGCTGTTTACACGGAGCAATATCTGATTAGTTGTCGCCTCATGGAATAATCACATGCAATCTGGTCTGATGAGACATGCCTGTTTACACCGTGTAATATCTGTTCGAGAAAGTAGGTCATCCAGATGACATCTAGATGCTTTGTCTCATTTAATAAATAATAGAGCTATATGAGGCATTGCCCCAAGTTATTAATAAAATGCATGTTTTCATGACTGGATATATTTCACATTTCCTGTTACTTTTAAACTCTGATTTTAATTCAAGTGCTAAATGTTGACTTGAGTAGGTCTATGACATAAGAATATTTGGTGTGTAACGTGTATAATATACATCAGGGGCCGGACAATCTCACAAGAAAAATGTGAAAAAAATGTACTGACTTGATACTCTCATCCTAATGTTGTTCTGATGTTGGGCCAGCGTCGTAGACGATGGGCCAACATCAGAACAAGTAGCTGTCGGTACACGCTGCTCAGCCTGCCTGCCTTTGTCACGGTTGTGGGAAGTTTGGGAAAATATATCCCATAAACTTCATCGTCTATCTATACGGATCTGAAGATCTACATGCATATTGGCCGTCTTGATGTCCACTGTGCAATATAGTAATAGTAGCTTATTTGCAAGGATACTAGAAAATCCTTGGTATGTGGAACTGGGGACCGCATAGAAAACACGTGGCCGCAAACACGTGTTTATCTGCAATTTGCTTGGTTGGAGCGCCTTATCAGCCGTGAGATGTTGCAGAAATATAGAAAACGTTCTATTTCCCTGTGTCGTCTCGTGGGCCATAAAAAAGTATCCGATTTTATGTTTACACGGGGCGATTTGGTTGCGATCTCGTCTGATGAGTCCAACTCGTGAGACGAAATTGCTTCGTGTAAACGGCCCTTAACCAAACCACAACCGTCGCCTAGGCTCCTTAATAAGTCATTCTGAAACTTCAGTAACGCAGTCTCAGTAGTATGCATGTGAACTGATTGCTACGGATTTAAAAAGTTGTTTGACTATCTATGATGAGAGCGAATACGTTTTGCAGATATTTGTTTCTAGCAATTTAGATACAAAATTCAAATTTGAAACGACTCAAATAAATTGCAAGTCGTCCTTCAATAAAAGATAAAGGTAAAAGAGTTTGATTATGTTCTATATCTGGTCGTGTCTCTTAAGATGTTTTTATGGTTTAGAAATACCATACATCAATTCAGATGTATTTATAGTTTAGACATATGAGTGCCTTTGCCAGAATCAATATGTCTCCACATGGTTTCAGTACATTGTCATAATTGGACACTTTGTATCTTTGTCAACATGAGAGGAACATGTAGAGGGAGCGTAAATATCAGCTGGAGCAATTTGATCTTATATCATATAAATTACTTCAATAGATTAAACAATTCATACAAAAGATCCTGCTAACAAGAGACATATTGGTTTAAAAATTAAGATGTATAAGTGTATGTATATATATATATATGCATTCTTTAATAATCGGGGAATAAGTGTACCGTTTCTGAAAACTTTATCCTAGCAAATTTCCAAAACAATAAATAATATCAAAACACAGATACACAAAAGTCCACAGAAAACTGTGATTGTAAACATAACGATTAATTGGGTTAGTCAGCTAGCATTTGTGGCTTTTAATTGTATGCATGTGTATTACAATTGCTGATCGCTATTCAAAAACTGCATTGTTTTCATTGTAAATGGATTGCAAGTGTAAAACTGTTTAATTTGACAAGACGTACGCCTATTGCAATATGGTTAGAGCGTGGCGTTTTGGTTAGTGTCTAATTGCCGCCTGTCAATTACTTGGTGCGAAGAAAAATGATGTTTCACCTCTCTCGGCGTTTGAACATGGTTGTGTCGATGTTGTGTTTTTCGGCAAGATACATCACACTGTTGCACATCACTCAGATATGAATGTTGGGCAGAGATGGCAGTGTAACAGTCAGTTGCAGGGTGTGCAAGCTCTAAGGGAATTGAAATGGTACATGACCGTGGGGTTATATCTGCATAATGGTGTTCGGATGTGATATAAGAATATATTGATCACCTCTATCCTTATCTACTTTGCGTTTGTAGTGGTGTCGTGAGTTACAAATAAATTGTAATACTTTTAGTAAGAAACTTAGAACAAGTCGCAAATTTTTTGTGGCATTTTCGAAATGGATTTTCGAAATCAGCTTGCAATTCCGAGTAAGAAACAATCCTGAGACATGTAATTAAAAGCTCAGAGTCTAACAGTAGGCTTAATGTAGTTAATGTTCTCACATCACGTGGTCTGAAATTGTCAACCAGAGACCGTTATATTTTCAAAAACCTTTTTTAAAGAACAGAGAGATTAGGAGTGGTGGAGGTGTCGCTGTATACTGTGCAAATCATATTCCAGCACTTAGAAGACATGACATTGAGAATACAGGTAATAATATTGAGTGTATATGGTTAGAAATTTTAGCGCAGAACAAAAAGATTTTATTTGGTGTATATTACAGACCACCAGGTCAAAGTGCCGCACAATGTGATAATTTCATCTCCGCTCTTCAAGCATCAATTGACCGTGCACATGACGGTGGCGCTACCCACATTATTATAACAGGTGATTTCAATGACACCTGTAAAGTATGGCACGATAACCACGCATCAAGTGAGTTAAGATGCAAGCTACGAAATTTTGTAAATGACAAAGGGCTTTGTCAGTTAATCAACGGACCGACACGCATTTCTACTGATGGTGACGGTAATCTACTAGATTTATTCATCACAGATTCTCCAGACAAAATAACCTATTGTGACATTCTGTCTCCTATATCAAACTGTGACCATGCTACCATTATATGTAAATTATCTGTTGCTTGTCCTTTAAATAAGAGTTTCAAGCGTACCGTTTGGAACTTAAAAAAAGCGAATTTTGAAGGGTTTAGACATGCTTTACAGTCCGCACCCTGGGATACAGGCATAGACATGTATGATGATATTGATGATAAGTTGTCCTATTGGTATGACTTGTTCGCTTTGATAATGGCCGATTATATTCCACACAATACTGTTACTGTTCATGTAAAAGAAAAACCCTGGGTTAATTGTGAATTGAAAAGGCTAATACGAAGACGCAATGTACTTTGGAAGCGTTATAAACGCACCCAACAATCCACACACTATAATTGTTTTAAGGTGCTCCGACATCGGGTAACTAGTTTAAATTGCTCACTACGTAAAACCTATTACCAGAACCTGGGTGAAGAGCTATGTAGCTCACAGATATCAGAACGACAATGGTGGAAAACTGTCAAAAAGGTAACAGGTGCAGACGTGCAGCGAAGCATACCAGTTCTCATTGAACAGGATTTACCAGTATCAGACCCTGTTCAAAAAGCTAACATTTTCAATTCATACTTTGCAGATCAGTGTACACTACCCGCTAATGCTGAAAATCATAATTTGCCTGACACAAATTTCGAAACTGACCAAAGACTAGATACATTAAACTTTCAACCGTGTGAAGTCAAAAAACTTTTGAATTCAGTGGACCAAAATAAAGCGTCAGGACCAGACAATATTAGCAACTTGGTACTTAAAGAGGTAGCCAGGGAAGTGTGTACACCTCTCTGTAAAATATTCAACCAGTCATTAATAGCTGGAGTTTATCCCAGCTATTGGAAATCAAGTCATGTCATACCAATTCATAAGAAGGATGACCCCAAAAATAAATCAAATTATAGACCAATATCTCTACTATGCAATATTTCAAAAATATTTGAAAGGCTAGTCCATCAGAAACTATATTCTTTCTTACAGCACAATACACTTCTCAGTTCAAACAATTCAGGTTTTCACTCAGGCGATAGTACCATAAATCAGCTTACTAGTATAACTCATAATATTTACAAAGCCATTGACAAAGGCAAAGATATTCGTGTAGTATTTTTAGACATGTCAAAGGCATTCGACAAAGTCTGGCACAAAGGTATTGTTCACAAACTGAAGTGCAAAGGTGTAAGTGGCTCTCTCCTCAGGTGGTTTGAAAGCTACCTGGAAGGCAGACGCCAACGTGTCGTGATATACGGTTCTTTCTCGGACTACCAGCCAGTTAAAGCTGGTGTTCCACAAGGCTCCATACTGGGCCCTCTCCTTTTCCCGGTTCAAATTGACGACATAAGCCAATACATTATTTCTGACATTCACCTCTTTGCTGATGACATTATATTAATCCAATACGTAGATGACCCAGTTATTTCAGCAAACATCTTAAATTCGGATCTTTCACTGTTAATGTCTTGGACACTGAAGTTGTTAATGTTGTTTAATGTTTTGAAATGTGTAGTGCTAAACATATCTCTGAAGCGTAAAACCCTAACTCATCCACCATTGACTTTAAATGGATTTGAGCTAGAACAGGTTTCTTCTCATCGCCATCTAGGTTTAGTTTTTAATAGCTCCTTCACCTGGAACGATCACATCGAACACCTCTGCCAAAAAGCTGGTAAATTAATAAACATGATGAAGTACCTCAAATATATTCTTCCACGTGAAGCTCTAGAGAAAATCTACATTTCACGAATTCGTTCAATGATAGAATATGGTAACGTTTTGTATGACAACTGCCCTAAATATCTGTCTGATCGTCTCGAAAGTGTACAGCTAGACGCTGCCCGTGTATGCACTGGTGCCCTTCCACAATCTAAATGTCAAAAAACTCTCTCTGAAATTGGCTGGGAAACCCTGCAAACTCGTCGAAAATGGCACAAACTCATTCATATGTACAAAATAGTAAATCAACTTGTGCCCGACTACCTGCATTCCCACTGTCCAGATTTAGTATCACGCACCTGTGCTTACAACACTAGACAGTCAAATAGTTTACGATTCCCTATATGTAGGACATCTGCCTTTAAAAATTCATTTTTTCCATCTACCGCACGTTACTGGAATGGAATAGATATCCATACGAGAAACTCAGAATCCCTAAGTATATTTAAAAATAAAGTTAAATCTATGTTCCAGACCAGCAACGCTCCCAAATTCTATTATACGTCCATCGATAGGAGAATTTCAATACATCACACACGCCTACGGTTAAATATGTCAAGCCTAAATTCCCAACTCCATCGTGTAGGCTGCTCAGAAACTGCTGAGTGTTTGTGTGGCGCCATAGAAACACCACAACATTATATATTAAAATGTCCTCTCTATTCTGCTCCATGAAATAAGCTGCTGAAAGCAATCCGAGATATCATTGCACCCGGTGTCCACCACTATATACTTCCTCATCTTGATCCAATTTTATTTGTAAACATTGAAAGGTTGCAATGATGTTCAAGCTGACGAAAACGTAAACATATTCAAAGCATTTCAACACTTTATTATTGAGAGTGGGCGCTTTAAGTGATCAAACACATCAAGTTCATATAAACTGTGTAATCTGATATAGATGCTGTAACGTCCAGTGTGTTATGTATATATATTGTATTGTATTGTATTGTCTTTTATATGTATTGGAGAGCCCCTCGACTAGCACTCGTTGCTACTTGGGTAATCCAAAGCTTGCAAAATAAATATGTTTATATATTATATAACACTGTTTAATGAAAGGTGATGTGCCTTCAATGGTAACGACATAAATGGGTTTCCAACTCAAGTCGAGCTTATTGGATAATAAGTAGTGAATACTAATGAGCCTCTAAGCCAATAGGAATGATATATGTAAACGAAATAACAGGCCAAAAATGTCTATATTTGGCCATGCCCACTTTGGGTTCACATGCACATTTTTGAGGTGACATGTAAATTTTTCATAGAAAGTCATTTCAAGCTGGCTGGTGATTGGCTTTTAAACAAGGCCTCTGGTTGGTGCATCTTTCGAGGCCTGTCATGTGATTAAATAGCCCAGAATTCTGTCTATATAAGACACAGCCCAACACATAACACTTTGTCAATTTCCAGCTCGAGAAATTATATTTTCTTTCCAAGAAAAAATATCTTGCTGTTCGATTTTAACAAATCCTACTGTTTTCAACTGTTACTACTAAGCTTGATTATACTAAGCTTGATTATGAGCAGCAAACGTAATGAAGGGACGAGGAGCCGTTCTACTGGGAGATCTCGTACAGGAGCCCCTACTGCTCCTTCAGCTCCGAGGATACCATCCCAAGATAATTCTTAGGGGGACGGGAAGAAGACAGAGAAGATGGAGGAGACGGGAAAGGAGAAGAAGAAAAAGGAGAAGACGGAGAAGAAGGAGAATAAGGAAAAGAAGGAGAAAAAGAAGAAGCCAGCTGCCACGATCACTCTTAGTGATCTCAAGCGCGCTGGGACATCTATGGGTGCCCAGAATGCTTTTACTCAGTGCCATGGGTCATCTATGGGTACCCAGAACACTGTGCTGCGTACAGAGCATGCCTGTCCAACAGCAGCAGCAGCAGCAGCAGCAGCAGCAGCAGCGGCAGCCGCAGCAGCAGCAGCAGAGTCAACTGCACCCGCAGTTTAGGGTCGGTATGCCGGCACCCTCTTCCACTCCTCCTGAGGACTGGAGAGACGAGATGAGGTGAGAAATGAAGGCTCTGATGAGAGATTCCATGAGAGAGATGACGGCACTGCTGCCTGAGCCTAACCCCGTCACGGCTCTTAGATCTGGGTCCCATGGGGCTCAGAGTTCTCCGGTAGGCGTCCCTCGGAATGCCAACTTCACAAATCCAATACTGTTTGCTGAGGGGCATGCTATGGCTCCTTCAGCTTTGCACACTGCAGGGGATTCCCTTCTAGTGGGGCAACCGGTGGCTGTCAGGGCACACGTTCTGGAGAATGAAAACATTCAGGCAGACGTTCAATGGAGACAAATGACAAATGTGGCGTTATCCAGATATCCATAAAGATTATAACAGTAAGCACAGGATAAATATATTATATGTATTAACTGTCTGGTAGAACAAGGTAAAAATTATTTATTTTATACTGTTTGAATGCTAGGGCAGATTTTTTGTTTGTAAAATATTATAAATAATCTGGCTATTAATATGATTAGTATACATATTTTATGTTAGTCGCATATTGATGTTTAATTCTTCATGGAGAGCAACGACAATATATATAAATACACTTTAAATGCCATTTAGTTTTATTTTAATATAGGGAACAATGCTTGAGATTGACTATGTTGTATATTGAACAATATGGACGGGGGCGCTGGGCCGTGGTTGAGGCTGCCTGCTTGGAAAGTCGGAGATCGCCGGTTCGAACCCCACTCTGGCCTCCAAGTTTCAAAGAAAGAAAATGTTTCTTCTCCTCTCACTCGTAATGATTCAATATTGTTGAGAACCTCCGTGACCAAGAGGTAGCGTGCTCGGCCTCAAATCGATAGGGCTCGATTTTTCGAATCCTGTGTCTGGAGGGCATTGTCATCTCATTTATCACACCATCCTTATGTGTTTTTTCTGACGCAGTTCAGCCTATATGTGCACAAAGGTGGACTAAAACCCCATTCATTTCATTTCATATTGAGCATTATGTCATCAATCCGAGTATCCCTAGAAATTATAATAAAACACATAAAATACATATATGCTAATAAATGTCAAAATCATTCTACCAACTTTACTAAGTGTCGATATTTACGCAAAAGTTATAGGCCTAAGTGTACCTAGCGGCATATAAAAAAAATAAAATTATTGTAAAACAAAAATAACGGAAACTGACAGTGGAGTGGGCATATTCACCAAGGAGGGGGTATTATGTCCATATAATTAATATTTCCCCACATGGTATTAGTGTGTATGTAGACCTACGTTATGTATGTCCGTATTGTCAACACATAATTCAGGCAAGATTTAATTAATAGATGTGCATCTGAAATATATGCGGATGTGCTTTGATTATACAAACATAGTATGAGAAAACTATGTCACCAACAAGTTAATTGAGCAAATAATCTTCGTCAGCTGTATTGTCATCTTCGTCAGACTGTGCAATATTTTGCATAATCTATTTAATTGTCTTGAGATGACACCTGCTGCGTTAAAATGTCAACTAATTGCTGTAGAATTATGTAATCTAGAAACCACAGTGATTTTTAATTCACTGTCGTTGTCAATGGCCCATCCATGATGTGTAGCAGCAAGTGGCACACTCAAAGAGGATTAATGTGATCTTTTCCAGATGGCGGCTTGGAAATGTGCTATTTTTGTTTGAAAGTGCGATGACAAGGTGGATAATTGAATAAAACTGCTGAGGATCTGATGGTAGCCAAGTTTTCACATACACTCTTAACTTTGACCTCCCAAACTTCGTCAGCCTATTTGAGTATATGTAACCATAAACATTGCAACAAAGTTATGCTAAATGATGATTCAATAGATATTCTTTAGGATCCCATTCTTCACCTAAGCTTGCTAATGTAGGTACATATTGGATGCATTATGCAGAACTTTGTATGGTTTGACTTTGCCCCATCGTTTAAATGTTGAAACAGCATTTCTACCCGTGAAAGCAAAACCTGCTCAATCAAATTTAGCAAGTTTTAAAGAATGATTCAACTGCAAGACGCGCATGCCTGGGACGGTCAAGTGTAGGCCAACAGTAGCCTATTAAGTACAGATTGACGGCATTAATATAGCCACTGAACTGATTACAAGATACTACTTAAACGGGACTTGATCCAATGCTGGTTTAATGCTAGGCCAACGTTTGCGACGCTGGCCCAGCATTGAACCAACATTGAATAAATGTACAATGTTTGAGAGAAAGTCCGCCTGCCCAGCAAACACAAGACATTTGTATAACATTTATACAACGTCGGCCCAACGTCTTCGACGTTGGTCCAACATTGCATAAAGTCATACAAATGTTTTGTGTTTACTGGGCATGTCAATACAAGCTTGGGTCAAGCAGTTTCAACATCCCCGCAGTAATATAGTCAGTTTGTTTGCAAGCAAGCGACCAAGTAGGGGTAAGGGCCAAGATCTTTGAATTATAAACTCATAGATGTCGCTCAAGTGTATATGATCTTGCTGTGATTTGAGAACTTGCTCTTAATGAGGCTTTAGGTATGAAACGCATATTTAGTATTATTATGGAATAGGGACTTGGCCTACCCACGGGCACTATTGCTTTCTGGGGGACCCTTGTCCCGTGAATTTTAACAGTTGACTACACCTTTAAGCTCACAGGATAGTAAATGACCAGAACAGAGCCTGTTCAAGTGAAATACACCAACACCAAGCGGTTAAAAGCTGCTCAATGTTGTTCGTGCTATTATCAGAATCTGCTCAATCAACTTGGCTGGTTTTATTACAAAAAGTCACATTTTGGTAATACAGAAGCAATTGAGTCCCTTTTGATTCTGAGGTGTATCCACTCTTTTTAACATATTCAATGTGTACGCATGATGATTCGAGAATCAGTTTCTTTCTGTGCTGTGTAGAGCTACGATTTAGTTCAGATACTGGTATTGTTGAAATATCTGAAAAGAACCATGTGGCTTCACCACCCTCTAGATGACGGAAGATGTTGTTTGTCAAATTCTAAAGCATTGGTATTATAATAAAACTTGAGTTTAAGCAGGCTCATCAGTTAACGTTTATGCTCGTTATTGGACGATAACAAGAACTTTTTCAGTCTGCAGGTCTTTATTTTATCCCCTTTTATTTGAAAATCGTGGACGTACGAGTCGCCTACTACCCATTTTATGAGCGGCCATCATATTATCAACTAGTTCATGAGTTGCTTTTACTAATTTGATAGACTTGAAGATTTGCTGTGATTCATTTAACCCCGCGGCCTATTCCTGGACCTGAAGACGAATTTGCATGTCCCATTATAGTTTATTCTACTGTTTTGTTTAAAAAAAACCTCAGTGATTTGATGCAATTGAAAATCGTGCAGCACCAGTTGCATCATTTCTGAAAAGTGTATAAGCTCCATTGTGTGTTTGCTCTTAAAGCACTTGAAGTATGTCAAGTGCTTTAATAAAATATATCAAATACATTAGCGTTTTTATTTATGAACCCTCATTTATTTTTAAGCCCATATTTTTTAAAGCGTTGGTGCGGCAGCTGGTTATGATGCATGTCAATTCAAGGAAGCATTGCATGCTTTACATCATGATGAATTTTTAAGTATATAGTATGTTGAATGAAACAACATGAACGCATTTCCATAATCAGTTTTTTTTAGTTAAACAATATTCCAAGTTTAAGATTTAAGCGGTAATCTATTTGTTTGCTAGGTGTATGGTATATCTATATTTTCGCTAAAACATGTTGAATATATTTATTCTATATTTAGGAATAAATATATATATCCTTTACTAAAGGTGTTTGTGTGATGAGGTGGGTAAATTAAACTTATATTATCATTTAAATGAAATTATGTTACATGACTAATTTTCATAATTATCGGATCTGGAAATATCAATATATTGAAATAAGCGATTTTATACATCCAGCTATATAAAAACAAGGAATGTTAATTTCACCTTGTACTTATGATCATTTATTACCATAGACATGATATTTTTATCTTCTGTTTATTGTTATTACCTTTAGAGATATCTGGATTATACAATAATGCTCGCGATAAGAATCGACATCTAAGGTCTCAAACATTGTTCATTGACATTCAAAGTGTCATTATATAAATATATATATATTAGTGTGTTCTTCATTAAACATGTAGACAGATATGTTTATTGTTATAAACTTCAGGGATATGTAGTCTCAAGCATTGTGCCTAATTTCACAGTATTTTACTTTTTTTTTTTAACCCAGCCTTTGCATTCAAAGTGTCATCATATATATAATTTTCAATAAAACATGTAAACATATACATCAATATGAGATTAACATGAAATATTCATGTTAATTATAATAATGAATAGCCAGAGTAGATAAAGTATTTTAAAAACAAAAAATCACCCCTTGCATTCAAAGTGTCACTTTATACATCATTTAGCTCTCCGTAAAAATTTAAACAAACACCAATATGAGATTCATGTATAATAAATATAATGATAAATAACCATAGCATGTCGAGTTAACCCAATTATAATAGGCTACTGGAGGCCGAAATATCAGAACATTTGAATTTTACCGCAAATTAGAGTTAGCGATAAAGACGCGTTTGTCTTAATTATGTAGTTATAGAAAAAAATTGGCCCTAGATTTTTTTTAACTTTAACTTCCAGTCACCTGGGGACATAATAGGGACACCTGTTGCGACTTAGCTTGTTGCTAAGTAGCACCTAACAAATATAACAGATTTCCAAACTTGACACATATTTTATAATGTTTCTTTTTTTCAGGCGCCCGTATTGATAAAAGGGTTGAAAAAAATATTTAGAAAGAAATCTGGGCACAAATATTTTTCAGTGACCTACATGTGTATATGGCCGAGGGCTATGACTAAAACAATAATGAAAAGAAATAAAACTACTACTATTTTGAACAATTTTTCGAATTGCTCTCAATTTTATTTTGGTGTCCTTCTAAAAAATGGTAAAATAGGCTCTAGGGCCCTAAAGCTTCCTGTTTGGCAAAGAAGAACCAAAACTCGCTATGTCCCAATGGTCAAGCTTAATAAAAAGCGCAGTGAAAATTTCTTAGCTTTTGTGAGTACGAGGGCTAGATCCGGCTCCCGGCCTATCCAGGCGATCCTGACTTCCTGGGCTGTTTGGAGACCAGCAGGCATTGGTGGGACACATTCGCCAGGGACGCTTTTGTTCGGGAAGCAGTCAGGGGACATAAACTAGAGTTCGAGTCAAGGCCAGCGGTGTCCTCTCCAGACCCTCCACCAGCTCCCACCATGAGCAGGGAAAAGCAAGAGGTCCTACAGAAGGACGTGGACTCACTACTGAGGAAAGGAGCCATAGAGAAGGTCAAGGACTCTCACAAGGGGTTTTTCTCAAACCTGTTCCTGGAGAGCACGAAAGATGGGGGACTCAGGCCGGTTATCAATTTGAGCGGCCTGAATCTATACATCAAGAAGAAGACATTCCGAATGGCATATTTGAAGTTCGTCTCTCAGACTGGGCGACTGGGCGGCGACGATCGACTTGAAGGACGCCTATCTGCACGTCCCTATCGCGTCGGAGCATCGACGGTTCCTTCGTTTCTGGTGGAGAAGAAACAAACACCAGTTCGGACGTCTTCCTTTTGGTCTCAGCTCAGCGCCACGGACCTTCACACGTCTTACTTGGCCTTTGGTGACTCTGTGCAGGGCAAACGGAGTCAGAGTGATCGTTTACTTGGACGATTTTCTGGTCTTAGGTCGAAACAAGGCGGAACTCACTCGTCACACAACGTTCGTGTTGGACATCCTGAGGAGCGTCGGATTCCAGAGAAATCCCAAGAAATGTCATCTGGACCTCAGACAACTGTTCGAGTACCTCGGCCTACTATGGAACTCGAAGGAGTTTTCCTGCCTCAGAAAAAACTGGACGATTTCAAGCGGCTAGGACGCGTCCTTCTATCAAATCCTTCTCTGGCTCTTGCTCAGAAATTCCTAGGCAAGGCCGTCTTTGCTCGACGGGCAGTACGGCTCGGGAGGTTACTATTGCGACCCCTTCAGATGTCGGTTATACGGGCCTTGAGATCCGGCGAACTGATTCTGAACAACGAATCCAGGCTTTCAATCCGATGGTGGACACGCCCTCCTACAGACGAGATGGACCTGAGATCTTACACTCCGCAGCTGTCAATGACAGTGACGGTCCATTTGGACAACATCACTGCAATTCAATTCAATTCAATTCAATTCAATTCGTTTATTATACTGACGAGTACAAAATACAGCAAAAACAATAATTGAATCAGTTTAATTTCAGTACCCAGCCCTTGAGGCTTATTCGTCAAACCTGTTCGACTTGAAGGACACCTGTTGCGACTTAGCTTGTTTCTAAGTAGCACCTAACAAAAATGACAGATTTCCAAACTTGACACATATTTTATAATGTTTCTTTTTTTCAGGCGCCCGTATTGATAAAAGGGTTGAAAAAAATATTTAGAAAGAAATCTGGGCACAAATATTTTTCAGTGACCTACATGTGTATATGGCCGAGGGCTATGACTAAAACAATAATGAAAAGAAATAAAACTACTACTATTTTGAACAATTTTTCGAATTGCTCTCAATTTTATTTTGGTGTCCTTCTAAAAAATGGTAAAATAGGCTCTAGGGCCCTAAAGCTTCCTGTTTGGCAAAGAAGAACCAAAACTCGCTATGTCCCAATTGTCAAGCTTAATAAAAAGCGCAGTGAAAATTTCTTAGCTTTTGTGAGTACGAGGGCTAGATCCGGCTCCCGGCCTATCCAGGCGATCCTGACTTCCTGGGCTGTTTGGAGACCAGCAGGCATTGGTGGGACACATTCGCCAGGGACGCTTTTGTTCGGGAAGCAGTCAGGGGACATAAACTAGAGTTCGAGTCAAGGCCAGCGGTGTCCTCTCCAGACCCTCCACCAGCTCTCACCATGAGCAGGGAAAAGCAAGAGGTCCTACAGAAGGACGTGGACTCACTACTGAGGAAAGGAGCCATAGAGAAGGTCAAGGACTCTCACAAGGGGTTTTACTCAAACCTGTTCCTGGAGAGCAAGAAAGATGGGGGACTCAGGCCGGTTATCAATTTGAGCGGCCTGAATCTATACATCAAGAAGAAGACATTCCGAATGGCATATTTGAAGGTCGTCTCTCAGACTGGGCGACTGGGCGGCGACGATCGACTTGAAGGACGCCTATCTGCAAGTCCCTATCGCGTCGGAACATCGACGGTTCCTTCGTTTCTGGTGGAGAAGAAACAAGCTCCAGTTCGGACGTCTTCCTTTTGGTCTCAGCTCAGCGCCACGGACCTTCACACGTCTTACTTGGCCTTTGGTGACTCTGTGCAGGGCAAACGGAGTCAGAGTGATCGTTTACTTGGACGATTTTCTGGTCTTAGGTCGAAACAAGGCGGAACTCACTCGTCACACAACGTTCGTGTTGGACATCCTGAGGAGCGTCGGATTCCAGAGAAATCCCAAGAAATGTCATCTGGACCTCAGACAACTGTTCGAGTACCTCGGCCTACTATGGAACTCGAAGGAGTTTTCCTGCCTCAGGAAAAACTGGACGATTTCAATCGGCTAGGACGCGTCCTTCTATCAAATCCTTCTCTGGCTCTTGCTCAGAAATTCCTAGGCAAGGCCGTCTTTGCTCGACGGGCAGTACGGCTCGGGAGGTTACTATTGCGACCCCTTCAGATGTCGGTTATACGGGCCTTGAGATCCGGCGAACTGATTCTGAACAACGAATCCAGGCTTTCAATCCGATGGTGGACACGCCCTCCTACAGACGAGATGGACCTGAGATCTTACACTCCGCAGCTGTCAATGACAGTGACGGTCCATTTGGACAACATCACTGCAATTCAATTCAATTCAATTCAATTCAATTCGTTTATTATACTGACGAGTACAAAATACAGCAAAAACAATAATTGAATCAGTTTAATTTCAGTACCCAGCCCTTGAGGCTTATTCGTCAGTTTATATGACAAGTATGCATAAAAATGAGGTGTACAGACGAGGTGTGAGAATGTAGGTTTATCAATGTAGGCCTTAAAATGGTGATGCTCCAGCGAATACACCTGCATGGACCCGGTCCTAGCAAAGCGATGGACCAACGTCTACGATGTCGGCCCGTCTCTCAACCAGCACCGGCGCAAAGTCTCGTTTTATACTTCTAAAATATATCAGTCCCATATCAGTAAAATGATGTGAGGGGTCCATGTATTGAATAACAACGATGATAGTGATGAAAAACACGATGCTTTGCACCAATGCTGTTTGAATGTTCAAGACAATAATTTATTGCACATCTTACGCAACGAATTATTGTCTTTTATTTTTGTTAAAGGGACTGGTCCAGGCTAAAATCATAAAAAAATCGGTGATTTTATTTTGGGTTCCTAATATGACCATATGATGTAAACATGTCCATAGACTAGAACTGCAAAAGTTTTAAAAATGTTGTGCTGCGCATTCACTAGTTAGGCTAGATTTAGAGACGAAATTCCGAATTTCTAATTATTGACAACCATGTCAAAAAATAGTCGGTTCTAGTCTGTGAACATGTTTACATCATATGGTCATATTAAGAAGCCAAAATAAAATCACCGATTTTTTTATGATTTTAGCCTGGGCCAGTCCCTTTAACACACTTGTATATTTTTATCAAATGAATGGCTATTTTTCATTATTGTTATTTTGTACGGATTCACACAATAACTAGTCCCAGTTTAACGCAACCACATGGGTTAGCGTCAGAGTTGGAGAGCATAGCAACAGCTGTGTTTCTGTAAGCTGGTAGCCAGTGCACACTGAGATCAACAATTGCATGAAAAAATATAAGGGTAACCCTATTCAAATGATAAATTCACCTATACAGGTGTTTAAACCTCCACCACAAGGCAATTTTCCAATTAAATGTAAATTTGTCTCACTTTTAGATTAAAAAATGGGGTTTTTTTCTCTTTGTACCCTTACAATGCAAATATACATACACAGGCATAATGTATTCAGATTGTGTATTGTATTCAGAACAAGCTGGTATCAATAAAAATATTTACTTGGCAACGTGGTGGTCCTGGTAGTATATGTGGTAGTAGTTGTAGGAGTAGTAGTGGTTCCCCTTGTGGTTGTGGTTCCACTCGGCTGTTCACTGCAGTCATTAGATCCAGAAGGACAGTGACATGAGTAGAATGGCTCATTGGGAGATAAAAGACAGAGATGGGAGCACCCTCCATTGTTCATGCCACACGGATCTGCCCCTGTATAAGACAAAAAGGCAGGGACCGATCAAAACATGCCATATGGTAATAATCTTCGTCAGAATAAATATGTGTTGCTTATAGCTTACCTGTGCACCTATATTTCATGATTTATATGTCAACCAAAACCAGATGAAATAGGAATGGATGGCTAGATTGTTTCATTGTGCAAAGTGGCATTGCAACAATTGGTTGTGGTATAATAAGGCCCTTTAAAATATGTATACATATTACAGGCACCATACGCAACCCAATACCTGGTGACGATATAATGAGGTTTGATATGAAGCATTTAGGTCTACCACCCATAACGTTATACCCCGTACTTTCTACTGACCACTTGGCTGCCTGCTGGGGTGGTTGACATGTATATCAAACAGTCTGCTTGATGAGGTGAACAGACTGCTGTGGTCTTGTCCTGTAAATCTGTTAACTCTTTCCACCTGGTTGGTGCCCCAATCTGTCCAGTAAATATACTCCTCATAGATTGTCACTGAGAACGGATGATTCACAACAATCGATACTAAATGACGGTTTCCTCCATCAAAGTCTACACTCCTGTAAACAAAAGGTGAAGTCATGAACATTCTGGAAGCTAACAGCCACTAAAAGGTGGTAATGTTTTAGTTTGATCGAATGGTTTATAAACCAAATACTATATTTAAAATATACAATTTTTGGTCCCATGTGCGTTACAATAATGAGACAATTACCGTATTCTTGGTTAAACGTATTAATACATAGGTTTTGGAAATGCCGTCGAGGCGTGCAATGGTGTTGGTAAGAGGGGGGGGGGCATAAATTGAAGGTTTGTGTCATCTGCATAGCTGTATGTTGTTCAAACTTCAAGAACAGGGTTTATCAAACATATATTGAGTTATATTAAGCCAACTTAAAACATATCATATTGCGCAAAAATATAATACATCATGGTTGTGTAGGCTCAGGGCCTATGGTTAGATGCACATGGGATGATTTCAACACACGCCAAATAACAGCAGATACTAATACTGGCCTTAATATCTAGCTCTAGCACGTATTGTGTGTTTACAACTGTGTTGTCTCATCCACGTTTTGGGTTTGTAGTTAGGTATGCCATGTTCACGTGACTGAACTATAACTACCATAATAAATGATCACAAAATATAAATGGCGACCGTTTGAAAATCATGCGGGATTACAATAATTAACATACGCGGCTTTTTGTGGCATTGTTAAACTGAAAGTCATGTTTTGAAAACGTACGCTTAGGTTATAACAAAAGTTACTTCAATGTGGGCCACTTTACCATATTATTATATTGTTTCTTCATATTTTATTTCTTAGTTTTGTCATTGAACGTATTTTTATTAGAATATGACAGATATATTTTTTCTGATCTAATATGATATAATATCGCAATGTCGCATTATTTGTGTTTGTGTTTTTTCATATGTATCAGCATTTCTCTTTTAATGTTTAATGTATAATTTACTCGGGTGGCGTTCATGACAGCGATTTGTATGTATTTTATTTTTATGTCTTCTTAGCCCGTTTTGTGCATTGTATTTCGAACTTCAATAATGTATGTTGTTTATTTATGGTGCAGTAAACAAACAGTCTTCTGGTTTACTGATATAATATTCAACACATGTGTTTGACGCGATAACACAATAGTGCGTAGGCTACTGTCGCGTATGATACAGAATAAGATCAGTTAGAGACAATAGCATTATGTTCATTTAAGTAAAATTGTCATTAGTTTGCAAAGATAAAACAATAATAGATATAATATTGTCATTCTTGTAAATATACCCATATCACACACAATGCATGTATTTAGAGAATAAGTGATGCATATATGCCTATGTATAATACGTCAAAAACTAAGCATCTGCGAAAGCATAATATCCTGGGGAAGCTCAATAAGAAATCATAATAGGTGATGTTTTAAGTTTTAATGAAAATAATGAATGTTTATCATAACAGTACTTACTCTATACGATCCACACTAGCATCACACCACCATATTCTCTCTGAATAGAAGTCCAAGACGAGTCCATTTGGCCAGGTTAGTCCTGTTGTCACTATGTCTGTAATGTCAGATCCATCCATTCCCATACGGCGAATAAACGGATTAGTTCCCCAATCAGACCAGAATAGTATCCTGTGAAGTAATTCAAATTAAAAAAAAATAGTGCAGTAAAACAATAGGTTTGCTTTTACGTACACTGCCATACATTCCTTACGCATTCAGCATTTAACATTTTAGGTACCTAAGCGAATGTCAAAGAGTGACAAAAAATCATTGCACCGCAATAAATTTGAATTGCATTGCATTGCATTTTCACACATTGCATTTCAACGCACTGTACGGCGTTGTGTTCAAACCACATATACCAAATCCTCGGTAACAATATTTGAACAAGCATTACCTGATTATAAGCTGGAAAAGTATGTTCTGTTGAAAATGTGAAGCCTCGGCAGTAGTGCACTACAAGTCATCATAATACTAACCTAATGCAGTCTCAACCATCATTCCGTGGTGATGGCCCACATACATTAAAGACTTGCCATAAATCGTGCTGCCATGCTGCCTTGTGGCTCTACAATGTACCTTGTACACACGATATTGGCCTATCCACCCAATTCCAGTTGAATGTTGAGCCAGAGTCGCAGCACATTGCTGAAATTCGATCATCTACGATGCTGGCCCAACACTACTTCAACACCAGCCCAGCGCATCATGGTTCTAGGGGGCTTACCAATGCTGGTACACCCAGAAGGTGAAGTGAAAAATTGTCAAGCACTGTGACGTCAAAACAAAACAGATTCGATGTCACACCATCGTCTACAACACCCACTGGATGGTTAACCAATGTTGCTTCAATGTTGGTCCAAAGTGTCTGACGATGGCCCAACAGCAACCCAACATTGGCTCACTTTCTCTAGCTAGGTCTGCTGAATACTTTCCGGCAGCACTGCAGCATTGATATGCGGGTGACGCTTTTCCTCGCTCAGTCTCCAGAAAGGCCACTACCCAAATAACACGATACATTGGCTCAATACTGATGTAATGCTTGTCCACAGTCTGTAACATTATTCCAACCTTACTTACTTTTTATAAGAACACTTCTCTATAAATGTAAACCGTTTCCCACACACACTTTCGACAAAACAGGACACAAACAAAGGCGCAACAAACTTAATTTGCTCCAGGCTACCGGCCGGGCCTAATGACTTGGCAATGTCAAGCCATTCAGATTTTAGCCTTCAGGTGCATTGTAACTCACCCTCTTTGTGGATAAAGGACAACAGCACGTGGTGATGGTGATGCCCCATTGGTCAGAGGTATGGCATACGTCCCGTCCAAGTTCGCGGCATATATGTCGTGATTCCCCAAGTCGCTGAAGTAAAGTTTTCTGAACCAAAAAAAACAAACAATCTATATATACAACACAAAGAAAAATTACTACGAATGTAAACCATTGGTAACATTATTATTTAATAGCTTTTATATTTAGAAAAGTATTAGGTTTACTTTTTAAATCGTGTGTATATGACGCAGAATATATCTTCACCAAGTATCAAAGAGTTATATCTGTCACTTGAACAAGTGGCAGACACAACTCTTAGTTAGGGTAGGCCCTATAGCAGTTGTACTTCTTGTTCTGATTAAGCATATATCTTGTCACAGACGGATAAATAATTTACATCCCACCAGGCACCCATTATTTTTCTGATGCCAAAACTGTGCCCATTGTATTTGCACCTTACCCCTGGTGGGGGTGTATTTTATGTCGAAACTAGTTGAAAGGCGGTAGCTTTGGGGCTGAGTGCAAGCAATGGTAAGACATAAACGATATAGGCCTACTAGTAAAGTACAACATGTGTACCTTCCTATCCAATCTACAGCTATGCCATCAGGGTAAAGTCCATCATGAGTGTAGATTGTTTCAGGTGTGTCCTGATCTAGAGGAGCTCTCTTTATGTTATCATCATCTCGATCATAATAGTACAGCATCTTGTCCACTGTATCAATGTCAAAGGTGTGAACATGGAGGTCATGAGGTGTAGCATCGACCATACTGCCGTCCAGATTCATTCTGCCGATGTAAGAGGTATCCGCAAACAGTAACTTTGGTGGAATCGCTGCAAAAATTATGCTTATGTCAATAGTGGGCAATGTGGACATAATAGTCTGTGGGCTGAGTCTTCAAAATTATTTTTTCGTGTTGCTTTTATAAGAATTGAGTTATTGGTACCACATTAAGGTTAATCATCTTTAGATTAAATCTAGACCGGGGTACCTTTTTTAAGTTAGCTTTTGGTGGTATTTCCGGGTACTGACTGACTGACTAATAATTCACAACGAGGGGGACGTGGTCATTGATATAATTATCGCCTGACTACCTCACCAGTCATGCATGCGTCCCAGCTTTGAGTAAGTGAATGTCGCTTTACGTTGTTTTCTACACAATCATGGCAATATCGCGTCCGGCAGAAGCCCGAACGAAGGCAGGCAGGCAGGCAGACCAGGCAGGCGGGGCGGGAGAGCGAGCGCGCAGGCAGGCCGGCGGGCAGACAGACAGGCAGGCAGACAGACAGGCAGGCAGGCAGGCGGACAGGTATGTAGGTAAGTAGTTAGGTATAGGTAGATGTACTTACAGCTCACAACTCTACATGTGACTTGATCGCTGTCCAGCACATAACCTTGGAAACAGCTGCACACGGGGTGGTTGTTCACTTCTGTACACCGCTGGTGACAGGGGAGCGGGAGTGCGTTGCAGGTTCCTGAAATACAATGATATTCTTATTGTTTATATATTAACCATTAAAACGCTAAATTTACAATAACATTTTTAGCCAAACCGCGACCCACAATTTCAAAACCCATATCTGTTTACTTTCTGACAAAATGTTTTAAAATATTGACGTCTAAGCATATTTCATTCTCAATAACTTTGATTTAATCTGCTGATTTAAATGATTAAGAGCGATTATGGCCAGTCTTGGTGGTTAAGACTGCAAATATTATTGTCGACATCGCTTAGAATCTCTGGCACAACTTATGATTGACAAGTGTATTAAGCCTGTGGTTACCTGGGAAACCCGCATGCGCGAGCCAGTGTCTATCAGGCAGTGTCTGCTTGCTTGTGAAGTAAGCAGATACTGCCTTTTGGCTTTGCACGACAGAGTTGTCATAAATAGCCACGACAAGATACTTCTCCAGAACAATAAGACCCGGATGTTATAAATAAACATTTCATAATGTGTAGGCCTACACTAGGCTACAGGTTAAACATCTATATTCAAAATCACCTGCAATCGACAGGTCGCAGGTCACAAAACTACCAAAAATGTCCTGAATCTGACTGCATGTGCACTATCAGGCTAAGACTCCTCTGCTGGCAGAGCCGGTCTCCATGTCAAAACAACAGGTGTTGGCATATTACAACCTTTGTGAGACCCCAGTGTCCCTCAAATAATTATCAATTGACCGTGGCTGCAGCACGCTATCGTTTGACGCGAGGCATTATTAGATCTGACATTTGCTCAGTGGTAAATCAGTGAAACGAAAATCAACACATATGAGAACAAAAGGTAAAATTGTCACCAATTTTCTCACCGGCTGCTTGCTCCACGTTCACAATCACTATAGTAACGTGAAGCATCAAACTCAACAGTCCACATTTAAACTCGTTCATCCTGCTATGTTGGCTCATATGGTTTCCACATATATATCTAAAACACAACAATAAATTAAATAAGAAATTAGTATTTAAATCAGATTATTTGGAGCCGATTGCAAAATATTTGGAATAAGTTGGAACATCATTGTTTCACAATATGTTTCAGCTCCCCAATTTTTTTTTTACGATGTTGTAAATTACAGGATGTGTTTTCTCCAACCCCAAAGCACAATAATTTTTACCCAGTAACACAAAACGTCTTCAGCACATTTTAGACAGATCACAACAATAACACTATTAAAATTGTCTAAGGTTAAAAAAACGTTTCTAGAAAGTTCTATGCTATATCTAATATTCAACTTATTATAATATTGTAAAAATATATGGATGTTAGTTAAATATTTGTATTATGTCGCTAAGGTTTAATATGCTGTCTTTTTATGTAAAAGGATTTGAGAATGTTTTCACAACTCTACATAATAACATTTCAAGCATGTCAGAAATTCAACCAGATTTGAACACATGACATAAGAGGTCTACAACACTTATTGTCGATGCTGAGTAGTAGGGGCTCTCAGAATGGTCAAACCCTGGGACGATGGCCTTAACATATTTTCTATTAAAGTGTAATTTATATAATTTAAATATCTGGTATAGTGAAACAGCATTATGATTTAAGATTTTCATATCACCGCTGCTTAAAACTTTCTTTTAAAATGCTGGTCACAAATGAAAGTCTTATAGCTTAAAACAATAAGTTTATGATATAGGTCTTGATTTACACCTATTCGCAATTGCCGTTGCAAAATGCGCGGGTTGAATCAAAGTTAGCCTAATGTTGGGCCACTGTGTACGCCGCTTCGTTCAACATTAATTGAACATCGGGATTAAATGCCTAGTACGTTCAGTTGACAATGGATGACATACTCATACATCGTTAGGAAGGCGAGATGGACTCATCTCAGCACAAGTCACCACGTCAAGCTCGAACCTGCAGGCGAGGGCTTTATGTGCTTGAGTTTTGCTGAAATCAGCCCATATTAGTTCTGGATTAGGGTTGGACGAGCGGCGCAAACGGTGGAGCAGCATAAAGCCATCATTAGTTTGACGCCTCCTTTTTGGCTGGTCTATCATTGTTTCTTGAGTGATATATGAAAAAAGAGCTTTGGAAACACCTTAAATAAGTTTGTCCAAAGACAAAATTTAAAAGCCAATACTCCTCCAAAATAGTTATAATTTAATTTCAGATTATGTAGTAGTAGATGAGACATTAATCAAATACTAAACAGCAAAATAAATACCGAAATTAAATGTATAATACCTCACTTTAGTGAAGACTTCGTCTTTAAACAAATATTATCTATACCAAATAATAAAGCCTCTGGTCTGGATGGCCTTAGAGTTGAAATATTAAAACGATCAGCCATAACTAGTTCTAGTTATATCCCTGATATTTTCAACCGAACAGTATCCAAACTTCAATTAGTCCATGTCAGTGAAAAATTGCAAAATCACCTACCTATTTAAAGTGGCAGCAAAGAAAAATACAATAACCAGAGGGGAGGAATTGTGATTTGTTTGCAGCCATTTTAAATTGCAGTCATATTGAATTGAATTGAAATCTTTCTTATGGTTTTTTTAGCAGCCATTTTAATTGGGATTGTAGACTTTAGACTTCAGAATTAGGATTTCAAACTGCAAATTTCAGCGACCAGAAGTCCCCACTGAGCTTTTGTACTTTTATATAGATATATATTTGTTTGTCAAATTTAAGCATATTCAGATAGCCTCTGTTGGTTGAATGTTGCATCACTTTCTGCGACGCTGGCCCAACATTAAAACAACATTGATGTTTCGTGTTTGCTGTAATTACAACTGCTGTTTTAATTTAGTAATGTAGCATTTAAAATGTTTCACTTGCGCAAGTAGGCTATTTGCGCACTTGTGCAAGTACTTGCACACTTACGCACTTGCGCATGTACCCGCGGCCTTGCGTAAATTGTGCACTTGCGCAAGTATTTTCGCACTTGAGTACTTGGGCATTTGCGTAAATACATGCGCACTTCCGCGAGTACTTGCGCAAAAACTTGCGCATGTAGGCCTACTTGCGCACTTACGCACTTGCGACGCCGGCCCAACCTTAAAACAACATCTATAACTGTTATTTTAACTTTGTTATGTAGCATTTACTTGAGCACTTGCGCAAGTACTTGCGCACTTACGAACTTGCACAAGTACTTGCTCAAGCACTTGGTCACTTGCGGAAGTTATGCACATTTGCGTAATTGCGCCCTTGCTTACGTGAGCAGGTGCGTACTTGCGCACTTGCGACTTGCGCAAGTTGTTGCGCAATCACGCACTTGCGCATGTTCTTGTGCACTTGCTCAAACTGTGCACTTGTGTATTTGCGCAAGCATTTGCGCAAGCTCTTGCTCACTTTCGCAAGTACTTGCGCACTTACGCACTTGCTCACGTACATGATTAAGCACATATACTTGCGTAAGCACTTGCGCAATTGCGCAAATACGTGCGCACTGCACAAGTACTTACGCAAGCACATGCGCACTAGCGCAAGTACTTGTGCACTTGCACACTTGCGTACTTGCACACTTACACACTCACACACTTGCGCATGTACTTGCGTACTTGCGTACATGCACACTTGCGTACATGCGCCCTTGCGTATTCGTGCACTTGCACAAGTACTTGCATACTTATGTACTTGCACATTTATCACTTGCACAAATACTTGCGCACTTACGCACTTGCCATGTACATGCACACCTGCGTACTCAAGCACTTGCGCAGGTATTTGCGCACTTGCGTACTAGCGCACTTACACAAGTACTTGCGCACTTACACACCTCTGTGACCTTGACTCTGAACTCTCAAGGTCATCCAGCAAAATAGGTCTAAAATGAAAGACAGCATGATAGTCCAGTGGCTTATGTAGCAAAATAATTATGGTCCCGTGGGATTGGCGTGTTAGAGTTTTGGAACCAAAATTTTTTTTAATCAGTAATTCATTAGCTTTCAGAAAAAAACATTTTTTCTGACATGCATAAATGATTTTCCACCATTTATCGTGGCCACCCCTGAACTGATAGATTAATTATTGTTGTATGTGATGGCTACATGAAATCTGCAAAATAAATACAACAAGAAACATTTAAAAAGCGATTGCAATACAAATATTACGTATCTGTTAATATATTTTAATTTTATTTTAAAACATAACTTGATTGCAGCGTGTAAATAGAAAAGAACACCGGTCTGGGGGAATATATTAGGGCGATTCTAGATTTGTTTTGGGCTCATACTCATGTCAGTTATTTAATGTCGCTGGTGTTGCTGTACAGTTGCTGTTGCAAATAAACCCAGCAGTGATATATTTTTTAACAATCATGCACAGGTGGGTGACGTGAGCGAGTTGGCTCATTGTCTTGAATGATGTATGTTATATATAGTCCAGTATATAGTCCAGTCAAAATAGGAAAAGACCCACCACAAAATAGATTTTTTTTACTAATCCATTCAGAGTCATCAATAGAAAACCATATTAAAAATACCTTAAAATCCAGCTAGTGGAGGAACACCTAATTTACATAAATCCAAAATGGCCGACATCCTATTTGTGGATGGTCTGGACAGTTTGTATGCATATCCTTTCAACAATATAACGCTAGGAACAAGTGTAATACCTCTTTCTGATGTGTTTTTGCCTGGATAATCCATTTCTGATAATGTTATAATGATTCAAGGTCATAATCAAGATTAAAGGTCAATTCGAAGGTCAAATTTGTGAGAAAATATAATAAGACCCACCACAAATTGCCAAAGTGTTTATTTCAACACCAATCGATCCAGAATCATCAATAATAAAACATATTAAAAATGCAATAAAAACAGTTAGTTGAAGAACACTTGTTTGCAAGATCATTTGTTAGTTTTTATGTGGCTTAGATTAATTTTAATGTGGCGCCAAAATGACTTTTTTGTGGTTAAGATCACTTTTTATGCGGCCAAGATAACTTTTCATTTGACCGGATTGATTTTTCTGTGGCCAAAATAATTTGCATGTGGGCAATATCACTTTTTATCTGGTTAAAATGATTTTTTTATATTGCTCAGATGACTTTTTATGTCCCTCTGATCAAGTTTTATTTGGTTAGGATTAATTTTATTCGACTTGGTTGACTTTGTTTGTGGCCAAGGTAATTTATATGTGGCAAATATCACATTTTATGTGGATACGATGGCTTATAATGTGGTTAAGATGACTATTTAGGTAACCAAGATCTTTTTTAATGTGGCTAAGATGACTTTTAAGTGGCCAAGATGCCATGTTATGTACCCATGATAACTTTTGTATGTGGCAAAGACGTCACCAAAATGACTTTTTTGTGTTGCCAATATCTCTTTATATGGCCAGATGACGTATTCTGTAACCACGATAATTTTTACGTGGTTCAAATTTTTGTATGTGACCAAGATCAAATTTTATGCGGCCATGATGACAGTTTATGTTGTTATTGTTCTTTATTTTTTTTGGGGGGGGAGGGGTGAGCCAATATATCTTTTATTGCATCATACATGCTGCTTCATATGTGACCCACCGTATGTCTAAGTCTTGCTTTCACCACGTACGCAGCCACTGTCAATAAACAAAGCTAAATTGACATGTGTTTAAATTTTTGACAATATTCTGTTGGGCACATTTTCATTTCTTCATGCATGTTTTTTTTCTGGTTGTGTTATATTCCATTTGTTGTTGCGTATATTTATTTGTTTCTGTCTAATTTACGTTTTCTTTGTGCAGTTTTTATTTGTTGCTGCAATTTTTTTTTGTCCCTGCTAGTTTTCAGTTTGTCTATGCTTAGAATTATTCACTTGGTGCCGTATTTCATTCGTGGTGGTGTTTTACGTTCTGCATGTTCTACGTTCGACATGCTAGCGATATCTGGTGTCGATATTATAAGCTGTAGAGATCATTTTGTTTAGAACTTTTACCCCACCTAGTGATTATAATGGTAGAAAAATTTTCTTTGGAACAAATAATGAAGTATCCCCGTGTGTTTAGCACATTTTCTCGAAGTCCAAATGGACAATCTATTTATATGAGGGATTCTATAATTTTAGGCACCGGTGATGATATTTTCCTTGAAATATGAGATTGTCTGAATATTGTCAAAAATTTAAACACATGTCAATTTAGCTTTGTTTATTGACATGGCGTTTTCAGCAGAGCTTAATTTCAATTTTAAATGCTTATTTTTATCAATTTTCGGCGATTTCTCCGTCAATTTTGAACCGATTTTGCAAAGGCCATTTTCTATTAAAATCCTAACAGCGGTAAAAAAAATCCCCAAAGTCGGCCTATATTTAATATTCCAAAAGTTAGACCATTTGCCATGTAATAAAATTCTACAATTAGTTTAATGGGGTTATAGAGGGACGTCGTAATTCCAATTTACTACAATGTCATGTCAAATGCTCTATAATTTTTACAATACACTATAGTCAGATTCAGATTCCTCAACCAGGATTAATGAATTTCGCGGATTTCTCAGTCAATTCTCAACCAATTTTCATGAAATTTTGCAAACACTATTTTCCATTCATGTCGTGACTACCCTGAAAATTTGATAAGTATTGATAAGTTTTGATAAGTATTTGAGAGACGAAGCTGATGGGTTTTATATAGAGGGCAACAATTGTATTTATTTCCTACATGTCAAATGGTCTAACTTCTTAAATACTTCGCAAAACTTTCAGGGTAATCACGACATGAATGGAAAATAGTGTAACTTGTAAAATTTTAGGAAAATTGATTGAGAATTGACTGAGAAATCGGCGAAATTCATTCACCACGGTTAATGTGAATCCGACTATATATCATTTTACGAAATTTTCAGGGCTGGTAAGATTTGAATAGAAAATGGCCTTGCAAAATCGAAGCAGAGGCGGATCCAGGAAAAATCTGACAGGTTCCAATAATATATTGGCCAACAACGTAGTGGTAGTAGGCTAATCGAGATTCAGGCTCCAGTTGCTTTGGTTTTGTTATATGGGCGGTTCTCAATAGGTGCGTCGAACAAGTGGGACATTTAGCCCCGTTTTTTTAAAGCAAAATTTCAACTTATAAAGGCCTACTTAACAGATCGATTAAATTAATGATAATTAAGCAGAAAATGGAGGATAATTAAATGTAAAAAATACGTGTTTTTAAAACGGTCGAACAGAGGACACCAAATGTTTTTTGGTGTCTTCTCAATAATGCCGTGTTCGACCAAATGTTCGACCACCAGGATTCGAAATTTTTTCGTGTCCTTACTTTCTAGTATTGATTTTCAATGTTACGACCATTTGGTGTCCTATGTTAGGACCACTTTCGTGTCTCACAATGTTTTGTGATCATAACTTTTCACTAATTTGTAGGTTTAAACAATTTCACAAAACTATATAAATATAGATCTATGCAGACGAGATCCAACATTGATTCTGCTATTTTGTACAGTCATTGTGAAATAAAAACACTAGGCCTATAGGCCTATATATGATCGGTCGAACGGTCGCACATTTTACCATATTTTCATCCCCTATAAATACCTTTTTCTTTCTGTTCCACATTATTTTGTGTACAATTATGTAAAACACATACAACCCGTGTACACATGAATGCATACACACCAATTTGTATAGTAAATAGCGTCTGGGCCTACTGTTCAAGAAAATGACATCAAAGGAAAATGAATGTAGGACACGAAAATTTTATGTTCAGTAAAAGTAGCGACAATGTATTTGAAAATTGAATGCCGACTTTAGTATGCAGCGCCATTGGGTTTCATTCTTGTTGAGAGATACTGCCGCTATAAAACTCATCATATCATATCACATCATAGTCAGATACCGTTCAATCATACTGTACACCATCATCTTGACACGCATCTTGGTCTGCCTCAGATGCCCAACAATCTCTAGGTAAACTAAAACATTGTAGAACCAACGTTTTGACTTAGATGATAGAAGCTAAATTAAAACTCAGCCCTGTTAAAACTAAATACTTCCTCATTGAATCAAAAAAGCAACGGAACAAAATGATGTCATATTTATGTGAACATCTTTCTGCTCAACCAGCATACCCAAATTAAATCAGTCATAAAGCTGGAAATCGCAATAGACAGTGACTTCGATTTTCGTCAACATATCTCCCATTAAGTGTGTAAAAATAAGTTTTGCTTTCACCACGTACGCAGCCTTTGTCAAATTAAGAATAATCTCTCATTCGCCAAGACAATAGCAGGCTAGTTTATTGTAGTTTCTTATTCTCTGGTATTTTATTTTATGCACAGTCACTTATATGGCATTGATATCCAAAGAACCTGCTTACCTCTACAAATACTATTAGCTGTAACACCAAGCCAAGTCTGTTCAACTAATTATAACCAACTTTTTTAAGAGCCTTAAAATTAACTTTGGACCCAAGGCCTTTTCAATGGATGTGCCCTCCTTGTGAATCTCTCTTCTGGCTTCCATATGAGAACTATTAAAATTACGACATTATTTTGTCAACTTTTAAAACATACACACCGTTTTGGTCAAGTCTTCTTCTCACAGATGACGAGTGACGTGGCCCCCAGATGATGACTTATGCTCAAACACTAGTAATCTAGCCCCTGTGAACTCGGGTCACCGACAATTAGGATGCTATGGGAATTATTTTAATTGATTGATTGATTGACTGATTTATTGATATTCAACAGGAAGACAGTTTTTTGTTTAAGTTGCATAGAAATTGGGAGGAAGAGCGAATAGTTCATTTGACCTTGAAGAATTCGAACACAAATCGGCTAAAAGTTGTTTAAACGTGAAATTGTTTAAACTAATCTATGGCTGTTAAAAGTTTGCGCTTCGAAAATTTGTAATTCTTTATCGATGTCCTACCATATATATTGTGCAATAAAGATATATTGCAAAACGTCAGGCTATTACAGAATGTGTAATATTGGCCATCTACATGCATATTACATGGATGCTGTTATAATAGCTCTATACAAAGATATCTGCGAAAAACATCCATAGATACCTGTATTAATATAACCATGGTAGCCACGAATATCCGCCAATTATCCACGGATACCTGTAAAAATCCATGGATACCTGTATAATATCCATGGATACCTGGCAGACATCCACGATTACCTATCAAAACTCCAAGGATAATTGGCTAATATCCACAGATAAATATTGTAACCCTAACCCTAACATCCACGGATACAGAGATAACATCCACGGATATCTGTTAAAATCCACGGATACCTGTAGAATTCCACGGATAGCTAGATAACATCCACGGATACCTGGCTGACATCCACGGATACCTGTAAAAATCAATGGATACCTAAATAATGTTCAAGGCTACCTGGCTAACATTCACGGATATACTCGACGTTTTATATCTAGGATGGACGTGGAGCCTGCATGTTGATTGCCAAAAAGTGGGCTACTAGGCATTGTACATGATTAATACGCACATTAGAAAATACAACACAACACCCTGCTTCTAGGAGTGTATATGGCTAAAGGTCCCGAGAGAGATGAAACGGTTAGGACCTTAGGCCACTTTTATGCACATACAGGCTAAACTCGACCAGGATGGTGAGATGAATGTCTCCAGACACAGGATTTGGACCGGTTTTAGGAGCCGAGCTTTCTGTAAAACTGTCGAGACCGGGGAACGAAGCCTGAACTCTAGCGTGTCAGACAGTAGTACTAACCACTGCGCTATGAGTCCTGCTCTGTGTGAATGCCAGTGTGGAGATTATGATAGTGGTTTAGTTCACCAACACAAGCCCGAAGGGCGCCGGCTAACCATTGCCATAATCTCAACCCCTTTATGATTCGAGTGACCTTTATGCATTTTCTCTCACGAATTTATAATAAACAACTTTCTTGAGCCACAAAGATCTTAGAATGTGAAGTTGCGTAAGCCAAAAGTGCGAGTGTGGGATTATTCAACCTTTGTCTCCAGTAGGCCAATAACAGCTTGAGTGTGAGAATGCTTGTTCCACATCCAATAAAATAATTATACCAAGACTTAAAGTTCCTGTTTTCAAGTGTTGCCAAACGAAATTAAATATACCCCTCTCAATTTCTCGGTAGAGTTTTAGGTACCAGACAGAGTTCCTATCACAACCCCGCAAGCACCTCTATGTTTTTTTATATATCATACAAAGCAATTTTTTGTATTATTTCAATTGGAAAATAAAAATATGTTTAAACCATGATAGATTATGAAAACATTTTTTATGATTAATGTCGATTATTTTTTTGTGATTAATGTCGTTGATCTTACATTAACAAATTGTAAAGCACATCAATATTATATTTTTTGTGATATAATAACCTATGCTATAAATTCGAATTCGTAGATTATCTGATTATGCTAACATTTTTGTATTTGACTGAATATAACTAAAATAAATCTGTAGAGTCGTGGTATTAGCGCGATGAAGTAGATATATCAAGAGTTATGATCTGTGCCATAGCAGCTCTGTAATGGGGTACCAAAATATGGCCAGTCTTAGAGTCTGTAATTAATCTGGAGGCTGTTATGTATTATTTGTAACTGACAGTGACCTGACAGTGTTGGAGAGACCAGAGAAGTTGTTAACAACATTGACAAGAAGTGGGAGGGGGACTGAGAGGCTGTTAAAACAGGGGCAACAACATTGGAGGGCCAGGTAGTTGTTACCAAAAAGAGCAATCGTATTGGAGGGGCCAGGGAGGCTGTTAACAACAGGAGAAAGTCAGTGCGGTTGGGGCAAGGGAGGCTGTTAACAACAGTAGCAACAATTCTGGGGTCAGGGAGACTAACAACAGTAGAAACAGACCTGGAAGGGCTTGAGAGGCTGTTAACAACAGGAGGAACATAATTAAAGGGAGCCATGAAGGCTGCTAACAGCAGAAACAGGGCTGGAGGGGCCAAAGAGGCTGTTAACAACGGGAGCTACAGTATTGGTGGGGCCATAAAGGCTGATAACAACAGTAGAAACAGGCCTGGACGGGCCAGAGAGGCTGTTAACAACAGGAGCAACATTATTAAAGGGGGCCATGAAGGCTGTTAACAGCAGGAGCAACGGTGCTCTGGTGCTGGAGGGATAAGGGAGACTGTTAACAACAGGATAAAAGGTGCTGGAGGAGTCATAGAGGCACAAGCAACAGGGCTGGGGGGGGGGGGGTCTGTTAACAACAGAAACAACATTATTGGAAGAGCCAGAGAAGCTGCTAACAACACGAGCAACAGTATTGGATGAGCCTGGGAGGCTGTTAACAACATGATAAACAATAGTGGAGGACGGGAGAAACAGTCCTGTAGGGACAGTGTTAACTACAGAAACAACAGTGCTGGAGGGGCCAGAGAGGCTGGAAACAATAGAAAAAAACAATGCTGGAGGGGCCAGATAGGCTGTTAACAACAGCAGCAACAGTGCTGGAGGGACCAGAGAGGCTGTTTACAACATGAGAATCAGTGCTGGAGGGGCGAGGGACTTTGCCAACAGGAACAATAGTATTCCAGGGGCCAATGAGGCTGTTACCAACAGGAGCAACAGGGCTGGGGGCAAGAGCAACAGTATTGGATGGGTCAGGGAAACTGCTAAGAACATGAGCAACATAATTGGATGGGCCAGGGAGTTAACAACAAGAGAAACAGTATCGGAGGAAAAGGGAAACAGTCCCGGAGGGGCCAGTGACGCTGTTAACAACAGGAACAACAGTGCTAGAGGGGCAAGAGAGGCTGTTAAAACAAGAGCAACAATGCTGGAGGTACCAGGGAGGTTGTTTCGACATAATAATCAGTGCTGGAGGGGCAATGGAGGTTGGTAACAGAAGGAGGAACAGTGCTTGAGACGCCAGGGACTTTGACAACAGGAACAACAGTATTGCAGGGGCCAATGATGCTGCTAACAACAGGAGCAACAGTATTGGAGTGGCTAGAGGATTGGTTTTTTTTCTCTGTATAATGGAAAGCCAAATGAAGCTCTTGATGCATTCCGCTTAGGGACGCACCATTTGATTTCTGGGGGGGGGGGGGCCTAGACTATTTTTGAAAAAAAATGTTTGTTTTCAAATTTCTGTAAAAAAAAATATATGCTGAAAACTTGTACATAAAAAAATAATATGTTGAAAGATTGTGCCAAAAAAAATTGTTGATAATTTTAATTGTTGATAATTTTTGAAGAGGCTCATCAAAGTGGAATTTAAAATAAACGACACACAAGGAATAATTGGAGCGCAAAATATTTCTAGGAAAATTTTCAAGATCGCTACAAGTTATTATTTAACAGTGAAATTGGACGCGGCTTTACTGATGTATTTTTTGTTTGTTTCTGGTCGGCTCTTTGTCTATTAAAGAAAGTGATATTTTTCTATTTTTTTGCGAATGTTTAGAGCGGGTTTGGGTATTTCCGAACACCTAAGCCTCTGCACTTGATGTCTGGTGTCCCCATTTGTCTATCAGCTCCCCATGTGACATCAGTTGATGAATGAAACTATGATTGATCACGTAATTAACCACGTGCACGGCCATTCATGAATCTGAAAGTTGTACAGGAAGTTGTAGTACCCAAGGTAACGGCGGGTATACTCGAAATAGAGGGGGTAATGTCGAACACCAAGTAGGGTATAATCGAACACCTACCCATTTTTTAATCTAAAGAGAAAATAACCAGTCTAGAAGCAGGAACATGCGCAGTATACTCAAATATGATACAAATAGAATCAATGGCAATTGTAATTCGTCCACAAAAAAAAATATAAAACAAAAAATATTAGGAAATGCCACTGTGCGAGATTACCCGAATCTATTGAAATCTGAGATTTGTTTTCATAGTTTCCTTCATATTACTTTGCAAACCCGCATAGTAACGTCACAACCGTTTGCAGGCCTACAAATAGGCCTAGTGTTCGTAATTAGACGAGACCAAATTAATTGATGGGTCTATTTCCGAGCACGTCCCAAATGATAAGGCTATCATGACCATAGATTTCCCCTATATCTATGATCATGACCATTGCCTGGCGAGCCCTGCCAATTTCATTTATGTCCGGGTATTGGCCAAGGTTCTTGGTCACGTGACCATCATGCCTGTGCTATTAAGGCCAGTGAATAATTTTCTGGGTCAAGTCATAGAAAATGCTCTTCATCCGGGGAAGTGACCTTTCAAAAATGTCTGAAATCGGGGATTACCATATTTTCATCTAAAAATAGCAACAAGTCACAAACATTCGCCACTGGGGCATACCAGAGGCTACATGAAGCTCGGCCACGCCGCGTAGTGTGGCTCTGGGAACCAGAGTATCATGACCAAAAATTGATTTTTGATGTTTTTATATCTAGGAGGTGCATTGCAAGGTACATTTTCCCATATAAATAATAATTCCAGGATTGATAATACATATCATAAATAGAACATTACCTTTCGTGTAATTACCTTAATTTTTAAAGACTTGTCTACTTTACGACATTTTGAAAGTGACTTTTTAAAATAGCAAAATTAATGGATATGAAATTGGTCCATAATAACGGTGCGTGACAGAACAGTCACGCACAACGGGCAGCTCTGCCTGACCCAATTTATTCATGTCTAGCCAGCAACGGGATGAAATATATTAGCAATGTTCGGAAATACCCCCCCGTTCGGAAATACCCGAACCCGCTCCACCACATAATATTCAAGTCATAGTTGCTTGCGTCCTAGTTTGAAGACAACAGATCGCCAAATGATGCGTACAGATAATGCTGCTTCTAGAATGAAAGGTGAGTCAAAATAAATATTTATTAAGTAGACCTATTTGGTTATCAAAGCTTCACAGAAGGTATACCGTATTTAAGGTCATGTGTATGAGTAGGCCTACCACTTACACTGGTATCCGGTACTATGTTTCGGGAGAGTATTAAATTTCAAACACTAGTATAAAACGGCATGTGGCACATTAAAAAAGAATCACCATGACTACTAGATCCTTGTATATCACCAACAATTCTCAGGGCTGAAGAAGCAGGTCAGGCCGGTGTGTCCCCTTTAATACAGCCGCAGTTACTGTATGTATTTCAGAGACTGACCTTCATCAAGGTCAGTGCATGACATTTGTCAACATACTTAATTAAATATGAACTGTCACAAAAAAAATGTATTATTTTTTTCTAGGGACAAAAAAAAGTTTGTTTCAAGGTCAGTGCTAAAAAAAAATTTGTGTGCTGGTTTTTCAGAAAAAAAAACATAACTGAAAGTAATAATCTAGCCCCCCCCCCCCCCCCCCCAGAAATCAAATGGTGCGTCCCTTATATGCGATTTTGTGAGAAAGTAAGCTGTCAGAGTCAGACTGTACATGGTCAGCCTCAAGATTGGAAACTTGTGCCGGAAGAATGGCGCTGAAAGATTAAGAAAGAGAAAATGCTACCTATCCAGACTTCTCTGCCACCTGCTCAGTCTATGAAATTAATGGAGATAATAAGATGCAATTGCAAAGCCGGTTGCAGTACTGGCAAGTGCACATGTAAAAAACATGTATTACAGTGTTCATATGCATGTGGAGCATGTAAAGACATCAGCTTTTTGAATTCAGCTTCACCTCTAAATAGAAACTTAGAATCCGAAGTTTTTAATAACAATGAAAAGTATTGATCTCAATTTTAAATAAATGATTATTCTAAAAGTTTTCTCAATAAATATTTTATTTATTCAAAACATCTGGAAAAAAGTACAAATCACATCAAATGTTGAAAAACTGTTTTGCGTATAAAACACGACAATTTTAGAAACCGCCAGATATCAAAGTTCCTCTTTCCATATTGGAGTATTATTTATGACACCACATATCTCAAACAGATACATCCCGTTAAAATAAATGTTGTATTTTGTTTGTGGCTGTCCAGAAAATAGCCAGAAAATGATTGGACTGAAAGGTCTGTGCGTAGGCCTAATTTTAAGTTTTCATAACGGAGAAAATCCATTTAAATTAAGTTAGTATTACATCAAATTTTAAATAAAACTTCTTATTTATATCTCTTAAATGTATCTGGCATGGTGTGATTACTATGAAGAGGCAAAAAATCGGCTTAGTTAACAAAATTGTGTCTTCAATGACCACTAGTTGATTTGCGGTGAATGTAAAAAAAACACCAGAAAATACGAAAAACGACATTTTTCTTTGTGCCTCAAAAAAAATATATTTCCCATTCCTCTATCGGAGTAAAGTTTTGATATGTCATTCTAGGGATACTAGTGAGACGTTTTGCATTGAGAAACCTTCTGTTGCAATTATTTTGAGGTTGTCCGAAAAATGGCCACAAAATGACTGGACTATATGTGATTTGATTTGTATGATGTCATAAAAACAGTCTGGGCACACGTAAAATCAATATTAACCCACAAAACGAAGGATTATATTCAAAAATACATACATACACTAACATGGTGCTGAATACTTGATTAATTTGTTGTATGAATCACATTGACCGTGGTCAATGAGTTTCGCTGATTTCGATTGCAAAATCACTAATGATGCGCCGTCTACAACGATAATTTTAGTGACAAATATTCTAGTATTTTGGGGTTAATCTCAATAACATGTATTAAAATATTGCGCCTCTATAAATCCATTAACTCTGTCCCAGAATCACATTAACTATCAAATAATCAATAGAAAAAATGTAAATTTTCAAGAAAAATGGAAGAAAATTGACTGATAAATCAGCAAAATTATTTTACCACGGTTAATGCGTTGTGCGATTATAGTATATTCCTAATCCAACACTTAAAGTGCTAAGTTGTAGAATTTATTTTTTACCTGCTTGAAATGGTATCTGGCTGCCGCGATCCCCCATTCATGTATAGTTAAAAACTACTGACATAATCACAGTGTATGCTAATGTCTCCTTTAAATATTTCCTTTTTGACCCACAATAAAGTTAAAGGGCTATATATAAGCGATTAGCATTTAAACTTTTCAACGCTGAACTTTTTACATAAACCTAGAGACCAAAGTGTTTTTAAATTTCAAATCATCATAAATGTTTTGGCTAGCCATTTTAGTTTTATTTGAATAAATATGTTATACATGTAGGTCTACTGTCATTATCGCCAATGGCCAATGTTGATAAACAATATGCTGCTGTTGCCACCTATTTTTTTCATGATGTTCAAAGGTATATATTTCTTATGTGAATTACATCTTTATAGGTCATGAAAAAAATGAATTTATCTCTATTTACGCATTTTTAATTCGTTCAGAATGACTATAGATGCCATATTCTGGCTTCTAAAGTTGGACCCCGCACCGAAAGTATTAAGTGTTAACTTGCCTGATTCTTTGCGTTTGTCTTTCGGGTTGTTCTAATTTGTTCCAGCTCTGTTTCCGTCCTGTTGAGGTGGGCTATACCTGCAGAATGAAGCCAGGGGGTGGAGAAGGAGGAATGTATATGGTGTTGACGGAGATTGATGGTGAAGTACAGCGAACACAAGGCGTTGGCACAATGTCGGACTAATATTAGTCCACCGTCTGTGAGACTGACTCAACACTAGGGCAGCATCACCCACTTGACGCGATCCACAACTTCAAGTGAACGAAAATTATTCAGATTTGACAAAATGGAGGTCAACTGTTTTCAAATATTGCTGATTGATGTCATATTTTATCTTTATGTTTAAAAGGTGGTACTTAATGTGCTAATAAAAAATGAAAACCCGAATATATGCGACACCGGCGGTTGAAGGGTTGATGAGTCAGTATATTATATGACTGTAACAGGGTTCTAACCAGCCTGAAATGTCAGCGTATCGGTCGAGGCGCCAGCGGAGACTCTAAAAATCGGCGAGGGGTCAGGGGGCCGCCTAGGCTGTTTTGCTGTTGATCGCGTCACTCGGTGGCAACAGTGATTAAATAAATGAAAAAGCCACACTTGAAAAAGCTTGACATCTGTCTCATCTATATATAGATTCAATGTTTTTTTTTATAGACTTACTTTGCAGTCAAACCACGGCAGAGCTGCTATTAATTAGAAATCGCCAGATACACGTCAATTGCTTGTGTGTGCATGCACCTTTCGTTATACTTATACATTCTACAACATTTAAAGCTAGTAATAGGGGCCCACATGTATGCCTACATGTATATTTTTACACATCTCCATATCAGTATTAGAGATACACTGTCTAAATTATTTCTAGGTCTAGGTTGTATCATATAGAGGAGGTGGTAGATAAATTTTACTATATGCAAATAGTTCACGCAATATATAAACCCTAATAGGCAAAGCATCGTAGATGATATTATGCCAGCTCCGTTGCAACCCAGGTATAAGTCTATGTCGCATCTGAAATTTGGCAATCCGCCAATGGTGGTCGCGGTATTCAGCGCTGCTAAACAGCCCCAGCGTGGCTGAAGGTTTCAGCCACAGATTGACCCCGTGCAAAATCGTGGGACATTTCTTTGGACGGTCATAACTAAGATTTAACCTTGAATAATCAGGTCGAAAATAATGTTTTTTAGAATCAGTAGCATTTTAGCAACGAGATCGCATGCTGGGCTTATTTTTCGCCCAGTTAATAAAACATTATGGACATTTTTTGTGGTTTGGGGTCGAGATCGCTCTCAGTCACCGCCATGTTGAAAAAACGTTGATTTTTTCGGGTGAAAAAATACAGCAATCCACGGCCTAAATGAGGACGTCACGGCTACTGCTTAACCAACATACAGGAGTCGCTGCACAAATGATGTGTTAGGCCTAATGCTGGCCGGCTCTCTGCGAAGTCGGCGCATCATCAGGCAAGCATTGTGTCAGCGCCTCGTGTGAGATACGGCAGCCTCTTAATTTTCAAATGGATAAAGAAAAGAAGGATTGATTCCAGAGTATCGGCAGCGTGTCGCTCTTTATTCAGCGTATCGGCAGCGTGTCGGCGATACTGGTAGCGTAGCGGCAGCGAAATTCATAGTGCAAGAGCATTAGGGTTGAACCTGGAATAAAATTGCAGAAAGCTGATTTTTTCAGGAATGATACATGGACATCTCCCCAGACGAATTCCGAAGAGGCCCCAAAAATCCCCTTGTGCATTCTTTTTAATTCAAGATGGCCGCCACCATGTAACGCCATTTTCGAAAAACAGGGGTATACCATAATTCCTCACTTTTGCAGTTAGAAAAAAATATTCAGGTGTCTCTACTTATGTTTGAGGACACAAAGAGTTCATCCAGATGATCAGAAATGATATCAGTAATTTTCTCAATACAACAAATCCAAGATGGCCGCCATATTGATATACTGAGTATGTTGAGCGATCTATTAAAAAAACGAAAATATGAGGTAACTATCTCATTGTTGAGCCTAAAATGTATTTTTTGTCCAAACCCATGGAGTCTAGCACTTATTTAGCTCACCAATATTTTATTATATTGAATTTATCAACATAAATCCCACATACCGGTAGTTTAATGTTATGTAGCACCATATAATGTCATTTTTCCAAAAAAAACCAGGAGTATACCCCAATTCCTCACTTTTGCAGTTGAAAAAAAATATTTTGGTGCCTCTACACAAAAAGCTCATTAACAGGATCAGAAATGATATCATTCCTTTTCTTATCTCCACAAATCCAAGATGGCGACCATTATGAGAAGCGTCCCTCCACCCCACCAACCCCCCCCCCCCCCTCAGAAAATCACGTACATGCCATAATCATCATGTTGTTGGAAAAAAATTGTCAGAGCCATGGAATCTAGAATATATTTCCATCACCAATTTTTTTAATAGAATGTGCTTATCAACACAAAATCCAACATGGCTGCCATATTGGTTAGCTCTTTTAGCGCAGATGCCACGATTAAGTGATGTCCAACTGCTTTTTCATATGGGAATATAGATATAGATTGATCTAATTTACAAAATATCATATGTCAGAAATCATTGATTAAAAATTCTAACATCTCTCATCTTTAAATATAAGGGTATTTTTCATTCATTTGAAGCTTGAGATAGCGTAAGAAATTCCCGTTTCAAACACAGCGACTAATTCCAATGTAGGTATTTTATATAGTGGGCCTATATCAAATGATTTTCGATTTAGGTTAAGTATTAGTTGTGATTATCCTAGGATATGAATATTAGCTAATTTTGTGTGGATGTACATAATAACAGAGCTAAGTACAATATTACACCAGATTGAACACGTGTCCTACGAGACTGTTGGTTTTTACATGTACTACTAAATAAGAAAATGTTTTAAATCACATCATTTTAATGGCAGAGATTGGCCATCTATAGGCCTACGTAATTTGATCAATTTCCTGAAAATGGTAATAAATACCTTGGATTATAGATTAGAATATTCATATATTTTATTTGAATGTTAGTGTATTACGTAATAAATATATGACATTGTATGATATTGCAATGTGATATTACATTGAAGTGTCAGAATATGACATCAAATTAGAGGATGTGACAGATCAACGTCAGGATATGATAGTTTTATGTCAGGATATATGAATATGATATCAGGATATGACACTTTAATATCATGATATGTAATATAATGTCCAGACATTGGTGTTTAATATAGCAAAATCACGTTATGATAGCTCAATACAGCTTTATAAGGCAGTATATAGTGGCTAAACATCACGTTGCTGTATTAAAATGAAAAGATATACATCATATCATCACGAAACGCATTACAATTTCGTGATAATTATATCATTTTAACATCACTATGACATTTTAATGTCAGGATATGACATTTGAATATTAGGATATGGTACATGAATATTATGATGTGACTTTATACATTGATGAAATGACACATTGAGGTCACAATATAGCATTGTAATGTGATGATTTGTCATTATAATGACAAACATGCTATTTAACATCGAATATTGTATAATAGACTTGTCGGATTATGACATTAAAATAGGAAAAACATAAGAAACAGTTCGAAGTCAGGATCTGGCATATTTATGCCAGGATATTGGATTGTAATTTATCAGAATATGACACTTTACCGTCATGAGATGGTAATATAATGTCCAAATTTTGTCCTTTTATATCACACAATAAGATTTGAATGTCAAGATATTCCATTTTATGATAGGATATGACATTATCAAATCAAGATATGGCGGGCTTGGCGGCATTCTAATGTGACAATATAATGACTGAATATGACACTACAATATTTTAATGTGACCATAGAATGTCAGGATATGTCACTTTGAAGTCTGGATATGACATTTTAATGTCAGGATATTATATTGTCATGTCAAGGTATAACATTTCAATAACATTATATTGACAGACGCAAGTTACCATATGGTAATACAGAATCGACATAGAACATTCCAATATCAGGATGGTTCAGTTCAACATATATATCGCAATAGAATTCAGTAAGTAAAGGCCTCTACATTGCTCAAATACCGGTACTCCAAAACTGCCAGCAACAAAAGCACTTCGGAAGATTCAATAAAATGGAAAGTAAGATAGCGTTAAGACACATGCTCTTTGAACAGCATGTGGCCTTGCCCTCTCTTACTTTCATTTCCTCTTACGCTAAAATGTCATATTGTGATGTTAATATGCTATATCATGATATTTAATATCGTGACAATACACTAAAAGATCCTGTCACTTTAATATCATACCGTGATGCTTAACCACCATATCTTGCATTTATAAAGCTGTATCCAGACATCATAACGTCATTTTACTATAATGAAGAGCAGTATTTGGACATTACAAAACAATATCATGACGTTAATGAGGCTTGTCCTCATATTATCGTGACATGAAGAGATCATATCCTGACGATAAACTGTGACATCAATTAATTTAATGTCATATTCCGATATTCTGATGTAAAATCATCTCATTACAACACCATACAATGCCATAACTTCATTACGAAATATATATCCTAATATTCAAAATGTAATATCTTGATATTTAAATGATATATTTCATGATATTAAACATATTGACATTCGCAGATCATGGACAAAAGTAAGTATTTAAAAGAACATTGTTACAGGACGATCATCAAAGATGTCATGTACATGGAACGTGTAAGGCGCAAGTCCTTATCTTGTAATTGATTTTTGCTAGAAAGCCTCCCTTCAACGTCACCTACTGCCCCAGCCAACACGGGGCATTAATCCAATTCTGTTTAATTTTTGTGCCAGCGTCGAAGACGGTCAGCCCATATTAAAACAGCATTGGATGAATGCCTCGTGTTTATGATACAGAGCATATTTTGCTGTACAGGAGGGTGTGGAATCTACAGTCTGGGAACGGATTTTATATCATGGTCGTTTGTAACCAACGCAAAATGAAAGAGCAGTCGCTCCAGAAAACGTTCTAAAAAGAGTGACTTGCGGGTGCAGAGTCGCTTGTTCAAAGGGGGGGGGGGGGTGATCGCAAATCCAGACTATATTGTACAACGATGTGCTCTTTTTGTATTGGCCAAACATGTAGAAACTGTGACAGCTCGGATGATTGAAACGCAATAATTTCATTATTTACCGGAGATTAATTTGTTAACTTGACAAATCTCAATCTACATTTCTAGTGGGAAAGCAGTTCGAAAACACTCCAAAGCGCCACCCACCATGGTAGAATTAACTATAACTACCATGTGGGATTCATGTCGATAAACACAATATAATAAAATATGGTCATCTAAATAAGTTCCAGACTCCATGGGCTCGGCTAAAAAATACATTTTAGTTTCAACAACGAGATAGTTATCGCATATTTTCGGTTTTTTTAAGAGATTGCTTAACAAAATATTATGGCGGCCATCTTGAATTTGTGGTATTAAGAAAGGTACTGATATTATTTTTGATCATCTGGATAACCTCCTTGTACTTTAAAACATAGGTAGAGACTCGAAAATCATTGTTTTGACTTCAAAAGTGAGGGATTGGGGTATAACCCTTTTTTAAAAAAAATGGCGTTACCTGGTGTTATTTTGAATTACTTACTATGTGGGATTTATGTTTATATATTCAATAGAATAAAATAATGGTGATCTAAATAAGTATTAGATTCCATGGGTTTGGCCAAAAAATACATTTTAGGTTCAACAACGAGATAGATATCTCATATTTTCGTGTTTTTTGAAGATATCGCCTAACATAATCAGAACAATATGGCGGCCATCTTGGATTTTTGGTATTGAGAAAAGTGCTGATATCATTTCTGATCATCTGGATCAACTCTTTGTGCCTTAAAACATAAGTAGAGACACCAAAATATTTTTTTCCTAACTACAAAGGTGAAGAATTAGGGTATACCCCTGTTTTTTCGAAAAAGGCGTTGCATGGTGGGGGCCATCTTGAATTAAAAAAAATGCACAAGGGGGATTTTTGGGGCATCTTCGGAATTCGTCTGGGGAGATGTCCAGGTATCATTCCTGAAAAAATCAGCTTTCAGCAATTTTATTCCAGGTTCCTGTGTTTTTTTTCACTAATGCTCTTGCACTATCAGCGTGTCGGCCCGACACGCTGATAGGGCTTGGTTAGAACCCTGCACTGTGACTGTCACCCTGGCACGTAGACACTGGTTCGCTCTGGAGATTCGCTCTGTTATTACCGCTGCGTAACACCACGGCTTCCCAGTCCAACCGTTATCACAATGGTGCGTAATTGTTGGGCCATCATCTATTACGTTGGCCCAGCATTAAACCAGCACCGGGTTAACGTTTCAAGTTTGCTAGGTAGAAAAATGGGTACTTCAGATTCACGTTCAGAATTATTTTATTTTAATAATAAACATAGTAGAGGGACGTTGAAAGGTGTCCATTATTAGTCATTGTTTGGCATTGTAACTCTTGAAGCGCCAAACACGATTATAGTTGTTATAATCTGTTTTATCAGCCGATCAAATTACGGTTATTGAGAAGGAAATGTGTGTTTAACCATCAAGATTTGCAAATGTTCGGTCTCAAATTAAACAAATATGGGTATTTTCTTAGCCACTAGCAGTTGTGGGTCGCGCTGGTGAGGCAACCCAAGTGTTGGGCCACCGTCTGTTACTTTAGCCCAGCATTAACCCTTTGACTTCCAGGCCGGAGTGCATGCCAGGATCCAGATATACTGGTGTAGGAGTTCTATTTTTCGTCATTTGAAGCTGGAATTGCTAACGCAATTTCCAGCTTCAAATGACGAAAAATACATAAATGTAGTATATATTTGACGAAAATTTGTGTCATTTTATGGTTACGTTCATTGACGAATGACGACGGAAATTTCCGTCATGTATGGTAGTGAAAAGGTTAAACCAGCACCGGGTTAACTGGTTAACGTCGCACGTTTGCTGGGTAGCAGGATGGGTAGTTCAGATTTCTTCTTAGAGCATGGAGATGCTACTATCTCCATGCTTAGAGTGAGATGAAACTCATCACTCATCCATTTCAGGTGTCTGTGGTAAAACAAACTATAGGAAACTACATTGGTGTAAAATTCAGATCGAAGAACGACGCAATTATGGCAATATAATGGCACTTCAGTGCCATTATACATCATTATTTCAGGACTTGCATTTTATTGAAGATGTCAAAGAAGAATAATAAATGTATTTTAACAAATAACATTAAAATGTCATGATATTGCATTCAATGTCAGGATATGTCATTATACAGTAAATATATAAATTCGTAGATAGGCCAATTAAGTATTAGATTGTAAGATTTTGCAATTTTAATCATGTTTATATCAAGATGTGGAATTATAATATCATTAGCAAATCGATCACCCACCAATATATCGCCTATTAACTTTAGACGTCAGAATGTGACGTCTGTAGACGTCAGATTCTGAAGTACATCCTGCCACTGAAAAAGTAAAATATTTATACTGGCTCTATACCCAAAACATAGGTAAATGAATCGAATATAGCTAACTAAGACATTTACATAAACTTCAAATTGAAGAAAAAAACTTTCACTTGAAATCTTTCAGCGCTTTAAGGGTTCAACTTGTATTTGCGCAATTAGCAAATGGCGGTGTACTTCTGTCACGATTATTTATTTTTATGGGTCTACATTTCTCGGCTGATCCACGACTAAGATAACATGTTCGGAGTATGCAAAAATACTGTCTGATCCTCCCCAGTAAATACCACAGCCCGAAGCTGGATCATCGTTTTGCCAACATGAGAGATTTTGTCCTAACATTATATATCACGTACTCAGTTAGTCAACATTGTCAACCGGTCACGCCCCCGGTTGACAAGCTCCATATTGACAAAACAGTCGAGGAACCAGTGTGATGTCTGTACACCCTCATCTGACTGTCCAGTGGTGTACAATCAATTTGTGACGCCGAAAAAGTTAGTAGAGGAGGAAATCTGAAAATTGACGTTATTTAAGGAGTTAGTCGACACTTAAATTCCTAGAGACAAATAATATATCGCTGGAAAGGTATGGACGTCTAGTTTCACGTAGCGTGAACGGTTTTTGTGGCAAGTAGTCGAGTTTTTCATAAAACGTGCATTTGTGACGTCATGTCGTGATGGTTCTGACGTCACTTTTTCACCAATTTCTACTGGATATTTATAAAGGTGGATCATTTATGAGCTGCGATATACACATGTAGCCTGGATGCCGTTCAACATCCAGAATTTGTATAAATTATAGAGAATTGGCCTAGGTAGTCACACAAAAATGACATACATGCTTTGTACACATGACATCACTTGATTTTATGCAACAGTCTCGAGCTTTTGTTTTATATGGTCTAATATTTTTTAAATAAAATAGGTTTAACATTATTATATTTTTTTAATTTGTATTATTAAAGCATTTCTCTTTTTTCCCCAGAGATAAATAATATATCATTGGAAATGTATAGTTCTGTAGTTTCACGTGATATATTTCATTTTTACGACACGTGGTCGAGTTGTGCAATAAACGTACATTTGTGACGTCACGTTTTCATGTACTACGTCATTTTGTCATTTTTTTCAAATATTGTCAGCATGTGCACTATGAGAATATACAGGATGCCAGGTCATTTTTTATTTGGCACCGTAAAACGTGGGAAAGCCTAGTTTCATGTACGTTATGCACGTGATCCTATACCAATAAATATAACGTAGGCCTACATCTGTATCACAACAGCATGGCCGCAACATCACTTTTTCGTGAATTGAATAACAGAGACACGATAGCCCACAATATTGCAAATCTTGTATGTGGACATTTGATTTTTTATAATCAAGTAAGATATACCGCTGGAAAAGTCACAAAAAATATATTTTCACACAATATGCAACCCGCCTTGTCGAGTTTGAAATAAAACGTGCTTTTAAAAAATATGTATAGAATAGATGTTTTATAACTGCCCAGTGAACACAAAACATTTGTATAACATTTGTACAACTTTGACATTTGTGCAACATTGTAGGCCTACAAATGTTATACGAAATGTTCTGTTTGTTGGGTGGGGCATATAGGCCTATGTAACACGCACACACAATAGTCTACCGGTATGAGTTGAATAAGACTAGTAGCTGAATACTGTTTCTTTTCAATAATTTATATCTCATGTTCAACATCACTAAAATAAAGATTTTCCACAGTCTAGTTTCAGTTTGTAATAAATTGTCACAAAAAATGGGGTTAATTGGTAGGCCACATAACAAGTACCGGTAGGCCTAACACAATATATTAACTGCACATAGCAAGACTGTGATAATGCGACTACAGAAGCCATGCAACACGGCCATTATTGTTATTCATCATGGATGCAGTATAGAGTCTACATGGTATACCCGAGGTAACATCATTATATCATACTCATGTTTCCAAGCAATATCATACCAAAAGGTGTGTTCAGCTCTGGAAACCTAAAATCACATGCTAAAATAAATTATCGTTTCTCCCTTTCTCTATGTAACCCTTGAAGCGCTGGAATATTTATATTCAAAATAAGAGATCACGGGGATTTTCACTTTGAAATCATTTTAAATGTCTTAGTTTAGAGGTCTTTCCGCTTCATTTCAATACCTACGTTAAAGGGTCTACGGACATTATACTTTTTTTTCAGTGCCGGGATAGACTTCAGACGTCAGACTTTGGGGCGGGGCACAACACTTAATAGTATCAAGACGAACCGTGTCTGTAGAGCATGAAATGTTGATTCATCATCAGACACTCACTGGCAACTAACGATATATCTTTAGGATTTTGTGCGGTACCGATTCAACATATTTATTAGGATTTCCAAATAGCAGTAGTAGGCCTATGTAGCAATTTATATGTTTCCGTGGTGTCGTCAATATGCCATTTCCCTACCAAAATCAACGCCAGCGACTATTCTGTCTTAGTGAAAGCCTACTGTTCTACTATATATAGGCCTACTGTATATAAAGTATATCCTTTGTATATTAATTTGTACATTTTGATGTAGAAATAAATAATTATTCTGAGACAACAGATTATTCCTGGATGTAAGCCCATAAATAATACTTTATCCGTCGCGTGATTTCATTTTGCCGAAAATAACTAGGCCCCATACAGTTTCTGGCGTAAACATACCATTTAATAGGGCTATACAGATTTAGACAATAACACATCCTTTCTGAATAGACACAATGCTCGAGATAGCCAAAAAATGTTAACAAACTATCTGTCACTGTCAAAAACACGAAAACCTTCTTTTTGCACAGCACACTAATCTAGGCCCAATGTTTGACACACAAAGCAGCCTTTGAATGAACACTTAATACAGCTGGGTAATTTTATTGACCCTTGAATATGCAGTACGTGTGATTTTCATACCCTTAGATATGCCACAATTGTCACCTCTTGAAAATACAGAAATCTGTACAGCACTAATACACCATGTAAACCATGTACACGGAAAGTTATCCTGGTCCAGTCTAGTCATGATTTATATGTGCAAAAAAGTGTCCGAATACCCCAATCATTCGTTCTCTTATTCGCCCATTTATCCCCCCCCCCCTCCCTCATGATATATAGTATCAACGAATGTCTGAAATATTATTAAGCAATTACCATTTTTTATATATTACATAAACATTCTCTTCAATGCAAGGAAATACCAAAGGCAGTTACTAAAATTACCTTCTGGCACAGAGTAAACTTCGGTTTGCAAAATAAATGTGTTTTTTGATGACAATATATAACGATAGTGTGGAAGTTTAAAAAAATCTGTGATTCAAACGTCAATATCACATTTTTGCACCTCCACTTGAGTCGGGACCTCAAGCATGTCGAACATGAAGTTATATAATCATATTATTAAGAATGCTGCCACAAAAAAAAACACGTAAAGGTTACAATTTGGTTTTAATTTTAGCAGTCAAAGAATGTGATATGACAAAACTTATTAAGCTGTTATGCTCACCACTTCTAAAACATGTAACTTGATTAATTTTATGTTTCTAGCATCATTATATACATGTGCATTGCATTCGTTTATCTTATATAACAATACCAGTCAGAATTATCATTATATTGCTGCTTATATTTTCGGAACTATCCTTTCTCAATTAAAAACAAAGTTTAGAGTGTTTCTGAGAGTGATTATCTGGCCCAACTCTTTAAAAAGGCTTCGACTTTGGATTCACGTTTCACACACGTTTTGCCATTACATAAATAACTGCATCTCTATATCTATCTTGTATTATTTGTTAGTGTAATATTGAGGTATCATTGAATTAAATGTACCGATAACAGTTTTCATAAGGTTATTAACATAACATATATCACATAATTATAAGACAAAAATAAATTGATGGATAACGACTTTACACAATCATGATAGCTATAATAGCTCTTTAGATAATAATTTTCTTTCATTTCAGCTTAATTTCCTTTCATTTCAGATTAACTCATTTAATTCTCATTCAAATTGTATAATGTACCGTACATTTATTTATTATGAAAATTATTCTGCAATAAATTAATATGATTTATCGTAGTAGGGCAGTAACTCTAACGCTAAGTAACTCACGGCCAGACCATACACGGTTAAGGTCATCTTATCTTCAAACACACTAAATGTTGAATAAATTTTTCAGACATACGTGCCACAAGGATACATTAGGCCTGCTTTTAACTTACATTCCAGGAATTTAACAACAGCTATGCAAGATCCAGATGGTACTGCCGCCTTTTTGCATCACCATAATATTATGAACAATGTTAGTTTCAACTCTCCCAAATTGGAAGAAAAATATAGGCCTAGCTGCAAGAATGAATTGATGCTACAAATGAATAAAATATCTTTTGCGGAGGATAATTTAGATTCCATGACAACTAAATGCCAGGATTGCGTAATATTTGTTTTATGTACGAAGAACTATTATTGGACTTTGCAATGACCTCAGGTTGTCCTTGGTATGATATTTGCTTGTTACTGTAAAATATAGGCCTGCTCTTAACTTACATTCCAGGAATTTAACAACAGCAATGCAAGATCCAGATGGTACTGCCGCCTTTTGCCATCACCATAATATTATGACCAATGTTAGTTTCAACTCTCCCAAATTGGAAGAAAAATATAGGCCTAGCTGCAAGAATGAATTGATGCTACAAATGAATCAAATATCTTTTGCGGAGGATAATTTAGATTCCATGACAACTAAATGCCAGGATTGCGTAATATTTGTTTTATGTACGAAGAACTATTATTGGACTTTGCAATGACCTTAGGCTGTCCTTGGTATGATATTTGCTTGTTACTGTCAAGGCCAAACCTGCAACCCGAACCGATATAAATCTTTATTTTCTTTAGCATACCCCTTTCCATTAATGTGTAAAACATTACATTTTCACGTCAAATTGTGCAAGGGCTTGAGGACGGGTGTGAAAACAGTATGATATGACCTTGTTCTTGACCTTTTGCTAATGATCTATATATAACACCGAGTTAATATTACCTATAGGCATATGTTGACCTGTGTAAATATCTAAATATGACAAATAGTTCATATCAGTTATTCTTCACTTTTCTAATTTAGTATGTAACACATGACATCATGTAGCATTTTTGGCCTCCAGAAGTGTTAGTTGCGCATTTGACGTCATGCAATTCAGAATTATGCGCAGAATATACCATGTTTGCCATCATTAAATATCATTTGAATATCTGGATATGACAAGACATGACATGACAGGATGTGGCATTATATTGTCATCATATGACATTATATGGCAGTTTATGGTCAGCGGACATCATTTGAATGTAACTATATGCAATTTTAATGTCACGATATCACATTTGACTGTCTAATAGACAGTGTCTATGATATTAAAAAGTAAAGTACGTGGAATTATAATGTAAGGTTATATGGCCTTTTAACGTCCTTATATCATTAGGTCATACCATTTTTTATATCATTTTATTACCAAGCTATGACATTGTATTTTAATAATGTGGTAGATCAGTATATAGCATTATAATATCAGTAGCTATGGTAGCTTAACCTTTTCACTACCATACATGACGGAAATTTCCGTCGTCATTCGTCAATGAACGTAACCATAAAATCACACAAATTTTCGTCAAGTATATACTACATTTATGTATTTTTCGTCATTTGAAGCTGGAAATTGCGTTAGCAATTCCAGCTTTAAATGACGAAAAATAGAACTCCTACACCAGTATATCTGGATCCTGGCATGCACTCCGGCCTGGAAGTCAAAGGGTTAATTGCACAATATGGCCTCATAATAAAAGGATGTGGCATTATAATATCACGATCTGGCATGTTAATGTGCCAATATAGCATTGTAATAATTATAATATGACATGGCAGTATGGCGTCATCATGTGGCATTTGTTGTCAAGAAATGACATTTTTATGTCAGGATGTGGTGCAGTGTATGGTCAGGGGGCGATTTTTTTAAGTAAAGTAATTTGTAGTAATGATATGACATTATAATGTCATGATTTTGCATTATAATGTAAATATAGGCATGTTTGGCATCATTAAATATCATTTTAATATCTGGATATGACACAATATGTACTAGTCAGAATATGCACTATAAAGTCAAGATATAACAGTTTACCGTCATTATTATATCACTGTGCATGGCACTATGACTATGTTGAGACCAGGATGTGTATTAAAATGTCGGGATGCGGCAGTATAATGTAAGAATATGGCATTTTATTGTCAGAATATGGCGGTATATCGTTAGGACATGGTATTATCTGACTCATCACTTTAAAATGTGAGGAGTCAGGCTGTGCTAACAACAGTTTAAATTCGTAAAACACTGCAATTGGAATATTGATGCCTAGCGACCTTTAACGACATGTTATATGTGTGTCACAATACACCTTTCCCAATAGCAACACGCCACACAGTGACTAAAAACTGAACTATTTAGTTGGGAGTCCTGCTTATGCGCAAAATCGTGCAAACAGTGTATAACATGCATGATAACTCATTTTTACTAATAAATAACAATATTCTGGTTGGGGACCTCTACTGTGTCACAATAAATCGGTAGGATAAATACAATATGTTAATTTACCCTATCCCATGTTAACGTCTCCGCTTTAAGGCCTATTTCAAACCTATAACCATACTAATATCATGTTCTAAGGGAATGCTTGGACGTCAATACTATTGGAAATACTGTACGGTTTCTGAATTTAATGGTATTTGTGAGCGAATCCACTCAAACTGATAATGTGAAAAAAATGGCCTAGAATGGTGACCACATAACAAGCAACACATGGTTTCCAGCCCTACCACCCATGTGGTTTTGTTTTGAGAGACATCACACGTGACAGAATAACTTTGTTAGAGCGTGTGGTTGATCCCCGCGTATCCATATCTTCAGCATCAATCTAATCTATACAAAATTGCAATTATACTTTAACCCTTTGTGCACTCTTGTCCAATTGGCTTTAATTCCAGGTGAATGACACAAATCGACGACATTTGTATTGCGCCTGCTATAATAGACCTATTTTATTTTATTATTTTTAATGTATTCTCGTATACAGGTCATTTTTATAATGTTACAATAACAGCATCTTTTTGTTAATTCCTCTGTGCAAATATTGAAAATGTAGCTAAATCTGTTTATGATTTCACCCATTTCACTTAAGTGATATTAAAATCGATATATATATGCGGTCATAATTATGTTGGCATTAATCGCTGCGTGTTTATTTATTTGAGGCAGGCTTTGCCGACGCAATTCCCGCTTCAAATCAATGCAAAATATGCCTACTTTTTAAATTAGACGTGCTATAGTTTATAATTAATGGTTTACTAGAGATAAAATTATGTACATTTCATAAATCTCAATCAATATTTCTAGTGAAAAATCAGTTAAAAACGATCCAAAGCGTCACCAACAATGGTAGAATTAACTACAATGGCGACGATTTTGTAAATATTGATATTTATGTTGATAAATACAATATAATAACATATATACTTCATAGGCTTGAAAATAGTCCCAAAAAGACATTTTAGGTTCAAGAACGAAATAGTTACGGCATATTATTCATATCACTCAAACAATATGGCGATAATCTTGGATAAGTATTAAGGACAAAACTGATATTATTCCTTCTCGTACCTCAAATCCTGGATAATCACACAATGAATTATTTTCAGATTATAAAAGTGATGAAGTACATGGGGTGTACCAAAAATGGCGTTACCGTGATGGCGGCCATATTGAATTTAAAACAAACACAAGATAGGTTTTAAGGATTTTCAGACATTCGTATGGGTGGATGCCCCGGTATAATTACTGAAAAAATAGCTTTTAGTATCCTCGGTTACGTAAATTAACCATTTCTTTCCTTAAGTTTATTTTTTTGGATTAATCTATCACAGAATCCATTGGTTTCATTTTGTCGACAAGATCCTTGTCAGCAAATTTCAAATAACACGATTCAGCACATATTTTCCCCCACAGCAGCTAAAAAAGAGTGAGTATAGCAGCCGTTCTATCTATTACTTACATACACAAGTAATGAGATAATTTATTGTATGAAAGCCAATTGAAAATAAATTGATGTTTTTGTTGCCTTCAAATCGTGTTATACATAACACAATCTTGCACTAATTGACGGATCCAAGATTTGACTGACAGGAGGCGCCTATCATATATCAGACTAAGTCAGCCTCCTTTATTTACAGTCTAGAGGGGTCTGAGGCATGCTCTTCGAGAAATAGTTAAATTTAATTAAGACTTCACATGATGCATTCTAGAACATATTTCGACACAAATGTGGCCTTTTTTGTTATATTGGGGACACTGAACAGAGGGCATGGGTGACAGACCCAGCAAACAGGAAACGTTCAGCCAATGTTGCATTAACGTTGACCCACCGTCTTTGTCGCTGGTCCAACATAAGGGCAACATTGGGTCAACGTGTTGTGTATACTGGGATATGCTGAGCGAGTCGTGAAGATCCACCTAGTGATAAATAGTGGATAAATCAAAGGTAAGGCTGTTAAATACGAAAAACTATGACGTCATAAAAGAGCGCTGTATTCACCATATGATTATCTTGACGTTACTACCGCTAGCTCACGCAAATGTAGAGATTAATACCTTTCCAATGATGTATTACAAGGGTCTCCGTAATCAGAATTATAAAGATATAACACACAACTTTATTCTCAACAATATTTCGCGTGCATTTTTTTTAAAACAATGTATTCGCTTGTATCAAAGACTTATGTAATTTTATGGTCATTAAATGTGAATTTACGACATAATGAATATATATAACTATTGCCAGGTATGCGTAGTATGTGCTGAAACATTAAGAATCGCCACCGCATCATACTAATACCGAGCAGTGGCTTGAACAAGACCCCTGTTTCGTAGTTTATCTGGCCAATTTGGTTCATAAAATGACTTCATTGCCATAGCGACATGACGTCACAAACGTACGTTTAAAAAAAAATCGACCACGTACGGCAAAAACGATATACGCCACCATAAACTAGAGACTTAAACCTTTCCCTTGATATATTTTTCATCTCTAGGAATTTAAGTGTCAACTCAACTCCAAAAATGGGTTCATTCCTCCTGTACTAAGTGTATGGCCGCCACCGTTAGTAGGTTTTTAAGGTCACGTCAGGAAAATATAAACAATTGAAGATTCGAATCTAGCTGGTATGAACAGTATAAAAGGCGGCCATTTTGTTTGAAAGTCTATAAACAACATCTAGCTCCCCGTCTGAAAACGGAGTGCCAGACAGGTGCCCCGTCTAGTACTCAGTCAACACGAAAATATTGACATAGTGCTGGCGTAATGCTGGGTCAGCATTACATACGTTGGTCCAACATTAGCCAAGCACTGGGTCAATGTCCGGTAGCTGCTGGGAATTTCCACCCGTCACAGCTTTGATTATGTGGGCAGAGCACAGATTTACCCATGAACAGTAGGCCTACGTGTGTAGAGCGTAGACTTACACATGGACAGAAGGCCTACGTGGGTGGAGTGTAATATTACCCATGACAGTCTGTATCACTCACTCACTCACTCACTCACTCACTCACTCACTCACTCACTCACTCACTCACTCACTCACTCACTCACTCACTCACTCACTCACTCACTCACTCACTCACTCACTCATGTTCTTCGCTATCTTAAGAAGTTTAATAGTCCCTAAAATAACTAATTCGACTGTTTCTTTCATATCGTCACCCTGATATTATACTGTCGTATCTACAGTTTTCATTATTCCGAGATAATCGAAAAAAACCTAATTATAAAAAAGTAGTAATATTTCAGCCTTGTCTTAAAAAACCTTTGTAGATATAAGAAATAGACGTTTGTTCAATGTGAAGAAAATGCAACAGACCTTAGCTTTACATAGAAACAAGCATTTACAAAAGATACGACCTTATAATATTATAAAATATGGCCAGTGTATGATAATACATAATATTACATAGTTGTATGCGCACATACGACAGTGTATTATATAAGTAGGATTTTTTTCAGAATTAAACGATTTCACGTTTTAATATTTTTCCAGTAATGTTTAACTGCAAAACAGACATTAAAATTGTATATTGTACAAAAAGTGGTTAAACGATGTATGTACCACATACGACTGTATAATGGTGACAAAAATGTCAAATGTGTGAAAATGTCAGTATTATAGAGCTGTATCTGCAGATACAACTTCTAGAATCAAAATTGTTAAATGACTCAAAATGTTTTACGTAATACACTATTATAAACAATTCATAAGTTTCGCCTTAATTCGTCATAAAAAAAAAATCTAAAATTTGACAGTTGTATGTGGCAGATACAACGCTATAAAATAAAAAATTTAAGGTAAAATTAAAAAATTAAAATACTACATAGTTGTATGTGCAGATACAACTATAGAAATTAGAGCATCCGATTTTGTAATTATTTTTTTTCCAAATAACTGACAATCCCATAAGAATAAATTTAAGAAAAACATGGTGAAAATTACAAATGTTTTGTTATTTAAAATTACACTGTTGTAAGTGGCACATACGACTTTGTAATATATAACTTGCATTAAGATTGTGTATTGTATCTCAACAGAAATACAATAATGAATAACGTTTTCTATCTAATGTGTTTCTCGAACCTATGCAAAATCTGCTCGAGTATGTGATGTTCTTGTCACTTGTTAGGTTAACATACAATTTATTCTGATTTTATATCGGTTTATAATTGTCATTTCGCAATTCATATTATGGTTTGTTTTTATTCAATTACTAAAATTACTTGGCATTTTACATGTTTTACAGAACATTAAACAAAATGTTAACTGAAATTAACACTTAGGCTCTTACATAAGTATCTAAATCAATAATGTAACAACAAAAAATTCCTAACAAGGGTCATTGAACATCAAATGCCTTTAACTACATGAACTAAGCGTAAAAAGACAACAGTTTTCAAAAATATTACAAGAACATATTGTTCTAAAATAACAATACAGAATATTGTCTCTTTAGGGTGAAAGTCAGTTAGCGCAGCGATTCAGCAAAAATCCCTGTTTAAGTCTATAGTCAGCATAATGATGAAGCCTACTCACAAATCAACAAATCAGCTAACAATTAGCATGATACTGTAATTAAATGGCTGAAGTCAGATTAGAAATTTTAAATTACTTCTTATTGGAGTAAATTATTTTATAAGACACATTCGAAGCTAGTTTAAAGGATCTGACTCATTACGAATAAACATGACTGTGTGGTCTGGGGCAATTCACAGACATGCATAACATTGCTCAAGTATATACATGTGTCTGTCTCTCTTCCCAATGGTGCTGTGGACAAATCATTTTTCATTTTGTTTGCGTGTCCACATTCGAGAACGCAGTGTACAATCTTATCCATTTAAAATCGGTGCATTGCAGCAGTTATCTGATAAAAAATACACTCTATTTTTTTTCTTTACCAGACTGTTTGTGTAATTATTGAATCACACAACTTGCTTTTTTACTCTCTCTGTGTAATTGCTTCATGCCACATAAACCAATGTACATCAGTGTCAACATCATAAACACTTAGAATGTAAGTTTCCAGCTTCCTTCTATGATAGTATAGAGATGATGGCTGTCCATGAGGGCTGTTGATGACATGTTGTTAGCCAAAACACCCGACAACCACATTAGCATATTGCTTAGCTTTTAGTTTCGCAATGTGTTTTTTTGCCGAGCTAGTATTTTATCTATCAGATCACCATTGTTTAATTAAAAAATCAATGTTGGGTGAAAAATAATTTTAATACGTTATAGTATGAGCCCCCACATCTCCAGACAATGTTGATTTCACTATATTTCACTATAAGCAGGCAGGTTTTTGACCACGGGAAATAGAAATATAGATCTATTGACAATGTATAAGGAACTAAATCTAAGGTAAAGAATTATGTGTTCCATCTGTTATAGATATATTTGTTAGAAATAAATACGTCGAGTATAATTAAACACTGGCAGTGACGTAGCTAGGAGTAGCATAATGTGGAAGCACACTGATGGATTGATAAAGTTTAGGCGTTACGAGGCAACTCTACTGCTATCAATTCATGGTGTTCCGAAGCACTGAACTATTTTAAGATCGGTGCGAATCGAGCGGCAATTAGTATCGTGCTGATTGTAGACAGGGGCACAGAATTTCATAAAAATAGAATAGTCACTGCCCCCTCCTTTTTTGCCATTGTTTCCAGTCGGGATTATCTAGCCGAAAAACGAGTGGACTAAATTTCATCATGCATTATTAAACGTCTACCAGTGATTATTGTTTAATAATGTAGAGTTCATCTGAGGTCAACTCAGAAACACTGGCAAACATTATGTCGCGGCCTCCGTCTGTGACGGCGCAGTATACCCATTGTCTCTGCAGGTTGGGTTGGATACCCCTCTTCATATAGTAAAAATTACCTTTACACAACGTTGTATAAATTATGGGCCAACGGTGTAAACATTAAAGCAACAATACATTTCAGAGTGTCACACATAGTTTTCCTTATAATTATACGCCTTTCATATAGTATATAATTATACGTCATTTCAAATAGTTATAATATATAATTACAGCCTACATTGTAAGTCATTTCAAATATTTTAGAAAATAAAACCCAGCAAACAGGAGCCGTTGACATAAAGTTTGTTTGAATGTTGGGCCAACGTCGCATACAGTGGACCAACATTCAAACAACATTGGGTCAATGTATCTTGTGTATCTATGTTATGACCCAACAAACACGATACGTTGAGCCAATGCTGCTTTAATGTTGGTCCATTGTCTGCGACGCCTGCCCAACAATAAAACAACATTGGCTCAACATATCGTGTTTGTTGCAAATCACCTATTAAAAGTATTACAAAAATATACATTTTTTAGTAATGGGACAATAATTTATGAAGGAAGAATTACAAATAACTACTGATAACATGACATTCAAAAATAATTTCTAAATTCTTATAATCTTCGCTTAGATCTACATAAAATTGTTAAGCTATGTTTTGTTGCTTTCATGATTAGGGCCTTAATATTTAGCGCAGAATTTTGGGTTGCAAATATTTGCTTCAAGATCATAATCACTTATACCAGATATCATTTTTCTTTTTATATTGGTTATCCTTCCTTTAAATGCATTTGCAAATTATTTCAGTAGACATTTCTGGAACAATTTCACTGCCCATTTTCTGACACCCAACTGTAATTAAATTTATTCGTGTCAGGTTATTGGGGGTCTACATGTGGAAATTTAAAATAAAAGCATATGCTCATCCATTATACAATAATTAAATTCTTAAAGAGGAAAAAAAGACCCCAGTATTTCTTATCTTTTTTTTCAAAACTTGAGAGTCTCCTCAGAAATAAATTCGCTGTCACCCGGGTATATAAATGATGGTAATTGAGAAATATTCTTCATTTCGTTCTTATTTTCTGCAACGACAAGACTAAGGAGAGCAACATGTCCAGCTCTGAGACGCTGTCCATTGTAAAAGCCCCCGTACTGCGGATTTTGATTGTGGTGTGTCATGATTATGAAACATCAATTTTACTTTGGAACAATGTTGTTTCAAGTATGGGTCAACGTTTATGTTATCGGCCAAGTTTAAAACAGCGTTGATATCATTTATTTAACTTGTTTTCTAAAATAGTGTGAAAAAACTGTCTATTGTTTATTGTCTACTGTCTTAGTGGCGCCAGACACCAGCCGTAAATAGGTGGAGTGTTGGTAGAGGGGGGTTTCTTAGAATCGTGGGGAGAGTGACTATATCCGATAATGAGTTCAGCAGTTAGACATTATGACAAATATAGACCACGGGCTGCGCCCTCGGTCTCTATTTCGCATACTGTTGACTGCTTCACCCATTATCTAATATATAAAAGCCAAATTATGACACAAAAAATAAATCAGAGGACGTTCTTAAATTAAATGGATATATGCTGTGTGGGAGGTATATATTGAGTGGCGGGAAATAGCGATTTTGTGAGGGTGAGCGTACAACGAAGGAAGAACCTTATTGTATTATAGTACAGAGTTTGTGCGTTTCTGCCCCCCCCCCCTTTGAATGTTTTCTTTCTATATTAATTTCCCTATTTTTGATGAAATAAAATGTTCAATTTGACAAGCGAGGTCTACAGCTGTTGAAGTTGTTGCAGTTGTTATTTAAAGTAAGGCTTGTAGGGTTAAATCATGCAGAATAGGGTGTTACTAGTGAAGAAAAAGATCAGAAGTCCAAGAGAGATTCAGCAAACAAGATACAACAACACATAATACAATTTTCAGTGCACACGTATGTTCAGTGCCCCATGATTTAGCTAAGTATATATCACAGAAAAATATTTGTTTTGTCTCATTTAATAACAGATTAAGTGAGTCAAGTGAGGTTGCATCAATTTTTAAGCAAAATAATAGCTGACTATACAAAACGGCCTTCGCTCGTCTGAGACCATAGTCCAGTTGCTGGACTAACTCTAACATAGGGACCTAGGAATTACGAGAAGTGTTTCGATTGATTCATATTCTTATAATTTCACTGAACATATTTAGGGATACCCATGATTGTTCTCAATAAGTCGTCAAAGTCTCGCATCATATATTTTATAGCTCTGAGGATAGAAAGCTTTCCGTAGAAAATATACAGGGGTACATGATGATACATCGGAAAATTATTCTGTAATTGATGATGTCTATGACTCGGTGATGTCTGCCCCCCCCCCCCCCCCCCGCCCTCCCTTTGTACCACGTATTGTGAGCAGTTGCCCCGTTAAACATGTTTGCATGTTGACCAAACAGGACGAGATATCGGTCACGTCGGCTGATATTCGTCCCACATCCGACACGCATCTCTAATGATTACGCACTGATTACTTTGAAAACTGCGGGTATTTCCCAACGTCATATGAAACCTGCGGGTATTTCCCAACGTCATTCACAACCGTCACCAGGCATTACCCGGTGCTGGGCCATTGCTGGTCCAGGTTCGCAGACGGTGAGCCAATATTAGCCCATTAGCTCAACATTAGGTGAATATATTGGGTGAATATCTCGTTCCCTGTCGGCTGGCCCGCCGCATCATTCGACCCGTTTGTGGCTCGAGTTCAAATCAGATGTTTGTCGTCGAGATTGTGCATATAGTGTTCAATACTGTTCAAAGACCTGGGGTGCTCTGTGGTGTCTATGGTACTGTCTAGGGAAAATATTATTGAACCTGGAACAAATTACAATGTCTTTCATATGTATAGTATTGCTGCAAATATTCAAAATTAGCTAAAATCCGACTGCGGGAAAGTCCCTAATTAGCGTAATTTATGTGATTACACGTCTTAAAATTAATGAGTCTACGTGTCCAAAGAAGTTCAATGTAGGTTATTCCATATATTATATATATTAATTAATTTAATTATTTTATATAATAGTGAACAAGTAAACCTACTATTAGTCCTGGGGCTGAAACTTGAATTTCGTTGCATCCTTAGAAGAACATAGGTTTTATGGTATATTCGCCAGCTTTCATTTAAAAAACATCACGCCTTTCAAAATGTGTCCGAAAGGCCCTTTGAGGACCATTTCCTGCAGTTGGTCATAGTACTCTGGTGAAAATGAGAACATTGTCATTTGTACACTTGTAGCTGACAAAAAACATTTCAACTATTGCAAATTTTACCCGGTACGTATTTAACAGTATACCTATATATAATAAAATGCTGCCTTGTAATAATTGGTGTTTACTGATGCATAAATTAAAATTTAAACTTTTTTTCTAATAAAAAAAGTACAGGGCGATCTTTTTTCTATCGAACAGATTCTTAGAGGGGTAATGTTTTGAAACTAGTTACATACATTCCAAATAAAGAGAAAAAAGTGAGAAACCTATGTTCTTTTAGGGGGTGCAGCAAACTCTGAATTTAGACTAGTTCTCAGAATCAGCCCCAGGACTATATTCTACGTCGTATATATTGATGTGATCACTATGTGATATTACATGATAAAGCCCTGATTAATATTAAAAATCAATTTATAATGATATTAGAAAAATATTAGAAACACATCACTTTGCCGGTACCATATAACATATATTTTTCCATGACGCTCAGAAGGTTTCTAAGCATTTTAGTCATTTAAAAAAAATCCTTAATAATAATAATTAAAGACGTAACCACGTTGTACGCACGAATAATCATGATAATCTTGGGAGAGAGCCAAAATGGGGACGCCCGTTTCGCTGCAATTTCTTAATACTTGGCAAACACGATTCACCAGCCTCATTTTGTGGTCGTTATATTATATTATTATACTATATTATATTATATATAGTCATAAATTCGAGCCTAACTTAACACGTATGACATGGTATGAGCATAGTTTTCACAACAAATGCAATTTTGTTTTCACAGCAACATTTGGATTGCAGGATAATTTTAAAGTTTTCATGTAGCAGATGGTTAAAATGTTCAGAACTATACTATGTAACACCCCTATAATTTGTCTCTCAATCCAAATAGATTTGATTTTAATATACATTATTAAGCATTCACGAAATCACGGTTTTAACTCTTTGTCGTGATAGTGTTCATATGAACCATCTAAGACGTATGCTTTGTTAAATATATTTTTATTAGGCAACCGAAGGCCGTAAGCTTCTGTTTAGACTCAAATGAGTTATGTATAATTTGTATATTTTTTCAATCGTTTGGGGTTGTTTATGTAATTGCGTTAATTAGATGCTTTATGCCAGTCGGGTATATGTAATAAAACGAATTGAAGTGTAGTTTATCTATCTAAAATCTGAAACTTTTTGTTTGCTATAACACTTCAAATACGATTTTCTTAATTCAACTGCACGTATGACGTCATATCGATGTTGTAATATCACCCAATCGTGATAAATAATATTCAAATACATAACCACATCACTGAATTCACAATCATAACATCATATAAAAGTGAATTTGTTGGTACAAATAAGCAGTTTACCAGGTATAGATGCTTGCCCTTTTGCAAGGGTTGCATAGTTAATATGCTAATGACCTAATTTCTCGTGGTGAGATTTTGTCTAATTTTGGATTATCATGATATTATTAATAGGTGTAGCGATAATATGTCAACAACTTAGAATAAAAAAACCGCGTGTTGCAATTTATTATAGGTTCAACAAAATTCTGGGCTAAATTACCTGGACTACAATAAAGAACCTTCGAATTCATACGATAAGAGTAGGGCATATTCCCGGCTTCGGGCTTCCTTCTGTCGCTATATTGCCATGATTGTACGGAAAGTGACGTAAAACAATATTCACTTATTCGTTTCCTGTCTTTTCACTCTCCACGTCTTGTGTGTATTGGATTATGCTGCAGTCAATGTATTCTCTGACCCCCCCCCCCGCTCCCGACCTCAACGCGGGGCAGCCTGGGAGTTACCAAGGGGTTTCGTGGGGGTTTGCTGTTAACTGGAAGTAAGACGTTTTTTCAAGTTTCGTTCCCAGGCTAGTATTACCGAATTTTTCAATATTGACTATTTGAAAATCATTCAGACTTCCAAGAACCTGCTTTCTTGAGGCCGCGCTCGACTAGACGCTCGAAAATGGAATGTCAATGGCATAATGTCAAGGGGGGGGGGGGGTTACCTGGCGAATACAGTGGAAGGAGAAGTTAGAAGGAGAGTGGAAGTGGGGTGTTAGCATAACACTGGATAGTTAACTGGAGAAGAACTGAAGAGTACAGTGCAGGGAGAAGTGTATCAGTGGAATAGACGTGAAGAAAAGCGTGGGAAGATATTATTAATGGGGAATGTCAGTGGAAAAATACCTGGACCCATCGGGAACGATGTCTTTTGGGAGAGCTAGGGGAATCAAGTTTATGAAAACTTGACACATCTGGAAAAATGCTTCGGGGCGGGAGGGCGGGGGTATCAGCTTTATGAGAACTGGACACATAAGAAAGAATGCTTCAGAGGAGGGGAATCAGATTGATGAGAGCTGGACACATCAGGTGGAATGCTTCGGGGGGGAGGGGGGAGGGATCAGCCAGATCACACCAAGAATAACTAGATCCTTAAGTGATGCTTCGGGGGGGGGAGGTTAGGTCAGAATGAACGTTTTTTTTTTTTTGGGGGGGGGGGGGGTTAACATTCCTAGTAAACACAAAACATTTGTAAAAGATTTGTACAATGCTGGACAACGGCAGCAACTATGGGCATGGTCAGAAATGTATTTCATACAACTTCATTTTGATAACAAATAAATATTATATAGAAGTATTGATATCTGAAAATTGTGAGAGAATTTCAATAAGTACTAGCAGTCGTTAACAAAGTATGCTAATTATCATTATAGTTGTGTCCTAATAGGGCATATCAATAATTAAAAGTAACAGAATGAGTTAGTATTGTGGGGAGCCTCCGTGACCGAGAGGTAGCGTGCTCGGCCTCGGACCGCCAGGGTTCGAGTTTCGAATCCTGTGTCTGGAGGGCAGTGTCATCTCAATCATCTCACCATCCTCAGGAGGTTCTCCTGGCCCAGTTTAGCCTATATGTGCACAAAGGTGGCCTAAAGCCCGATTCATTTCATTTACAGAATGAGTTTATGCCTATCGTAACATAATTATTAGTGTTGATGATCATATATAAATACACGTCATGAGATCTCTCCCACCAAGTTGGGGTGGGGGGGGGGGGGCGGTGCAGTGGGTGAAGCTGCCTGCTTGGAAGGTCGGAGATTGTGGGCTCGTCTCCTGCACTGGCATTCAAGTTTCAAAGAACGAAATGCTCCTTCCTCGCTCATTCGTAACGATTCAGTAGTGTGGGGAGCCTCTGTGACCGAGAGGTAACGTGCTTGACCTCAGACTAGAGGGCAGGTTTATCTTAATATCCTCAAGTTGTTATCCTAGCCAGTAAACACAAAACATTTGTATGACTTTATGCAATGTTGGACCAGCGTCGAAGACGTTGGGCCGACGTTGTATTTTTGTTATACAAATGTCTTGTGTTTGCTGGGCAGGAGGACTTTCTCTCAAACATTGTACATTTATTCAATATTGGTTCAATGTTGGGCCAGCGTCGCAGACGTTGGCCTAGCATTAAAACAGCATTTGATCAATGTCCCGTTTAAGTAGTATCTTGTAATCAGTTCAGTGGCTATATTAATGCCGTCAATCTGTACTCAATAGGCTACTGTTGGCCTTCACTTGACCGTCCCAGGCATGCGCGTTTTGCAGTTGAATGATTCTTTAAAACCCCATCCATTTATTCATATTCAAGGTGGGGACGCCAATCTACAGATCGAGTCTCCCAGCAACACGAGACGCTGCACCAATGTTGCTTTAATGTTGTTCAAGAGTCGAAGACGATGGGCTGACATTAAATCAACATTGGTGCCGTGTTTCGTATTTGCTGGGCTGTCATGCCTGCATCCCACCTCAAAACACTCCGACACGCATCTCTGCTTCTCACAGTAATTACACTGTGAAGCATGATATCAGGGTATTTCCCAACGTCATTCCCAGCTGATAATAGACATTAAACTGGTGTTGGGGTATCACTGGGACAGAGGCGAAGACGATGAGCTAATTTTGGGTGAATATGTCTGTTTTCTTAACTCCTTGTCTTTTGACGCTCCAGGTGGGAGCTTTGGTGTATTGATTTAAACTACCTGCCGGAAACTGAGTAACATCGGAGGTCGCGGGTTCGTGCCCTACTAGAATTCAAGTCCCCCCCTCCCCCTCATTCGCAAAAATGAAATATTGTGTGGAGCATCCGTGACTGAGAGGTAGCGTGCTCGACCTCAGACCGACAAGACCGGCATTTTGAATTATGTGTCTGGAGGGCAGAGTCATCTGATTTTTCTCACAATCCTCGGAGGTTCTTATGGTCCTTTTTAGTTAATTGTATTTTATTACAAATCATCAGTATCAGTCTGGGAAAGTGTAAGTTTGTGTGTGCATAGACGGGATTCCTCTCTGACACCACTGTGTTTCAAACCAGAAGCTTCAGAAATTCGCCGTTTATGCTGATTATAACTGCTCAATAGTGTGGCGGTTATTTGGTTCTGTCGACCAATATCTAATCTGTAGCGTTTGTCAAAACGGTGGGGCAGCCTAGCGGTAGTTACTGCTTCCACAGTCAGACAGCAGCCAAAACTACAGGGGAATAGTGACTTTTCAAGGAACAATAATGTTTGGACTTCGTTTTATAGCAGCCATTTTGAATTTGCTGGGTGATTTTTATCATCACAGATTGATTGAAATATTGCCTATTGTTGTTTTTGAAGCCATTTTGCATTGGAATTTTAGACTTTCGAATTCGAAATCCAAACTTCAAATTTCAGAGATCAGAAGACCCCACCGAGCTTTTGTACTTTTATATAGACAGAGATTTGTTTTTCAAGTGGAAGCACATTCAGAGGGCCCCCAGTAAGCGCGTGAACTTGTCTCTCTGTTGGCTGAACCTTGTATCACCGTGTGCGACGGTGCCCCAACAATAAAACAACATTTGATCGACGTTTCGTGTTTGCTGGAATTACAACTCTTTTTTTAAATTTGTAATGTAGCATTTAAAATGTTTCTACTTGCGCAAGTAGGCTATTGTTTGATAGTAATACAACTGTTATTTTAATTGTCAAGTATACCACTTAAAATGATACTAATGTTCTAGTTGACACTCAAGCCTTGAGTGTCGACTAGAACATTAGTATCATTTTAAGTGGTATACTTGACAATTAAAATAACAGTAGTCAAGGTTGGTTAAATGGTGGACATTTGCCTGCAAGCCTGGCTCTGCATTGAAACAGCATCTTGCAAAAGCAATTTAATCAGCAAATCCAACATTTAGAGGGTTAATAGGCCGACCCAGCCTGCCCAGTAAGCACAAAACATTTGTATAACATTTGTACAATGTTGGACCAACTTCGAAGACATTGGGCCGACGTTGTGCAAATAAATATGTTATGTCTGCTGGGCATGGGCACATTGCACGCATCACTTCAGCCTGAGTCTATTGACGCAATGAACGGATATCAGCTGACATGTATTGCTTTCACCCGCCATTCAAATGACATGAAAATTTAAAAACTCCGGCCTTCAAATGTAATTAGTGCATAATTTATAATTGGTATACATATCATACAAACATGTAGTTAAAGTGCTCGTGTGTGTGATTATAGTACAAAAAAACAATTATAAAAATATTGAAAACTCGCGGGATCCCCAGCCTCAGAAAATAGAAAAAAAACTAAAAAGCTAAGATGACAATCCCTCATTCAAGAAAGATACCTCTCTTTGGAGTTAACTCTTTTTGGCGGCATCAAAAACCGGATTTCATCCAGTTAAACTAGTCCGATTTCTTAGAAAAGATATCGCAAACAACCACAATACCTCAGGATCAGCACAACGAAGTAGAAACACGTACAACCGAAACCGAAAAAGAGCTTGATAAATTCGACATTCGGAATATATTGCTATTGAAAATCTTAAAACAAATTGTGAAAAAATGGATCAAATTTTAATGTTCTAAGTATGAACATACAATCTCTGAGTGCAAAATTTGATGATTCAGTTATCTTACTTGACCAATTGAATGATGACACCCGAAACATAGCAGCTATATTAATCCAAGAGTCGTGGTTAAATGACGACTCCGACCTGTCACAGTTACAAATAGAGGGATATTCATTGATTACTTTAGGTAGAGTATACAGCTCTCATAGTGGTTTAGCTATATATCTGAATGACTATTATAAATACAGTATTTTACCTTTATATAATAATAGTTCTGTTTGGGCAGGATTATTTATATAAGTAAGTGGGAAGGGCTTAAAGAAACCTGTAATAATTGGAAATGTATATAGACCACCCAGAAACACAAATAATGGTTATCAAAGTTTTATTAATGAATTTCCTCCTATAGTGTCACACTTAGACAAACGGATTAGTGAAATTATTCTTGCTGGAGATTACAATATAGATCTATTGCAAATTAACTGTAAACGTATAGTTGGAGAGTTTTTTTATTTGCTCACATCTCACAGTTTTTATCCACAAATAACACTTCCCACTAGACTATCTACAATGAGAGGAAATCTCATTGATAACATTTTTTGTAAACTTTCTACCACAACCTGTCAAACTCTGCATCCATGCTTGCCAGTGGGATGTCGGACCATTTCCCTAGTTTTATTTCGCTTCCTAATGTTAAGCCTAGCATAACGAGAAACACTATTTACTCAGCGGACTATTCTTCCACAGCTTTAGCTAAATTTAGAGAAGAAATCAATAAAGCTAACTTATCTGATCTAGTGCAACGCGCCCTCATGTCGGGCCCTAACATAAGCTATAATAATCTCAATCAAGTTCTCTTAAAAGCTAAAGCTCTACACACCCCAATAAAACAAGTCAAATTTGATTAAAAAAAACGAAAAAAGCGTCCATGGATAACCAAAGTCCCTAACTTGTGGAGATAAGCTTTATCGATCTTTCAAACAGTGTCGCATAGGGACCGAAGTTTACAAACGTATAACATGATATTAAAAGCATTTCGTCAGCGAAGAAAGTGTACTATAATAACGTTTTTAATCAATATAAGTTTAATACTTGGGGAACTATCAAGAAAACTTGGGGAACTATCAAGGATATATTAAATAATTAAAAGAATACTAGTGCTTCGCTTGATAGTCTAAATATAAATGGAGATAAGAAAAAATTAGCAGGCCATTTCAACAATTATTTCGCAAACATAGGTCATATAGGCCGGGAGCCAGATCTAGCCCTCGTACTCACATAAGTTGAAAAAATTCACTGCTATTTTTATTTAGCTTGATCATTGGGACATAGCGAGTTTTGGTCATTCTTTGCCAAACAGGATGCTTTAAGTCCTAGGGCCTATTTTACCATTTTTTAGGAGGACACCAAAATAAAATTGACAGCAATTCTAAAAATTGTACAAAATGGTAGTAGATTTACTTATTTTCACTATTGTTTTATTCATAGCCCTCAGCCATATACACTTGTAGGTCGCTGAAAAATATTTGTGCCCAGATTACATTTTAAATATTTTTTCAACCTTTTTAACAATACGGGCGCCTAAAAAAATAAAATATAGACATTAAAAAATATGTGTCAAGTTTGGAAATCTGTTATTTTTGTTGAGTGCTACTTAGAAAAGTGTCCCCAATATGTCTCCAGGAGACTGGAAGTTAGGCAGTTCAAAAATTTGGGGCCATTTTTTTTTCAAACTACATATTTAGGATAAGCGCTTCATTATCGCTAACTCTAATTTGTGGTAAAACTCAAATGTGCTGATATCTCTGCCTCCAATAGGCTTTTATAATAAGTTAACTCATGCTGGGGATATGTATCATTATATTTATTATAAATATTTTATGTGAATCTCATATTGATGTTTATGTTTACATGTTTATGAAATAAAAATATATAGAATAACACTTTGAGTGCTAAGACCTATTTTTTGCTTACAGTGTATATATACTGTGGATATTTAATATTGTATGTAAAATAAATATTTAATATTAGTCTCATATTGATGTATATGTTTAAATATTTGATGGAAACCAAATAATATGCATAATGACACTTTGAATGCCAAGCCTGAGTTTTTAAAATACATTTTAAATAATGTATACTAAAACACAATGCTTAAAACTTGTATGTTGACCAATGTGGCGTTAACCAGATATCCATAGATATTATAATATTAAGCACAGGATAAATATAGTATATCTAATAACTGACTGTAAGAACAAGGTGAACAATTTTTTTTATACATATTTTATGCTAGTCGCATATTGATGTTTAATTCTTTATGGAGAACAACAGTAATATATATAAATACACTTCTAACAATTCATTCTACAGTTCTAAGGCTATTTAGTTTTATTTAATATAGGGAACAATGCTTTAGATTTATTATGTTGTATATTGAGCATTATGGGCAGGCGCCTTGGTTAAAGCTGCCTGCTTGGAAATTCGGAGATCGCGGGCACGAAACCCACTCTGGCCTCCGAGTTTCAAAGAAACAAAATGTTTCTTCCCCGCTCACTCGTAATGATTCAATATTGTGGAGAGCCTCCGTGACCGAGAGGTAGCGTGCTCAGCCTCAGACGGCAAGGGCTAGAATTTCGAAGTCTGTGTCTGGAGGGCAATGGCATCTCATTTATCAGCCTATATGTCCACATTTCATTTCATATTGAGCATTTAGTCATCCATCCGAGTATCCCTACAGATTATAATTAAAAAGACAAGATAATATATTTTATATAATAAGTGACTAGAAGAACGAGTTGTTGTTAACATTTCATGGTATGCGCCGAAGCAAACAAACATGGATGTATCGATACAAATCACCAGAACAGATGCAAATTTGGTACTAATAAATGTCAAAACCATTCTACCAACTTTAGGCCTACTAAGCTTCGATCTGTACCCAAAAGTTATAGGCCTACGTGCTTATGAAAAAATTTGATACATGTCTCTCATCAGGTGTACATGTTTATAATAAAGCTGATTTTCGAAAGATGGCTTGCAAACGAGGACAAGTTTGCCCTACCACCGATAGCAAATAACCTTTTATCGATGATGTAAATGCCAGCTTTTACATCAAAGATGTTCCAGCTAAAGTAGCCGATGCTGCTAATATAATTTTACCATCCATTCATACATTTCTAGCACTGACTCGTACCAGAAACGGTATGTGAAACATCTGAATGTCTCAGAAGGTGTCCACGATGTTTAAATAAAAGGGGATAAAACCGGCATACTGAAAAAGTTCGTGTTGTTCAATAACGAACATAAACGTCAACTGATGAGTCTGCTTAAACTCAAGTTGTACCATAATACCAATGCTTCAGAACTTTCGCCCCCTACAGGGTGGTGAAGCCACATGGTTGTTTTCAGATATTTCAACAATACCAGTATTTAAAACATAATCTTACCTCTACACAGCACAGAAGCAAAACGATTCTAGAATCATCAAGCGTACATATTGAATATGTTAAAAAGAGTGGATACACCTCAGAATCAAAAGGGACTCAATTGCTTCTGTATTACCAAAATGAGCTTTTTATAATAAAACCAGCTAAGTTGATTGAGTAGGTTCTGATAATAACACAAGCAACAATGAGCAGCTTTCAACCGCTTGGTGTATTTCACTTGAGCAGGTTCTGTTCTGGTCATTTGCATTCCTGTGAGCTTTAAAGCCTGCCAAAATTGATTGAGAACGTTCTGCTTTCACGGGTAGCAATGATGTTTCAACGTCTAAACGATGGGGGTAAAGTTAAACCATACAAAGTTCTGCAGAATGCATCCAATATGTACCTACATTAGCAAGAATGGGATCCTTAAGAACATCTATTGAATCATTTAATATAATTTTGTTGCACTGTTTATGGTTACATATATACTCTAATAGGCTAATAGGGAGGTCAAAGTTAGGAATGTATGTGAAAACTTGGCTACCATCAAATCCTCAGCAGCAATTGATTTTTTCAATTATCAACTTTGTCATCCACTTTTAAACAAAAATAGCACATTTCCAAGACGCCATTTGGAAAATATCACATCAATCCTCTTTGAGTGTACCACTTGCTGCTACACATCATGGGTGGGCCATTGACAACGAGAGTGGATTAAAAAAAACACTAGTTTCTAGATTACATAATTCTACAGCAATTAGTTGACATTTTAATGCAGCAGGTGTCATCTCCAGACAATTAAATATATAGATTATGCTGTCTGACGAAGATGACAATACAGCTGACGAAGGTCATCTGCTCAATTAAGTTGTTGATGATAAGTTTTCTCATATTATGTTTGTATAATCAAGGCAAATCGACATATATTTCAGATGCACATCTATTAATTAAATCTTGCCTGAATTATGTCTGGACAATATGGACATACATAACGTACATACACACTAATACCATGTCACTTTGTGAGGAAATATTAATTATAATGACATAATACCCACTCCTTGGTTGATATGCCCACTCCATTGTCAGTTTCCGTTATTTTTGTTTTTACAAAAAAATTATTTTTCTCATATGCTACTAGCTACACGTAGGCCTATAACTTTTGGGTACAGATCGACACTTAGTAAAGTTGATATGCCCACTCCACTGTCAGTTTCCGTTATTTTTGTTTTTACAAAAAAATTATTTTTCTCATATGCTACTAGCTACACGTAGGTCTATAACTTTTGGGTACAGATCGACACTTAGTAAAGTTGGTAGAATGGTTTTGACATTTATCAGCACCAAATTTGCATCTGTCCTGGTGATTTGTATCGATACACCCATGTTTCTTTGCTTCTGTGCATAACATTAAATGTTAACCCCACCTCGTCCTTCTAGTCATTTATTAAATATAATATGTTTATATTGTGTTTTTTATTATAACCTGTAGGGATACTCGGATTTATGACAAGTTGCTCAATAGGAAATGAAATGAATGGGGTTATAGGCCACCCATGTGCACATATAGGCTGATAAATGAGATGATACTGACACAGACTTCGAAATTCGAGGCCTGGCGTTCTGAGGCCGAGCACGCTACCTCTTGGTCGCAGAGGCTCTCCACAATATTGAATCATTACGAGTGAGCGGGAAAAAAACATTTTGTTTTTTTGAAATTCGGAGGCGAGAGTGGGGTTCGAACCCGCGATCTCCGACTTTCCAAGCAGGCAGCTTTAACCACGGCACCACGGCGCCCGCCCTACTAGTTTGAACAATTTTTCGAATTGCTATCAATTTTATTTTGGTGTCCTTCTAAAAAATGGTAAAATAGGCCCAAGGACTTAAAGCGTCCTGTTTGACAAAAAAGAACCAAAACTCGCTATGTCCGAATGGTCAAGCTAAATACAAATCGGAGTGAAAATTTCTTAGCTCTTGTGAGTACGAGGGCTAGATCTGGCTCTTGGCTTATATATAATCTCAACAAATCACTGCTAATTACAACTCCGATGTTTCGTACTCATATTTTTTAGATAATTCAACCAATTCTCGCTTTATGTTTTCTTTAGTTTCTGAATCTGTCATCTGTAAAATTATCAATGATATATCACCTAAGAATAGTAGTAGACCTGATGGTATTAACACCAAACTTTTAAAACTTGTTAAACATGATTTAATTTCATCATTAACCAACATTGTTAATCAGACATTAAGCACTGGAATATTTCCAGATAGATGCAAAGTCATTCCCATATATAAAAAAGGTGACTCCTTATTAGCTGAAAATTATCGCCCAATATATCTGCTTTCTACCCGACAAAAAAAGTGTGGATAGAAAGTAATTTAGAAATTGCAGTGTGGGTGAAATCGAATATGGCCGCCATTTGTCTAATGAAAGCAGAATGATATTATGTTATCGTGGCGTAACCGAAAGCTCTATGATGGACACCAACATCATGAATCTGCGTTACTTGTGTGACAAAATTATACCAATTTAGAAAATGTTATACGAAATGGTTCTTAAGTATTTAAACGTCGGGTTAACAGAATATTATAAAACACTAATTAAAAATCTTATTCAAAAAGATCATTTAAAAACGTTTCAAAAAATATTTTTTATAATATTCACATTTTATGTTAAAAAATGCATTTTGAAAAAATGTTATTAAACGTTTTAAGGACGTTTTTACTGAATGTTTTGCATGATATTTCCATTTAATGTTTTATAATATTCTGTTGACCCGACATTTTAATGTTATAAAACATTTACATGTTAGAAAATGTTTTGTGTTTTCTGGGTTATATGTACGTACGCGATCGGCATACCTGAAAACCCTATTGTAGACACATGTCTCTTTTCAGTTTAACAGTATATTAATTTACATCAATATTTATATCAATCGGGTCTTTTTACAATATATATGAATTGTCTCTTTGGACAAATTTTGGATAAGACGTTGCTAATGAGTCTATGGAGCATCCATACCAAGTGTCATGTGTGCCCTGAAAGTGTGGAAGTTTGCCCATTTTTGAACTCTTAGCATGTCTACTGTAGTCAAAATTACATTAAGAAGAATTATTTTTACTTATTAGAATCATATCTTTGCTCAGTTAAACTTGAAATTGACGTTCTGACCTTGAAGATGACATTGAATCATGAAAATTATTTCAAAATTACCCAAAAAAGGGGTATTAGACGTGTTCTTAGATATATTAGTTAGATATATCATATTTGACCGTGAAAATAATATTTCCGCTTACCTTATTGACTACACCTTTGTTTTTTTTTGCATTGAAGCACCAAAAAGCACCACGAATTAATTCTTCAGTCAAAAACACATCAAAAAAGGTAGTACACTTGCTGCTATTTGTATTTTTTTTAAATCATATTTTTGCTGTTTTGACCTTAGAAGTTACCTTTTGTCCTTGAAAATGACCTTCAATCAGCATTATTAGAAAAAGATTGGGTAGTCAAAATCTCACCAAAAAGAGTTATTACATTTGTTTCTAATTATGTTTGTTAAACATAACATTTTTAACAATTGAACCTTGAAATTGACCTTTTGACCCTCTTATTCGTAGCTTTTTTGTTAAAAAACATGTTTGACTTCAAATTTTAACTTTGACCTTGAATTATGGC
>OZ024913.1:71180627-71258457 GCA_964017125.1 Flabesymbios commensalis | reverse complement strand
CCTTGCAATGCGTTTGTGTTCCAATTGATTATAAAATGTTATATATTTTCTGATATTTCAGAAGATATGCAGATAACAAGACTAGTTACTCAGGAGTAATGTTATTTGCGTCTGACTATAGGTGACTGTGGCCATTGACATTCTCATAATTTATATTACTGAATTCACGTAGTCAACGTTTTTTTAATTTTGAAAAGATTTATTTCTTATTACAAATTGGCACGCATTTGCAATGCAATTGCGTCCCAAATTGTAATAAATTATTACAAATTGGAACGCATTTGCAATGCATTTCCGTCCCAATTTGTAATAAATTATTACAAATTGGAACGCATTTGCAATGCATTTCCGTCCCAATTTGTAATAATTTATTACAAATTGGGACGCAATTGTATTGCAATTTCGTTCCAATTTGTAATAATATATTACAAATTGGGACGCAATTGCATTGCAAATGCGTTTCAATTTGTAATAACTTATTACAAATTGGGACGCAATTGCCTTGCAAATGCGTGGCAATTTGTAATAATTTATTACAAATTGGGACGGAAATGCATTGCAAATGCGTTCCAATTTGTAATAATTTATTACAATTTGAGACGCAATTGCATTGCAAATACGTGCCAATTTGTAATAATAAATAAGTTATTTCAAAACGTTACCCCTGAGTTACTGGTGTTGTTCTCTGCGCATCATCTGAAATACCTGACAACTCATAACATTTGCTACAAATTGGAACGCAAATGTATTGCAAGTGTAGGAAAGCATTGAGACGAGTTGAATTTTTTTATATCTCGTTATAACGTCAAATAAGTCGTTAGTGAAGTCGTTAAATTGAATTGGCATATGTCGTTATAACGACTTAAATAAGTTATCTATAGTCGTTATAACGACCTATTATGTCGTTAAATCGACTTAGTATAAGTCGCTATAGCAACTTATAAGTCGTTAAATCGACTTAGCATAAATCGTTAAATCGACTTAGTAGGCTCTACAAGTCGTTAAACCGACTTAGTGTAAGTTATCATAACGACTTAGAAGTCGCGATAATCAACTTAGTAAATCGACAAGGTAAGTCGTTAAACAGATTAAGTATAAGCTGTTATAACGACTGATAAGTCAGTTACACTTCGTTGTACTAGGTCAATGAATATAATAATATGAATTATGAGAATGTCAAAGCCCACATTCACCCGATATCTGCTGCTTAGAGGTAAAGAACGTTCCCCTTTGTTCTCCAATGTGCTCTGTGTATCATCTAAAATATAATATTTTATTACAAATTGGAACGCAAATACATTGCAAATGCGTGCCAATTTGTAATAATTTATTACAAATTGGGACGCTGCTGCAGTGCAAATGCGTTCCAATTTGTAATAATTTATTACAAATTGGGACGCAATTGCATTGCAAATGCGTGCCAATTTGTAATAAAAAATAAATCTTTTCAAAATTGAAAAAACTTCGACTACATGAATTCAGTAATAAAAATTATGAGAATGTCAATGGCCACAGTCACCTATAGTCTATTGTTCAGACGCAAAGAACGTTACTCCTGAGTAACTAGCCTTGTTATCTGCATATTTTCTGAAATATCAGAAAATATATAACACTTTATGATCAATTGGAACTCAAACGCATTGCAAGTGTGTATCAATATGTAATAAACAAATCAGTAGTTTATAAGGTCACAGTCATCCGAAGTCTGCTGTTCAGAGAAAAATAATGTTACCTCTCGATCACTATTGTTCTCGGCATATCATCCAAAAGATATGACAATCCACAATTTTTTTACATATTGGGCCAAAAATGCATTGCAAATGAGTTCCAATTTGTAATAATTTATTACAAATTGGGACGGAATTGCATTGCAAATGCGTTCCAATTTGTAATAATTTATTACAAATTGGGACGGAAATGCATTGCAAATGCGTTCCAATTTGTAATAATTTATTACAATTTGGGACGCAATTGCATTGCAAATGCGTGCCAATTTGTAATAAAAAATAAATCTTTTCAAAATTAAAAAAACGTTGACTACGTGAATTCAGTAATATAAATTATGAGAATGTCAATGGCCACAGTCACCTATAGTCAGACGCAAAGAACATTACTCCTGAGTAACTAGTCTTGTTATCTGCATATCTTCTGAAATATCAGAAAATATATAACACTTTATAATCAATTGGAACACAAACGCATTGCAAGTGCGTATCAATATGTAATAAAAACATAAGTAGTTTTCATGGCAAATTAAGGTCACAGTCATCCGAAGTCTGCTATTCAGAGACAAATAATGTTACCCCGCGGTCACTAGTGTTCTCGGCATATCATCCAAAAGATATGACAATCCACTATTTTTTAAAAAATTGGGCCGAAAATGCATTGCAAATGAGTTCCAATTTGTTATAATTTATTACAAATTGGGACGGAAATGCATTGCAAATGCGTTCCAATTTGTAATAATTTATTACAAATTGGGACGGAATTGCATTGCAAATGCGTTCCAATTTGTAATAATTTATTACAAATTGGGACGGAATTGCATTGCAAATGCGTTCCAATTTGTAATAATTTATTACAATTTGGGACGCAATTGCATTGCAAATGCGTGCCAATTTGTAATAAAAAATAAGATATTTCGAAACTAAAAAAACTTTGACTAGGTGAATTAAGTAATATGAGTTATGAGAATGTCAAAGGCCACAGTCACCCGTAGTCTTCTGTTCAGAGGCAAAGAACGTTACCCCCGAGTCACTGGTGTTGTTCTCTGCGCATAATCTGAATTCCTGACAACTCATAACATGTATTACAAATTGGAACGCAAATGTATTGCAAGTGTAAGGAAGCATCGAAACGACATGACAATTGTTTTTATCTCGTTATAACGACTTATAAGTCGTGAAATCAACTTATGCTAATTAGTAATAATGAATTAGAATAAGTCGTTAAATCGACTTAGTATCAATCGTTAGATCTTATAAGTCAGTTACATTTCTTTATGCTAAATCGATTTAATGACTAATAACTCGGTATAGCGACTTAGCAAAAGTCGATTTAACGACATAGAAGTCATTTGAACGACTTGTACTAAGTCAATTTAATGATAAGAATTATGACAATGTCAAAGCCCACATTCACCCGAAATCTGCTGCTCAGAGGCAAAGAACGATACCCTATGGTCACCAGTGTTCCTGTGTATCATCTGAAATATAATATTTTATTACAAATTGGAACGCAATTGCATTGCAAATGCGCTCCAATTTGTAATAATTTATTACAAATTGGGACGCTATTGCATTGCAAATGCGTTCCAATTTGTAATAATTTATTACAATTTGGGACGCAATTGCATTACACATGCGTGCCAATTTGTAATAAAAAAATTAGATATTTCAAAACTAAAAAAAACTTTGACTATGTGAATTAAGTAATAGAGTTATGAGAATGTCAAAGGTCACAGTCACTCGTAGTCTTCTGTTCAGAGACAAAGAACGTTACCCCCGAGTCACTGGTGTTGTTCTCTGCGCATCATCTGAAATACCTGACAACTCATAACATGTATTACAAATTGGAACGCAAATTTATTACAAGTGTAGGGAAGCATCGAAACGACATGACATTTTTTTTATCTCGTTATAACGACTTATAAGTCGTGAAATCAACTTATGCTAATTAGTAATAATGAATTAGAATAAGTCGTTAAATCGACTTAGTATAAGGCGATATAATGACTTAAATGAGTCGTTATAACGGCTTAGTAAATCGTTAAATTGGCTTAGTACAAGTTGTTATAACGACTTATAAGTCGTTAAATTGACTTATGCTAATTCGTAATAACGAATAAGCATAAGACGTTAAATCGACTTAGTATAGGTCGTTAGATCGACTTGGCATAAGTCGCCATAATGTCTTAAATAAGTCGTTATAACGACTTAGTAAATCGTTAAATCGACTTAGTATAAGTTGCTATAACGACTTATTAGTCGTTAAATTAACTTAGTATAAGTCGTTAAATTGACTTAGTATAAGCTGCTTTAACGACTTATAAGTCGTTAAGTCGAATTGGCATAAGTCGTTAAATCGACTTAGTATAAGTCATTAAATCGACTTGGTATCGACTTGGTATAACGACTTATGGGTCGTTATAACGACTTATAAGTCGTTAAATTGACTTAGAATAAGTCGTTATGTAATGACATATAAGTCGTCAAATCGACTAAGCATAAGACGTTAAATCGACTTAGTATACGTCGTTAAATCGACTTAGTTCAAGTCGTTAAATCGACTTAGTGCAAGTCGTTAAAAAGACTTATAAGTCGTTAAATTGACTTAGTAAATCGACTTAGTAAGTCGTTAAATCGACTAGCATAAGTTGTTATAACGACTTATAAGTCAGTTACATTTCTTTATACTAAATCGATTTAATGACCAATAACTCGGTATAGCGATTTAGCAAAAGTCGATTTAACGACATAGAAGTCGTTTGAGCGACTTGTACTGAGTCAATTTAATGATATGAATTATGACAATGTCAAGGCCCACATTCACCCGAAATCTGCTTCTCAGAGGCAAAGAACGTTACCCTATGGTCACCAGTGTTCTCTGTGTATCATCTGAAATATACTATTTTATTACAAATTGGAACGCAAATGCATTGCAAATGCGTGCCAATTTGTAATAATTTATTACAAATTGGGACGCAGCTGCAGTGCAAATGCGTTCCAATTTGTAATAATTTATTACAAATTGGGACGCAATTGCATTACATATGCGTTCCAATTTGTAATAATTTATTACAAATTGGAACGTTATTACAAATTGGGACGCAACAGAGCTGATGCCACCGACCACATACAGCGCGATATGACATACCATGTAGCAGCGTGAAAGCAGCACAGAATATAACTTCAAAACAATAGAGCTGCTCTGCCATGAAAAGCAAAAGATGGCTTTATTCATGATAAACTGAATGGTTAAAAGCAGCCGATTATATGTATCTCATTCCTTATGATTACAGTGAGTAAAACCCCTCTTATGAGCACTGGTGTTCTGGTGGGTTTTGTGATTATAAGTCACATTCATTTTTCTTTCTAAAAAAAAAATAATAATTAGCAAAATGCGTTATTTGGGTTTGAGTTTTATACTAACCATTCGTAGTTGATCAGTTGATTTTGTGTGGGTGACTTTTCAAGACATGTCGGACTTATACATATTCTTTGTTGTCGTCCATTTCGTAAAAAAAATATATTAAGCCACAAGGTCAAATGAATTTATGGCTACAAGGTCAAAAAGTATTTTGCACCAATGAAGCTAGGAAAAATTAGTGTAAATTGTCTCATTTTCATGTAAATTTAACCAGACAATGCAGTAATATTGTGTAATTTTAGATGTTGAAACATTGAATATTATTGCAGTTTGTGGTCTTGTTTTTTTCAGCTGAACAATTCAAATGTCGCCTTAATATATAAATACGGAGATCCTTTGTATTAGCACTTGTGCTACTTGGACGTCCAAATAAATCTGTTTATACCAAATGTCGCATGTCGAGAATATCCACCAAGCCATGTGTGTTTGCCTTTTGTGTGTGTTAGTATTGTTTTGAGCATAAAAATGGTTTATATTTTTTTATTTGTTTATATGGGAGAATCCTGGGTGCATAGACCGTAATTGGATATTTCCAAATGAACTAATGTTAATAAACCTTGTATTTTTAAATCATCATGATACAGTGGTAAAAAAACACGGATCCTGAAACATCGGGTGTTTTAAATATGTTCAAATGCCTAACAAGCGTAAGGATTACATTATATATCTATCTTTCCTGATTTGGTTGTTTTTGGAGAAATAAAAGATCACCAAATCTAAAGGAATTGGGTTCAACATGGTGAAAACATATTTTTTAAACCTAAGCCTGCAGGAAATCGTCACATTTAAAAACAAAATTGTAACGTTCATCTTGTATAAATTATGTATGTTCATTTGATTTGCTACACACGTTTAGGAATAGCAGGTACTTCATTACCTGTTGCACTTGAAAATATTGCAAACTAACGGGACCATCAATACAAAAATAAAAATAAAATAAAATAAAAAACATTCACGGAAATTTAATAAAACCAGGAAAGTTGCATGTTATAATTTTGCTGATGCTTTATTTTTTAATAAATACATTTACTTATTTATTGGGGAAACCATTTCTTACAGTATTAGACTAGAGGCCATTATCATAAATGTTACTTCTGATAAACTAAATAGTTAAAAGCAAACGACTACATCCATATCAATCCTTATGTTCCAGTGAGTAAAACCCAGGTAGTCGTTCACTTGAGAAAAAAATATTTTAAGCCACAAGGTAAATAACCAGCTTTAGGTATTTGTTAAATGGGGGCCTGCGTCATTCCGGTGTCACTGTGTTTGTGGCACCGATATTGATGATATTGTTCGCATCTACAGCATTGACTTAGAATGCTCTGTCCCCATAACATTTGACATGGGTACGAGGCACTACAAGTCTCGGGTCCCTTGATTACCACAATGGTCTTGTTAGCTCCCGCCGTCACCGTAGGTGAGACGGAGGGAGCTATGGATTCTACCTCCGTTTTTTTTTTGCCTCTTCTTTTGCCTATAACTTTGTAAGAAAATAAGCTAGGATAACAATTTTTGGTATGTGGGTTACTTCCAGGTGGATAATGGACAGGTTAAAATATTTTTAATCTGAATTCAATACGCAAGGTCGCAGAGGAGAAAATGTTGATGTTACAGCGTTGGGCCGTTGGGCCGTTGGGCCGCTGGGCCGTCCGTAAACAATTCGTTTCCGGAGCATATCTCTGAAAGTACTTGTCCGATTGTCTTCAAATTTTACACACAACACCCTTAGGGGGTCTAGTTCTGCCTCCTTTTGGGGTATTTGAACTTTGACCTACTTCTGGTTCAGAACTATGACCTATTTAGACGTTTTGACGTGCACTTCGTTTCCGGAGCAGATCTCGAAAAGTACTGGGCCGATGACAGTCATAGTGCACATACATGTTCTCTAAGGTCCCTAGTTGTGCCTTTTCAGGTTTTTGGACCTTGACCTTGAAGTTGTCCCAGCACTTTGACCTAATTTATAACATCGGTAAATCCGACTGAAAGATTTTGCGGAATATCATGAAAACCGCTCAAGATAGCTACACCATTACTATAAAACAAATTGTGAGGTTTCAGGAGAGGATGTCTCTTGAAAAATTTCAAGTCGATAAAATCAAAAATGGCCGCCTATCGGCCATTATTCACCTCGACAGGCCTGATATTGCAGAATATCAAGAAAACCGCTCAAGATAGCTACACCATTAATATCAAATCAATTGTAAGGTTTCAGGAGAGGATGCATCTTGAAAAATTTCAAGTTGATAAAATTCAAAATGGCCGCTCATCGGCCATTATTCACCTCGACAGGCCTGATATTGTGGAATATCATGAAAACCGCTCAAGATATCTACACCATTACTATAAAACAAATTGTAAGGTTTCAGGAGAGGATGCATTTTGAAAAATTCAACTTGTCCAAGTTCAAAATGGCCGCCAATCGGCCATTATTCACTTTCACATGGCAGTTATTTGGTAAACCGTGCTAGATGGCTAGACCATTACTATAAAACAAAATGTGTGATTTCAGGAGAGGATGCATCTTTAAAAAATTCGACTCGATAAAATTCAAAATGGCTGCTTATCGGCCATTATTCACTTTCACATGGCCGTTATTTGGTCAACCGTGCTAGATGGCTAGACCATTACTATAAAACGAAATGTGAGATTTCAGATAAGGATGCATCTTGAAAAAATTTCGACTTGATCAAATTTAAAATGGCCGCCTTTTCGGCCATTATTCATTTTCACATGGCTAGACCATTACCTGATTACTATAAAACAAAGTGTGAGTTTTCGGGGGAGGATGCACCCTGAAAATTTTCAACTTACGAATTCAAAATGGCCGAAAATCAGCATTATTTACCTCGATAGGCCTGATGTCAGGTAAACCGTGCTAGATAGCTAGACCATTACTATAAAACAAAATGTGACGTTTCGAGAGAAGATGCCTTTTAAAAACTTTCGACTTAATCGAATTCAAAATGGCCGCATATCGGCCACTATTTACTTTCACATTGCTGATATTTGGTAAACCGTGTTAGATAGCTGGACCATTACTATAAAACAAAATGTGACGTTTCGAGAGAGAATGTCTTTTAAAAACTTTCGACTCAATCGAATTCAAAATGGCCGCCTATCGGCCACTATTTACTTTCACATTGTTGATATTTGGTAAACCGTGTTAGATAGCTGGACCATTACTATAAAACAAAATGTGAGATTTCAGGAGAGGATGCATCTTGAAAAATTTTGACTCGATCAAATTCAAAATGGCCGCCTTTAGGCCATTATTCACTTTCAGATAGGTAGACCATTACTGGGATACTGATTAGGATCATTAATTTCAATGGAGGTTTGCAATCTCTGACAGACTGTCTAGTTGTTATCTTACTCCTAGACTGGGCTTCTTAGACCTAGTTGTCTTGCGTCTTGATTTTTGATCTAGCCTAGGACTACATTAATAACCCTACACAAAATTGCTTAAATCAAATTCTAATTCGGAGCGGGAGCTACTGGACTTATGTAGTCTTGTTAGTTTTAAACCTGCGGAAAATAACGCAAGTAGTTTGGTGCTAGCTCATTAAGTGTTTGATATGTCATAGATATTATTTGAAACGTTATCCTATACTTGACAGGTATATCCAGTGCAGCTGATACAGTACAGGACTCATACGTGTGAGGGCATGTAAATATGCGTGCTGCTATATTTTGGATTCCTGCAATTGATCAAGAGATGCCTTAGGTAACTAAGGCCTGCCAACCGGAAAATATTTACAGTAGTACAATCTTGCCTGTTTTTCCAGATAACCCCGACTATCAGCAATGTTTTCAAGTTGAGCCGTCATTGCTTGACATTGTTTCTGGATATGAGCGTCCATTTGTAATGCATGATCGATGTGGACTCCCAAACTCCGCGGGGGATACTGTCGCCTTAACAAGGGATGCTCCCACTGTCAAAGTTTCAACATGTATTGCATCACGGGACAAAGAAGCACACACCACTAAGAATCCAGATTACTCGTCATTAAATATTAATTTATTATATGTCATCCAGAGTTATCACATTCAAAAATGGCCAATAGATAGACATTTTTGCAGGTTATGCTCTTAACTTTGTTTCTTTGTTGTTTAGTTAACCAGAATCACTTAGATAAAAAATAGCTTCTATGTCCCTTTCAAGACTGACGGGAAGTTTTCAAAATGATAACTTTTATCAAGAAGGTCGCCATCACAATTTTGAAAAACTTTAAATGCAGTAACTTCGGAACTTAGCAAAAAAACATAATATGTCCACATTTAAAATTTTGGGGATGGAGATGACAAATCCAATTTAATTGTTATTTTTTTAATTTGGTACCATCTTCACCTCTAAATCCCAGACGGCTGTCATCGCCATTTTGAAAAACCTACAATAAGATAATTTTGAACTAAACAAAATCTAAAGTTGCATAAAATATCAAATCCCGATATTTTCTCAGTGACAAATCTAAAGCGTAAAGCAGCTTCATATGTTCAATTGGTAATTTTGAAAATTTAATGTATATGGAGTAATATAGCCTTCTCAATACATTATCGTCGCCCGTAAATCGCCGTAAGCGCAGTATTTTTTTCGATTGACTCGAAAAATGAAACAGTGTGGCATTATATCACTTTGACAAAACTGTTCCAAATGTTGTAATGATCGGGATTGGCGATCTGTATAAATTGAGAAAATTAAGGATTTTTAAGGCGCTTTTCGTTTTTTTTCACAATTTTAATATTTTCAATATTTTACTAGTCTGGTTATTTAAACATTTGTATGGTATTTTTATCTTTTGTATTTTTTTCACGACGGCTCTCTTAAAGTCCATAGCGGTCACATTTCTATTGCACAATCAACAGGGCTCACTAAACTAGAGAGTTTTAAGTCGGACGTTAGCGTCCGAAGACGGAAGCCCAAAATTAGTATAAAAGTCGAAAATGTCCGAAGTTGGAAAATCGAAATCGGAAAATTGAGGTCCGAAATCGGAAATCTCGAAGTCAGAAATCCGAAGACGGAAGTCCGAAGTCGGATGTCAGAAAGCCGAAGACGAAATTTGTCCCAAAGTCGAAAGTTTAATGTCAGAACTTGGAAGTCTGAAGTTTTGAAGTCTGAAGATTTCGAAAGGCAGAATTGGAAGTCCGAAGACGGAAGGCTGAAGTCTCGAAGTCGTAAATCAGAAGGCCGAACACTGAAGACGGAATACTGAAGTCAGATTTCGAAAGTCTGCAGTCCGAAGTATGAACTCGGAAGTCAGAAGTCAAAAGTGCGAAGACGTAAGTCGACAGTTTGAAGTCCGAAATCCGAACTTTAAGTCCGAAGACGGAAATCGAAAGTCAGACGTTCGAAGACGGAAGACTGAACTCCGAAGTTCGAAGTCGAAAAGCCAAAGTCTGAGCTCGGAAGTCAAAAGTCAGACGACAGATATCGGAAGTCCAAAGTCTAAAGTATGAAGTCCAAAGACGGAAATCTGAAGTCGAAATTATGAAATCTGAAGACGGAAGTCCGAAACGAAAGTCCAAATTCGAAAGTCTGAAATCCATAGTCTGAAGACTGAACTCTGAGGTCCGGAGTCGGATGTCTGAAGTTCAAAATCAAAACTCTACTGTCCAAACTTTACTGTTACTTTAAAATTGGTACTTGAATTTTTGATGGTTGTTTCACACTCATAAATATGTGCTCTATAACATCAAGATATTATTGTGGTGGAAAGTAGTTTAAAACACTGTTCCTATAATCATACCCTTTCGACATATTTGACGATTTATTGGTGGGATATCGAGCCACGATCTAGCAGTGTCATCATGGTTATATACGTATTTTATCGGTGCGATTACTAAAACAAATATGGCAACGTCGTTTATTAAAAGATGTCCATATTTTAACACACGATCAGCGGCCTTAAAGAGGACGGTCTCTAATACGTACACGTCATTAATAAAACGGCGCTTCCTGCCTTGATTATGCCATTACATGGTCGGTTTCGCACAGCACAATAAGTCAATGAATATACACATGAAATAACTCTTTACGAACCAAACCTGAAAATAATAAAATGATAGAATATAAAATAATACCTTTATACGCCTAATGTGAATAATATCTATCAGTTACTAGGCCTACATTAAAATTATCACGAAACACAGTTGCGAAATGCTAGCAGACGTCTCGCTGTAAAATATCAATATAAGCCCGTCACTTCAAGACTTTTCCACAAGCTACATATAAACAAATCAACTTCTTACTAGACCTCGTTTTACAACTTTATTTTAAAATATAGAAAATATTTTTTCTTGTCCTAAAAAATTGAGATACCAAGTATAAAACATCAATTCAATAAAAAAAATTATTGAACAATTAAAATCACCAAAAAAACACACAGAATACGTTATATTTTTTATAGTTGAAACAAAATATCTGATATGCGTTGGTCATTTTTGTACAAATACTATGCAAAATAAAAACATGCACAATTGAATATAATAATGTAATTTCAATGTTTCTAAGTGTCAATGGTCTTGATACATTGCAGTATACGAGATATAAAGGTTTTTTCAAAATAGTAGTGTATTTTTATTTTAGTTTTTTCCTGATAAGAACAGTAGTGTGTACATGCTCAATACCCTTTTAATATTGTTTAAAATAAACTGTCACCAGAATTATTGTATCTACTATTTCACTATACTTCACCAGGCACAAAATCATTATCAGAATTAAAAGTAACGTATTCTGTAGGCCCTATTTGTGTCTATAATGGACTTTATTACACACTGCCACATTGAATAATCGATGTGTTTTTTGTCTAAGCACATTTTTGATTATTTCTATAACGAAATATACTGCGTTTCTGTCATTTCGTGCCTGTTGATTAATATTTCCAATAAAAATGCAAAATACGTTACCAATATACGTTACGTAACTAACATAATTCATGTAATGATAAAGTAATGATACTAAATGTCACTATATCCAGTAAATAGTTGTATCATGCAACGTGTGAGTGTTTTGTACTTCTGTTACGAAACATAATGCACTATTACAACAATGTTTAGTGAAGAGCAAAATACGTTACCAAAATACCTTACCAAAATACGTTACAAAGTGTAACGTATTTTGTGTAACGTATTCTGTTTTTTGTTTTCTCCTTGCACAATTGTAAAGCTGAGTTCAGTGGCCAGGCTAAATTTTACTTGCTGCGTGGAGACATACCTAGTGAGTAACTAAAGGGTCATTTGTTGTTAAGTGTGCATATCACTATATCTTCAGAGTCCATGTAACGTATTCTGTTTTCTTAAAAAATAAATAGCGTCTGCTTGTTTCTATTGATTATTGCAAGAGTAGTACTGTTAGTATCACATAATTTTTTTATGTCTACTTATATACCTACCTTAGATTACATATTCATCACACAGCAAGGAACTTTAGTTGATCTTAGAATTTTTGGCAGATAAAAACAGCCAACTAACTGAAATGTAACGTATTCTGTTATTTTGTGGCGACATGAACATTAGTTTAATTTTGCAAGGGAAAATATACTACTTTGGGGAATTTTTTTTTATTACAATCACTACTATATGTTTGTCAAATTCAAACAACTTTTCTTCCAAAAACTGCACCCACTCGTGAACAATGACAAACATTTAAGCTGGCGACATGCCAAAAATGTCATTTTTATGGCATTCCAGTGGTGGAAAGCACAATTTTTCTTGTCTAGGCTATGGATAATTATACATTTTCTGAAAGGTCTATGCATGAATTCAATGATAAAACTGGTTAAACTTAAGTGGAGATCACTACAAACGAGAACACTGCTGGGGTCACATGATTCTTGAAGTCGCGGGCTTTGCCCATATATAAACATGCCAGCAAACACGGCAATTTGAAACAGTCTTGCTTTAAGGCTGAGCCAGCGTTGTAGACGGTGGTCCGACATTAAGCTAACACTGGTTCAAGGTGCTGTTTGCTGTGAGCTCCCCAGACCATTGTATACATGTATATTATATACACAGAGTGGGTTAAGTCCATTTAAAACGTCCAGGTTACCCGGAATGCTGTGCGTAACTCACTTCGCGTGTTGCGATGTCATCAGGATATAGATTATACCACCATCAGGCCCGGTGGTCCAAATGGTGTGATGCCTGATTAGATATCAGACTTACCCACATAATCGATAATAGGCGGGCCGGCCGCCTATTTAAGTAAATGTGCTCTAATAACTCTTTGATGTCTTTTTATGTTACAAGCAAACATCCACTTCAAAACATCTCTCTATATAGTCATAATTTGGAAAAGGATGGATTTTAGTTTCATTTTTATTGTTTTAAGCACCCAAAATGTTATTTTCCAAGATGGCCGCCACGAAGGAAAATTCAAACAATATGTGTATATATTTTTATCATAGAGGAGCATACATTAGGATTTTAGTGTCCAAAGTGTTTTTTATCAGCATACCATATATGGTGGTGCTTCTAGATATATTTTTATACATTGTTTTGAGAATAAAATCCACTATGGCGTCCATCACATATAAAACAATGGCTGCTACAAAGTTCTAGCTTAAGAAGAAATATCCGTCGCAGATGATGAATTTAATAAATACAGATGATCCTCGTGTTTATTATAAGCTTTCATGATATGCCTGACTGTAGGTGAGCAGATATCGCCGAAAAATTATTTAAGTTAAAATTATAATTGCTGCCGATTGATTTATGACACAGTGATGTGCTAAAGATAAAATATGCATAGTTCGGCAGCAAAAGATTTATTTTTTGCCAAACGTTGATTAAGTTTTTTCACTTTTGATTATTGCTCAATGGTACGTATATAATGATATCCACGGTGGTGTAGAATTCTCATCATTGAAGAATTATAGAAAACTGAGAAAATTCAAGATGGCCGTCATTTCCCAAAGTCAAACAATAAACTGATGCCATATTTACGTAATTATAGCAGATTCATGGCATACCATAGGGTTTTCAGGTATGCCGGACATAGTGATGTCGCCAAAAAAACCTTAGGCATTGTGTTGTGGGTAAATCCAAGATGGCCGCCACTTTTCTAAGGTCCAACAATCAATTAATGTCATTGTCGACATAATTAAAGCAGATTTATGATGTTGGTGTAAAAGATAAGATAAGATAAATTTAAGATAAGATAAATTTTATTTTTAATCGGCATGGTACAGTTAAACCATAAAACATTAGCCTGAGGCTATTCGACCGATATGTGGTACTAAAATTCAACAATGAATAACATTAACAATATCACATAGTATGCAACACATAGGCCTATTCAAAACAATATATTAGCTTTCACTAGTCCTGTATTAAAAATATCACCTTCTCAATATTATTTTACTACTAATACTATATTATAGTCAGATTATCAAATACTATATTATTGTATATACTTATATATGTAAAGTACAAGAATTGACTTTATCGCAGAGCTAAGATTATGAATAAAATATCACGGTTACACTATGTAAAAAGTAAATTAAATTAATGACGTCCTGCATCAATGTATAATTATGATTAAAAGCAAAGATGGAATAAATACTTATCAGAGAATATTTTAAGATCTTTGACATAGTTTAAAATAGCATGATAAAAAAATAAATAATACTAATATATTATAGTCAAAATGATCAATTACTATATAATTATATATACTTATATATACATAAATTATAGCACAATGGTTTTATCACAGAGCTAAGATTATGAATAAAAATATCACAGTTACGTTATATATTAATTAAATATAATTAAAAGCAAAGATGGATTAAATAATTATCCTAGAATATTTTAAGATCCTAGACATAGTTTAAAATAACATGATAAAAAAATAAATAATAATAAAAGAGCTATGTTATTTGATGCAATTTGCACATTTGTGTTGGCTTCTGTGTATACCTGACCACTTATTTATTCGCGACTTGAAGTTTTGCAGAGAGGTAGCATTGCGTGTGCATTCAGGTAGAGTGTTCCAAATCCTAGGGGCCATATAAGCAAATGAATTTAGACCATGCCTTGTTGATTTAAACAAAGGCAGGTGAAATTTTGAATTTTGTATTGGTGTAATTAGTTCTTTCAAATATCTAGGAGCCAGATTGTTTTTAATTTTGTATGTCTGAATCGCAATGTTTCTTTCCCTCCCCAATTTCAAGCTCGGCATTTTGGATTTGCAAAGAAGAGAATCATAGTCTGAAGTATAGTCACCATAAACAAAACGCAGCCCTCTCTCCTGAATTTTTTCCATCTTTTTAGTGTTCCCCACTCCACAAAAATGCCACACAATGCTACAGAACTGGAAATGGCACAATATGAAACAGCGAAATATTGCCATTCTATGGTTGATACTGATATATGGTGAGAGTCTTTTTAAAACATTTAAATGGTTGCCAGCTTTTTTACAAATCTGTTTTATATGTGTGTCGTAATTTAGATTTTTATCCAGATTGACTCCAAGGAGCTTAACATAATCTTCTGCAACTAGTGTGATGTCATCAATTTCGAATTTAAATTCCATGTCTGCGGATGCCAGAAAAATTGCCTGAAATTTGTGGGGATTTGCCAGCATTTCATTTAAAGTAAACCAGTTAATGGCAGCCTTGGATTCAATCTGGAGAGTTTGTACAACGAGCTGTTGTGAGGATTCTATGGCATTGATGGTATTGTCATCGGCGTAGTTTACAAGCTCTGCTTTTCTGATAAATTTGAACATGTCATTAAGGAAAATGTTGAATAAAATAGGCCCCAGGATTGAACCCTGGGGTACGCCTTTAAGGATATCAGCCCATTCACTTGTGCCATTTCCAATTTTTACTCTCTGTTTTCTTCCAGTCAAATACGATCGCATAATCTTGATGCTATTTCCGCTAAGGCCATAGGCCTCCAGCTTGGCGAGTAACAGTCCATGTGGCATACAGTCAAATGCCTTGCTGAGGTCCATAAGTATAGCCCCTGCATGCTTATGTTCTCTCAGCGACATTTTCCATTTCTCTACAAGACTAAGAAGGGTGTCTTGGCAACTATATCCTGCTTTAAAAGCGGACAAGGCTTGGTCGAAAATATTTTCAAAATACTCGCCAAGCTGTATGGCCAGAACCTTCTCATACACCTTAGATAGACAGGCCTGTAATTTTCTTTACTTAACTGGTCAGCTTTTTTAAATACTGGGGTGACATCTGCCTTTTTTAAAGCATCTAGAAACGTTCCTGTATCTATGGCATTATTGATCATCCCGGCAATTGTGACAGATATAACTGGTTTAGCCATTTTAATGAGTTTTGGTGGAATTTTGTCTGAGCCAGTTGCTTTTTTTGGATTTAGTGAGTGTAAGATTTTGGCTACCTCATTTTCGTTTGTGTGCCTGAAGGAAAGACTTTGATTTTTTGGTAAATGCTCTCTAATAATGCTCTCTAATAATTGTCTACCATAAGGTTTTCATGTATACTGAACATTGTGGTGTGGCAAACAAACTACTTTATATATTACTTTGTAGGTAAAATCAAAGATGTCCGCCACTTTTGCCAAGGCCAAACGATAAATTATTGCCATGTAAGTCTTGATGGTGGATCTTATCCACCTGAGATTATCACAGTATTTGATAATGTTCAAAAAAGTTGGATGTCAGTCTCAGTTTTGAGCTTTAACACAAAAAACACATTGATAATGGCCATTATTCCTATTTCAAACAAAAATAGAAGTAGGCCTATAATCATAATTTTGGTGTCTACCTAGAGTTTCTCGGTGTGCCGAGGGATTAGAGTTTTCAGAAACAATATCAAATTTTAAAATTGAATATTGTAATTAGTGTTTTCAAACAATAATTTTAAAATATAATTATATTTGAGGACAATATCCAGGATGAGAAACAAAATGGATAACTTTGCGTCAGAGCTGAGCAGTAAATATCTATTACACTTCACAAAATAGTGATAGATGGGTGATTTTAGTATCTATGATAAGGTTTTATTGTATGCCTCACCCAGTTGTGGTTACTCTCCAGAAAGCACTTAAGGACATGGACTAAAATCCAAGATGGCGATGACTGATATAATTTCTAAAATATAATGAAATATAAATACTTGCTTCTAACTTTATAATTGAGACAAAATAGATAAAAAAAACAATGTCAATTCAGAATAATAATAATATGATTCGCAGGGGCAATTTTTAGTTTGTCGACTCGACAAACTTTTAAGCTGGTTTTCCACACAAACGTCTGTCGTTAGCTTCCGTTACTATCTGTTCTGTCTGTGCCATGTCAGAAGGCAATATCTGCTCCCTGGTATACTAGGCATTTATTGCTTTTTAACTGGCGTCCCGTCACTTCCTGCCATAGCGCTGCCAAAAGGCCGTATTTGTTCACTTGTAAATCAAGTATATACTTCCTTTCCGCTGATGTCACTGCCTCCTTTTGGCTTGCACTGACCCAATGTTGGTTAAATGTTGTGCCATCATCTATGACACTGAACCAACATTGTGTCAGGGTATTGAGTTGCCGGTGTACCCTGCAAAAATGAGACCTTTAGCCAATGCTGTTTTACAGCTGAGCCATGGTCGTAGACGATGGGCCAGCAGTAAGCTAGCATTGGGTGAACGTTTATCTTGTTAAGGCCTATATACTAGTATGCCAATGCTGGGCTAATGTCGGCCCAGTGTTGTAAACGGTGGGCCACTATCCGGCTAGCATTGTGTCAATGACTCGAGTTTGCTGATCAGCTGTGACCGCAAACCAGCAGACACAAGGCATTGACCCAATGTTGTTCTAATGCTGGCCCGCCGTCTTCGACGTCGGCACAACATTAAAACAACATTGGGTCAATGCCCCGTGATAGCTGGGTAGGTGTTCATGAATGCCAGCAGTCTGTCGTGGGAGGGCTAGCCACCTTCTCCCACCTCACTTGACACAACAGTGTTATGTTACGCAATATAACAATTAGGTCTTGGCTAAGATATTTATCTCCAAAAATTGCAAAAAAATTTATTATTAAAATTAGATTTTTGGATTCGGCAGTAAGAGGCATTGCACATTGATATAATTTATACACTTCTGGTGGGAAAAATGACCGAATAATGTAATTTATTGCAATGCCCGATCATGTGGTAAGTTAACCCTTTCATTACGACCATCTGACATGAAAAGGGGACAAAGTATGGTGAACTATACAATTGTATTTATTAAGTTTATTTTTTAGTTTGTGTCCTATTTAGGGGAAATAGGGGTGCTGTGTGTGAGAAACGGTTGACAATTCTGTACACCAGTCCTTGTGAATATGTCCAATATAACGTTTGGGGTCCCTAGGTTAGGTAGGCCTACTTTCGTCTTTAAGAAGTGTTCAGATAAAATATATGTTCATGATTAAATATAGTGATTAGACCGTAAAGAGTTTTGATTGGAATAATATTGGCCAAGCTTCGCAGACAGTGACACAGCATTACATCAGCATTGGGCCAATGTATCGTGCTATCTGGTGTTTCTGGCGCCTGATGTAAAGAATACCCAGTGCTTGACTTATAAAGAGTAGGCCTTATTGTGGGATTCGCACAAAAAATAAAACTGGCCCAACATCATTCTATTGCTGCGCCACACTTTGAGCAATATCTTTGTTTTTGATGCAACAAGTTAATTTTAGTGGGCCATAGGATTTTTGAAGATAAGGCCCTGCCTGCTGAATTAAAGGGACTGGCTCAGGCTAAAATCAGTGATTTTATTTTGGCTTATTAATATGACCATATAATGTAAACATGGCAATAGAATAGAGCTGCAAAAGTTTTTTTAATTTTTGTGCTGTGCATTTACCAGTTAGGCTAGATATAGAGACGAAATCCCCGTATTTCTTATTTTTGACATGGTAGTGCCGCCAATAAATGCCCATTACGGCGCACACTGTCAAATTGTGAGCTGTGTATCGCTGTATTAGTTTCAGTATTAGTGTTCAGCGTTGTTAGAACAGAGTCAAGGTTCGGCATCCCATGATCCAAAACATAGGCCTATATGCTTACCAATACAATTTAAATGAAGTATGGCAGAAACGAGCTACTGAAACCAAAATGTAGTTGAAATGTTGCTGATTCCAACGACATATTGGACTGTCACCTGTAACCTGACTGTAACCTCGCCACAAGGTAACCTGGCCACAGGTAATCTCGCCACAGATTTGGTAACCTCGCCACAGAAAGCTGAGTAACCTAGCCACAGCTTTGGTAACCTCGCCACATGGGGCTAAGTAACCTCGCCACAACTTCGCCACACCTGTTGTATCCGCATTTATCAATGTATTTTCAAAGGGAAAACTCTACCTTGAACGTGGTGTAGATGTCTATATAGACTTAGACTATATGTGCCATTAAAATCGAAAGCAAAAAAAATTCTAAAAAAATGGACCAATATATAACGAATAATAATAGGCCTACAAATTTATTTTGTACAGCAAATATTGTAGAAAATGTGTTCATTGTGACTGATAATAATAATATATTAACCCTTAAACCGCTGAATTAAATAATTTAAATTTTCACACACTTCGAGTTGTGTCTCACTACTTTGATCCACAACTTCAGGTGAGAGAAAACAACTCGTATTTGATTAATTTGTAATTTAGGACTAAGCAATTTACAAATCTTGATGTTTAAATGGCTAATAAAACGGATTAAAGCGACTACAGTCGCGCCTAGCCGTTTAAGGTGAATAGGTGTAGGCCTAGCGGCAACAACAGAGGAAGTTGATGACACTGCCCCAAGAAGAGATCCGACAGCACCCGAGGAAGACAATGAGTAGCACTCAAGCTATGTGATCGACTCCAATAACACTCGATATTGTTGACGCAATTGATTGACACAAGTGATATTAACTCATGTGAGTGCGTGGTGACGTGAAGTCGATTGGGCCTACTTGCAAACGCTGAATGTTAAACCATTTTTTCTTCTTCCGGTTTTAATAATAGCATAACCGCCAATATGAATCTTTGATATTTCTATCAGCATGAACACCTGATGAACGTTTAATATGGAATATGACGTGATAAGAATGACCCTTAAGTGTTTTATTTGTTGTTGGGAAAATGCCCCCCTTTTGAAATAATAATGGGTCACATGCCCCATCGTCTAAGGTCAATGCCCCCCCCCCCCCCCGAAAAATATCATGGGCCCCTTGGCCCCCTTTTTCCAATTTATAAATCAGGCACTGAATATGTGATAGTACCAATCTCATACATATAATTTTAACTATTTATATTGCCGTATATTAACCGTCTGCATCCCTATGTTTGGGCTATATTCAAGTTTAGCTGAACGTAGATTTTAACCTAAGTCTATGCTAAAAACACAAATAGTAGACCTAATTTATGTTCTTGTATTATGGACCCTATCGATGGAAGCTGATATTCAGCATCACATTGTAATAAAGGCCTAAATATCACGCTAATAGGGATCTAATTAAAAGTTACTAAGATGTGTGGTACCAAAGCCATAACTTCATTTTGATTTGAATTTACAAATAGTAATATTATTAATAAATGATGTTCCTTTAATGCTGGGTAAACGATGTAGAGGGCGGCACAACAATAAACTAAATATCCAGTTATCCCTGGTTTAATGCTAGTCCACCGTCTACACTGCTGGCCCAACATTAAAATAACATTAAGTCGATGTAGCTTCTGTGGAAAGTATATAGCCAGTGTAATATATTACGAGATTATGCTTTGTACCCATCGCATTGACTACTACAATGAGGCAATACCCCTGGAGTACAATCACACGTGTCTTGCCATAGAGTTAACTCTATATTTGGTCTGGCTAAACTTCTGAAATTCGAAACCTTTGAGTGTTGATCCACTGTTCGCCGTATCGTATTTGCTGGGATGCACCTAAAAGTATGCATACTTTAGAATTGGATATATGTATATTGAAAACATGCCTCGAAGTAGTAATATGTAGGGCTATAAAGCGTCTATAAAACAGCTGGGCCAATAGTGTTTTTTTTTAATAACACAGCATCATAGTTGAATTCACGCTTTCCCATTCGTTGATTGTTTTCTACAAATTACTGGCCAACCGTCAATGATGAAGACGAGGACCAGCCGTGCATGTGGATCATAAAACTTTAAAATGTATATTTTTCATTTTTGCAATAAATGAAAATCAAAGTGGAACAGGGAACACTATTATGGCAGAACCAGAGTAAAAACATACCTGTCATTTATAACAGGTAAGGGATAGCAATGACATGACCAATATATATTATGCACATTTAATATGTTGTGCAGAATAAAATATGAAAAATGTTGGGCAGCGCCCCTGACGGTGAACCAATATAAAATCCACAGGTATTGTGTTTGTATATATGTAATAACAATACCGAAGGGCGGGGGGGGGGTCCTGGTGCCTCCTAGGAAAATGTAATAACAATGCCGAAGGGCGGGGTGGGGCACCTGGTGCCTGCTAGGAAAGTCAGAGATCGCGGATTCGTCTCCTGCTCTGGCATTCAAGTTTCAAAGAAACAAAATGTTTCCTCCCTGTTCAATTGTAAATATTGAATATTGTGGGCAGCCTCCGTGATCGAGAGTTAGTGTGCTCGGCCGTAGACCAACAGGGCTCAATTTCGAATCCTGTGTCTGGAGAGCAGTGACACCTCACTCATCTCACCATCCTCAGGTTTTCCTTACCCAGTTTAGTCTATATGTGTACAAATGTGGTGTAGAACCCCATTTATTTCATTTCACAGCATTTTATACAGCCAACTAACACCTGACTCAACGTTGGCCTGACAACATTACAGCAACATTTCAGCAAAGATCGTGTGAGTTGAGAAGGCCTTCATGGGTCTTTATCCTTGGGTCTACTGTGTGTATTGTGATTTCCATAATTGGCATTACGTAAGAGGGTGCAGTGAAAGTGCATTACGTCCACAATGTGATAATGATGGATTAGGGCTACTGTATAGGTCATGGCTGAGTAAGAAACAGCCATGATAATTAACAACTTTGTTAGGCCTATTTTAGACAGAAGAATTAAAATTGAAAATTAAAGATTTCGTGAAAATTCCTGGCTAACTGGGGCATTATAAAAGTCCCAGAAGAAGTAATAATTGCACTTTTGTAATATTAACATTGTAGTCCTGTGAAATGATTCTTTGTCAAGCATATTTCATTAGGTGCAGTGCTTCAGAACGTGTGTAAAATCAGCAAAATGTATTATGAGAACCTAACATAATAATATAAATGCCAATGATCGATATAAAGGATATACATCTTTTCATGATAATGCATCTTAGAGGATAGATATACATTCCCTGACACATTTATAGCTGATTTTTTGCAATGCCGTTGACAAACGTCAAGGCCCCTGGGCCTCTTGTTTTTCTATTGAATCAATTTATCTTGGGATGTATCCATCACCCACAGGAAAATCCAATCTTTGAGCATGCTATTAATCGGAGCGCAATAAGAGCATATAAGAGCATAACACCATAAAGAGGTATAAAGAGTTGAATATTTCATTATTGGATGCTTTCAAAAATAATGTAGCGCAAAGAAACCTGCTGTCACTACGCCATGTATTATATCAATACCAATTCGAGCCTCTCCGAGCACAAATTACATTTAAAACAATCATCTAATTTAAAGTAATCTCATTGACAAAAATAAACGATTGTTTTCGCAAATCAGTTCTTTTGAGAAAAGATGAAGTGTTGATATATACCCTACACAAATCAGTTAATCAGTGGGAGACACACAGCACTAATCAATTGCTTGTTGTCAGTGAACAGATTGTGAGGAGGATGGGACTTGCAACATATCATTGAGGAGTCAGGATAGTACATATCAGTCAGGACTTCTATATATAGAAAGAGAAATATGTATGAGATATACACTCATATACACTGATTTCATTCAAAACAATCGATTTGAATTTGCAATATGTGTATTCGCAGCTTTGCTACAATAACTTACGGGCTGTTATGAAGATAACTTGCCAGTTAGGCATTTAGGCTGAGGAATAACCAGGTATTGGTGAAGAAGCACATGAGCTGAATATAGATGTGAAGCTGTCAAAATAAAAACCTATTTTAACTATAGGGCATGTGACAAAAAATAATCGAAATAACCCTATATTAAGATTCATATATCTGCTCTTGTCTCCTTGTTCATAATATCATAATTATTATTGTTTTTACATAGTTGTTTTTTGAAAAATGATCTGAGACAAGATACTCATTGTCAATGTTGATAAACATGTAGCAAAGTCACATTTACTTTCAGTCAGAATATGTATCTATACTAACAGGAAGACAGGAATCAATTAACCAGCTTGGATTATAACAACATAGTTGAATTCAACAATATTTGTTTCCATATTCATTTTTTCTTGCTTTTTTTAACATGCACAATATCAGATATTTGATTGGCCACTCCAGGAAATAAAAAAAAACAGCTCGAATATTGACACAATTATCAAGAAGTTAATAGTCTTTGATGATGTCATACAGTGCTTGAAGCTATGGATTCAAATGCGTTATTTTGTCATTTAATAATAGTCCGACAGCCATGGAATCAACCTTGCGAAAATACCTCCAAATCAGGTCTGGTTTTTGCAGAGGAAGTTGTGTAGAATCACTATACGCCGGAAGCCATCTTGGACGCCATCTTGAATAACTAAAACAAAATAATAATTGGTCAATGAGCGTTTCATTCTCATCATTATTGTACTGATGATAATTCATCACCAATGATATTGAATTAGTTGCCATGTACAATAATTCTGTCCAAATTTACATCGAAGATCATTTCGCTAAAAAGCCTCCTACGCTAAAATGGTTAAATGTTGCCCTAAATTGTATAGGAATAGTCTAAATAGATTCACTGCCCTCTAAACTATTTGAAATGGTGTATTACAAAAGATAATAGAGCTAAAATTATAAAGTTACATTATTTCCAAAGTATCACTATAAGCCGGCGGCCATCTTGGACGCCACCTTGAAAAATTGACCTTAAAACTTGAAAGTGAGACCGACATCCACCTGGTGATGAAAAAGGTCCTAGTGTGCAGTGATTGGTGATTGATATCAGCTTGTAACATGAAATGCCACGTGAAGTCAAAATATTTGAATGTGGCCGGCCGCCTACATCTGTACAGTAATAAATATTTACGAGAGAGCAGGGAAAAATATTGTGTTTCCTTGAAATGAATGCAAATGTATTCAGGTTTACTGTTTATAGCGAATACATAAATAAATATAAGGTGGGCCAGCATTAAACCAGCATTGGGTCATGGTCTGGTGCTTACATCTGATCCCCTTTTCCTTGCTGGTAAACCTTCAGGTGATTATTCTGACCACGTGCATGTACATTTCAGTTTTTATTTTTTTAAATGGTTGCATTACAAAATAGGGATTCTGTCTTTTTCTTAATTTAAATAAAAAAAATTGCCGACCTTACATTAGAATTATTCCCGTGATTTTGTCAACAGATATTCCACAATTACAAATATCTCTTTATTTGAGGCAGAATTTTACCTTGGGTTATGTAAAATTACTATGTCTATGAGTCATGGTTTACCCTTGTGTAACAGATACAATGCAGGTTTTATTCTATTCTTAGCTTCACCCTGCTGTGAGGTACCAATAAATATCATGTATTGATTCGTCTTAACTAGCTAAGTAAGACTTTTGCCGTTTTTGAATTGTTTTATTACCCTATTAAATCTTTGTTATTCTGAATGAGACAAACGTTTCATAATTAAGATTTGCTCATTTTTGGTCTCAAGTTAAACAAACATGACAAATTTCAGCCGCTTGAAGTTGTGGGTAGCAGTAGGGGGACACAACTTCAACTGGGTGAAAATGTACCTTTTAAGGTTTAAAATTGTGTTTAAGGCTTAGGATACTGGATAAGCAGCTATTCCACTCCTAGTTTATCATAGCAACGTACCCTTTTATGTATGTGCAGATTACTTAAAAAAAATTGTGTTGCAGGTGCAGTAGATCTCGAGGAAACGTTAATAAATTGGATTGGTTTACCGTGTGGTATGAAGGGGGCATATATGAGGTGTCTGTCCGGCTGACAGTCGTACATCTGATGTCCTGGCCCTGTTAGCAGCTAAACAAGCTCGTGGTACCTCATCAGAAAGACACAGGTGAGTGTGATCTAATAATTCAATTAAACCATGGCCCTGTTAGCAGCTAAACAAGCTCGTGTTACCTCATCAGAAAGACACAGGTGAGATTGATCTAATAAATCATTTAAACCCTCAAGTTGCCTCAAAACATATTTTTTGCATCCTGGGTTCTAGAACTAAACATTGTTTTAGCAAATATGTGGCAATGCCATATAAATTGTCAGCTACTTCAAACGTGTAGATGTATAACATGTCGATGATTCATTTGGGCTCGAAAGAGACGGAACGTACAAATTCGATCATTTGTAAGCTCTTTACCTACACAGTTGTATATTATTAAATTTTCTTAATTCACTCAAATTAGTTGTTATCCTGTATGCCTATTGAGAAAATTGTTTAGTTTATAATTATTGATCATTCACCAGGTGGCGCTTACCCGTTCTATTCCTGTAGCATTCATGGTGTAATCTGTGTAAAGAGAAAATATCTCAATACCAAAATGTGATATATCAATGTAAATATAAAAGGTCATCATTTTTCCAATTTAATGAATACATTCTCTAATCAGAAATGATAACAAAAATCTAAAATTTAACAAATATTAGCCTTTTTACCCGTTTGCGGTTTTAAAGAGTTAATCTACTGAATACAAATGATAAGGACATGCGTGTCAAATATTGTACATTGATATGTCGGACGGATGCAATACAAACCCATTACTCTGTCGAGTACAGTTACTTAAGATCATGTGATGAAAATATCTATTATAACATGCCTATTAACTTGACGAATATAATGTCATTTTTACAAGAAGATATTTTATGTAGATTTGCCCTGCAATAAAGACGCCACATTTTTGTGAAAATGCATTAGAAAGAGGTGGCGGAGACAATCTTGCAAAATCGGTTTATATACACATCAGTGGATGAATATCGTGTGGTGTTAAGATCTATTGGTCTGGAGAACATAATTGTGCGGGTGATGCAGGCTGATTAACATGGAAATTAGGATGACCAAACAACTCACACACATGCTGAAGAAATATATGCAGGTTGTAAATATAGGACTATGGTATATAGATATGTTTGAGCATTTGATACCATAACGTATAAGTAGGCTGTTATTTTCTGTTAAGTCAATAATTGCAATTAATTAAAACGTAACCAGATACCGCTTTTTTATTGGTATTATTAAAAGCAATGAGGTTTACAAAATAACGCAGAAATTCGCTGTTATCCAATAACTTTTTTAACCCTCATGATGCATTAAAGTAACTTTTTGCATCACTGAAGAATGACTTTATATACCGCACCTAGTGGTTTTAGAACGAAAAATTCATGAACCTATAGAATATATATATTTTTTTAAATTTGCAACCCACTTTAAGTCATCTTCATCCACTACAAGTCGAGAATTGCAACAGCAATTCACGGCTTGTCGTGGATGAAGATGCTAATTGTAAATTCAGGCTTAAAAGGGGTAAATAACTTTTCACTCACATCAAAATGTATAGGCCTACTTGTGCCCGATATGTTACTACAGATGATTGGAAATTATCTACATTTGATGTCTCAATTGTGGGACAAAACGTTTCATAAAAGTAACACTTGATTAAAAGTAGTCAAAGGTATACATTTAATTCGGTTTGGTTGTGATAAAATATAACGTTGTTCTACACCACGACAGTGAGTCACAGTAATACTTTATTAGTCATCGGGAACTGTTATTTTTATCCTTGTCACTTTTTCTCGTAACAAAAAACTGTTATATTCTGTCTGTTATCTTTCATTCCTGTTACTTTTTGTCTTCACACCTGATGTTTTAAGTCATGTTTGTAATCTGACATAACTTTCAGAGAGATAACATGTCGTGCAGTTTATCGAGCTTTTTAAAATAAATGCATAAACTGATAGCTTTGAATAGTGATTATAAAGATAAATTAAAATTTTACAACAAATTAGAGGTATAATTTTTTTTTTATATCTTACCAATAGTAAAGAAAATACAGCTTAATAATTTTACTAACAGTGCACTCAACTGCAGTGATTATTTCTCCATCTCAACAAATTTAAATATATATTTACCACTCGATAATTAATCAATCTACACATCTTTTTCAATTCGTAGCTTAAACTGATGTCCTACAATAAATACAAATACTTAGGCTGGACGCTATATCTTAATATATGTATAAAATGATAAAATGTTCAAGTTGCATAGTAGTTATTTGTGGCATTGTTTTTTTATATGTTTGTCATCCATTAATTTATTAATTCATTCTTCATTCGTTCTTTGGTTGGTTGGTTGGTTCGTTCGTTTGTTCGTTCGTAGATTTAGTTATTTATCAACTTATTCATTGATTCGTAATATCCTGTATTCATTTATGGCTTCATGCATCACTAATTCAGTTAAACATCTACATATATTCCAACAATATACATAGTACTACAAATAACGTACATTTTATTTCTTTTTCCTGTATGACTAGAAAGCTTAGTAATTAGGTTTACATATTTATTTGTTTCAGGTCTGTGTCGTGTGGATTCTCTGAGCTAAGCAGAGCATTGTATTCAAGTTGGGTCATTTTTCTGGGTTCCGTGACCATTTTCATGAAAGCTCAGTTTCTTGGTGGTTTTAGGTACTTTAGATGGTGATCTTAAAAATGAGCTCCTATGTCCTTTTCGATTTTGGGGGGAAAGTCCCGAAAAACAGCGTTTTCAAAAATGGCCCCCATCGGTTCCGGCCGAACAGAAATTTCTCATTTGTGGAGCTATTTTGACAAACGAAAGGTCAATTTTGACAAATTCTGCCAAGGGAATTTTATTTCTGACATTTATTTTAACCTTAAACATATTCTTGAGCATGAATTCAAGATGGCGGCCGCAAACAACGTGGGGACATTTTGACTGATAAAAAGCAATTTTAGACCAATAGGCCAATTTAGGCATGGGAATGCATTTCTAGCATCATTTTTTCTGTCTGAAGAGCGGAGTCATACAGACGTGGTAGAGCAACCAGAGTGTCAATAACACAAAAGCTTATCTTTAAATAGGGCATAAGTTAACTACAAATTAAAATTTTTGAAATTCGTGAGAAAATTTTATGCACAGGCTCGAGCTCTTTCAAACAAAGTAAATAAAATAGAAATCTGATAAGAATTGAGGGACGAGAAGCATTTCTTATGAATTGTGGCCATGAGATAATACAAATTGTATTAACCCTTTCAGCACGGTGACCCTTTCAGCACGGTGACCGTCTGTTGATGTTAAGACACCTGAATCTAACGTCTGTAGACGTCAAATTCAGACGTCAATAGACGGTCCCCGCGCTAAACGAATTTAAACAAATTATAATTGCTGTACACCCAGAATTAACATGGGTGGATTACCCAAATGAAACCAAGACATTAATCATTTTTTAAAATCAATTTGAAAAAAATCAGTACTACTTTCATTAGCTTTTTCTGCTTCATTTGAGTTGGCCCCCTACCTATGTTATGGATGTATGGTAAATATAATGTTTTTAATTCTTTCAGCGCTGGGACCGCCTTTAGACGTCTGACGTCTATGTACGTTAGATTCAGAAGTCCACAGACTTTCCCCGCACTGAAAGGGTTAATACATCATTTATTATTTCAAATGCTACTTTGCATCATAAAAAGTAAAAATTAATTCATCATTTATTCTCTCAAATTTTATTGAGCAGTATTTATTTATTTATTTGTTTATTTGCTTATTTATTTATTCATTTATTTATTTATTTGTTTATTTGTCTTTATGTCTGTCTGTCTGCTGTCTGTCTGGCTGTCTGTCTGTCTGTCTGTCTGTCTGTCTGTCTGTTCATCCAGAGATGGTGTTGTGAGTTGTTTGGGCGCCTGGTCGGCCACTTGTGAGGTTTTTCATCACTTGTGAGTTGAAACTCACAAGTAAAGGCTGTTTATATGATTCCATGGATAAAATCGAATCCCTAGATCATTTTTATCCGTCTGTTTACCCCACTCATAATTCTATCTGCTTTGACATTTTTTAAACCCAATAAGGTATTGCCAGCTGGTGAGTATGGTGGAGTTACCTCACAAGTAAACAGACACAAATCACTTCTCAAGCATCTTGGACAACTCATATAATAACCCTTTAATAGTCACAAAGTTTAAGACAAAAGTGTGTGTTTTCTCAAATTTTAAAGCAAAGAAACAGGATACAAACTACATTAGATCACTTGGATATATTTTTCCGTACTCTTCAGACAATTTTGCGCCATTTTTATTATCCTAATTTTACCTCACTAGGAAACGAATATAAATCATTCATCTTGAGATGTGATTTGCTTCCGCAATTCCCACCTCAAGATGAATAAATGCCCTGACCTGGCTGCGTGAAATGCCCAAGTTTAATATCCCGAATGAAGGATCAGAACGTCCTGATTTATTGTGATGTATTATCACATTTTTTTCAAATACGTTTTAATAAAAATGTGCAAGCTGATGCATAAACGTACAAGGAAGCTTAAAAGGTTAATAACCAAAGTATTGCAAAATTAATAATATGATTTTTTATTCTATTTGTATTGGAAATGGATATGACGTTCAATTAAATTTCCAAAAGTAATTACCGTTATGTTGTATATCATGCCTGCTTAAAACAATATAGTGGGATTTTGCATTGGATTAGGGTCAGACCAAACATCGGCGTCACATGGGAATGTTTATTTACGTCAATTGGAGGGGGATGGACAATGATTTTATCGTCAATATACATTATGTTCTAGTCCTGTGTTGTAAAATGATATAACTTTTATTCCAAAAGTTTTTCATCTAAAATCGAACGTTTATTATGCCCCTTAATGTACTCACCTGTCTTACTCTAGTAGGAGGGCTGTTGAATTAAGGGCGTAGTAGAATTTTCTGGCCAAGATATCCATATTATCTTTGCTGAAAAAAGTATGTGGCTTGAACAGCACAGGGTGGGGTGACATTCATGGTGCATAATCCACACTTGGGGGGGGGGGGGGTGGTGTTATCGTGCCTATCAGTGAAGCAACAAAACCTCATATGGTCACCTGTGTTTTAAAGTGTGGTATATGCCACTTTGTATAGTGGCAGAAACGACCCTTTGATACAAAGGTGAGTATGTGCACATCCATTTAATTTAGTGGTAAAAATCGTCGGCCAGGAATGTGACTCTGTCCCTGAAAATATAATAGATTAATTTATAGTGCACGGGAAAATAATGTGATTCTTAAAAGCTAATGTACCATTGATATTAATTAATTAAATTCAGCTGATCGTAATACAAAATAATATGACATTTAAAAAAAATGACCCATACGTACTTCTGTACCTGTTACGTCATATCAACTGATTGAATGTTGGGGATTGGTTGATGTTTCGACGTGGTTATGAGGCATGATCCTTGATTGGCTAGCTATGAATGTCAATTTTATACTCATTAATTTCCATTTCTCGGTAAACGTGCACGCATGGTCCATCAATTCCATACTTAATATTAAGGCTCATATATAGGTAGACATGTAGGCCTACGCACAGTCAGGTATTTCTCTACTTAAAATTAAATTTAAAATGTCAGTAGATTTGGTCCGGCACGGGATGGTCGGTAATTATATACTTACAATTAAATTTAATTTATCGGTAAACTATAGTCAGAAGAGAACTTATGCAGGCATAACAATTATGTTTCGAGGCAGACAACATAAGATAAAAAATATTCACCAAAATTCCTGAGGAGAGGTTTATAGAAATACGTTTCTCTTCCAGAATCAAGGAGGCTGTAGACTTGTGGAACAGTATATTCCACGCCAAACCTTCAAAACAGGAAAAATAATCTAAGATGTTTAATATTAAGGTGTTAACAACAGTTGAAGGGAATATCTTGATGGAATCGTCTCGTATAGAAATATCGTAGTGAACCTAAATTTGACAGCAATAAATTTGGTCAGCGTCGATCTAGTCATGACCCACCATTCGAGCACCAAGGGTGATATAGAATCAGAATAAGGCATCAAAAATGACCAGATAGTCCATGGTGTTTGAATGGTGGATTATAATGAGGCTAATAATTATACATATGTCTATCAAATAATGTGCATTATATATCTTCCTCCATGTGACATCAGTAGGCTTATACAGCTGTTTATCAGATGATGTGTATCATATAGTTATATCTGCTTCCATCATGTCCATCTGACATTTGTCTGGAGTTTATTCGCAGCCCGGATTTTGCAGCCGTCAAGTCCACGCCTGCAACAAACACACAGCATTGAAATGGATACTTGCCATCACAGTCAACACGGCAGGTGGGCCAAAGGACACATCAACACTGCAGAGACACATTAACCCTCCCAGCACCGATGCCTTTTTCAGGTATGTATTTTCCAAGTATCTCTCATTTTCAGCCACCACGAGATGTGAATTGATGCCACAAGGTGATAGAAAATGACCTGATTTGATAAAATATTCAAGTACAATATCTCAAATGAAAGCTCAAAGCCCTCTTTATTGCGTTGTGTCCATTTTGTTTAATGTGTTTATTTGAAACTATGTCATGTTCTGCACTATGGAGCTTAAAGGGTTAAAGCAGAGCTAGACACTCACTATCAGACTGATATTAAAGATGGTTTGTTTATGACACCAAATGCAATACATAGTCAGGCGATCCCACCAACAAGCATTAGATATTAGTCTACTTTTGTTCCTAAACCGTGAAAATCTTCACCCTGACGAGATCGCAAGCCTCTGACACAGATACCACCATTTTTAGTTCTAATACCATCACTAGATTTCGGCAGCTGAAAAAGGCCTAGTTTTAATAGGCACCCTAAAAATTCGTCTCAGTGTCGTGAGTTTTTAGGTAGGTGGTGACGTTTGTAAACAGCTTGCTCTGTCCATAAAATGACGGTCAGTGTGGCCAGGATAGCGGCGAAGCGAGTTGGACAGACTGGTCAAGCCATGTAGAAAACCTTCTGATGATGGTCAAATGGAGCAGATAGTAGGATACAGATTTTATTGACCAATTGCAAAAGTAAAACATAGATTGCAACACAGACGAGCCTTGCTACGGACCACCGCACCAAGCGGACCACCTTGTCCCATTTTTGTCAAATCCCAAAATGTCTGCCTTAAACAGCTAATCTCGACAATGGTCGTTTTAAATCTGTTTTGTCTTTTGATCAAATCACTGTCATTGGGAACGAAATGGTGGATTCCACTTGACAGTCTCAGATCGAGCACGTTAATTCTCTGTCACGGAGGCTGTTCACATTTTGTTTCTTTATAAACTTGAATACCAGAGCGGGGGACGAACCAGCAAGCTCCGGTGTGGAAATCACCATGATCTGCTTTATGCCACCTCACCCAGTATGTATGAGTGTACACAAAGCCCAGCCCCATTTACTCGTATGTCGGCATTTTGTTCTGATAATAAGACAGTGTCAATCCCTTTTCCTGAGACAGCTACCCAGCAAACACGCTACGTCGAGCTCATGTTGGTTTAATGATTCATACAGCTGTGAAATGCGCATGTGTGGAATGGTCAAGTGTAGGCCTACATTAGCCTATAGAGTACTCTTTGACAGCATTAATATCAGCGACTAAACTAATTACAAGATACTACTCCAACGAGAAATTGGCCCAATGCTGTTTTAATGCTAGACCAACGTCTGCGACGTTGGTCGACATTAAACCAACATTTGGTCAGTGTGCGGTGTTGGCTGGGAAAGCTCTTACTGTCAATATGCTGGAGGTCAACTGTTTCCAGATCCCCACGGTAGCACAACCTTTTGTGTCACAACACAAAGCCCACATGAGAGAAATTGTGAATTATTTCCTCATAGATGTCCCTCAAGTATATAGAGTTTATATGACTTGGGAACTTGCTCTTAATGCGGCGATGGGTATGAAACGCATATAGTATTACAATCTTGGCTGATAACTGTGAATGTGGGGTGATATGTCATTGTGGAATGTCCAGGGGCCACTGTTGCATTCTGGGGACCACATTGTCCCGCGTATTTTGACAGTTGACTACACCTTTATTAAGGATCTCGCGTTTACCAGGGTATGCAAAGTGAACGGGCTTGGTCAACGTACCGTGTTTGGTGCAATAGCATTCTAAAATCGAATCATAGTGTTACTAATAAAAACATTTTATATAAATTAATCTCTGTCTAAAACAATATTTATCTTTAAAATACTAACCTTTTTCCCAAACTGTCACGCTGGTAAATAAGTAAATGCGACACGGAAACATTCTTTCATCATCTTTTGTAGTCAATCTTCAGACAAATCACGTAATGTCATGCATATACCCTGTATACTACCGGCAATGTAATGTGTATAATACCGACAATGGCATGTACATACTACTAGCAATGTCATGTGCTACCAGCAATGTCATTTGTATACTAGCAATGTCATGAGATGCCAGCAATGTCATATGTAACTACCAGCAATGTCATGTGTATACTACCAGCAATAATCATGTGCATACCACCAGCAATGTCATGAGTATACTACCAGAAACGTCATGTGCATACTACCAGCAAATTTATTGTGCATACTAGCATAAATGACATACAACAAGCTCATGTGTATTCGTCCAGCAATGTCATGTCATACTACCAGCAATGAAACAGTATCCTAGTATATTACACTGACACTGTAAACATACAAGACATCATTATATACATGTAGTATGCACATAGTATGATTATAGTGTGGTTATAATCAGATATATCTACTGCCACTGCCAATAGGTAACACATCACTATCCATAGATAATAGACACATAGCATAGGCCTATAGATGACACGATTATACTCCAATACGTACACTGCAACGAAATAAACTCGCAAAAACAGCCGCTTCGCTCCCATCACACATTCCCTCCTCTGGTCATTTTTGTTACATTTAAACTACTTTAATACGAGAAAATGTGGAGGATAATTCAGTTTAAATAATTTTCAATGTCTTAATAATTATTGTCCTCTTAATTTCGCAAAAATAGTATAAAACTGCTATTCAAGATTTACGTAAGATTGTTCAGTAACGCTCAACCTGTACTATTCCTGTGCCCTGTTCTATCGAAGTTATTTTCCTCGTTTGGCCAAAGATGGTACGAATGGGTCTGAATAGATGCTGACGAGGGATGTATACGGAAATGTGAACGACTTGTAAACAATGAGCGAGGATGCATTGATAAAACAGAGAACTGTCTTTGAGGAATAAGGACTATTACCTATGTGCCTTTGGCACTAAACAAAGTGAATTACAGTAACATAGGCAGTTGGATGTTAGGGTATATTTTTATCTGAAATGTTTAAAAGAGTGGAAATAAAATAAAAAATATTTACTCGACAACGTTGTGGTCCTAGTAGCAGTTGTGGGAATAGTTGTGGTTCTGGTAGTAGTTGAGGTAGTCGTTGTGGGTGTAGTTGTGTGAGTAGTTGTGGGAGTAGTTGTAGGAGTAGTTGTGGGTGTAGTTGTGGGAGTAGTTGTGGGAGTAGTTGTGGGGGTAGTTCTGGGAGTAGTTGTGGGGGTAGTTTTAGGAGTAATCGTGGGAGTAGTTGAGGGAGTAGTTGTGGGTGTAGTTGTGGGAGTAATTGTAGGAGTAGTTGTGGGAGTAGTTGTGGGAGTAGTTGTGGGAGTAACTGTGGGTGTAGCTGTGAGAGTAGTTGTGGGAGTAGTTGTGGGAGTAGTTGTAGGAGTAGTTGTGGGAGTAGTTGTGGGAATAGTTTTGGGTGTAGTTGTGGGGGTAGTTTTAGAAGTAGTCGTGGGAGTAGTTGTGGGAGTAGTTGTGGGAAGAGTTGTGGGAGTAGTTGTGGGGGTAGTTGTGGGAGTAGTTGTATCAGGTTGTTCACTGCAGTCATTAGATCCGAGAGGACAGTGACACGTGTAGAATGGCTCCTTCGGAGATAACAGACAGAGATGGGAACACAAGGCCACAAGGATCTTTCCCTGTATGAAGAAATAGAGCAATGACCAATCATAACTATTTTTTAAAATAGCCTTGTCTTAATTAATTCTCAATTACTTTTTTCAAATAATATTTTTAAAGACATGGCCACAGCAAAAAAACATACCAGATTGGTAGATGACAGCATATGGCACCCTGTATAGATATTTGTGAGGTTCAGTTGCTTTGCTGTACAATTTGACTTCCCTTTTGTATTACATATAATTATCAGATTACACAGCCATGGCCATTGCTCGTGCATAGCCAAAGATTTTAAAAAATCAGATCGGGGTCGTATACTGACTACTGGGCTGCCTGCTGGGGTGGTTGACATGTATATCGAACAGTCTGCTTGAAGAGGTGAACAGAATGCTGTGGTCTTGTCCTGTAAATCTGTTGACTCTTTCCACCTGGTTGGTGCCCCAATCTGTCCAGTAAATATACTCCTCATAGATTGTCACTGAGAACGGGTGTTAAACAACAAGTGATACTAAATGACGATTTCCTCCATTAAAGTCCACACTCCTGTTAGCAAAAAAAAAACCATTGACATATCAATATCTGATTACCTAAGGCCTGACTAATAAATACATTTTAAACTCACGATCATGCTCAAAACTAACGGTCACAAAAATCCTAGCTTATCAATACAAAATAATTTACCAGGATTGTTTTCTAATAAAAGCTGATAATTTACATGTAAAAGTGTAAAATCCTAGCGAGGCTCAATAAGTAGTGGTCAACAAATCGGAGACAAAACAGGAAAATTATAAATGAATAAATCAAATAGTATTTACTCTATAAAATCCACTCCAGCATCACACCAACATAATGTATCTGTATAGCAATCCAGGACGAGTCCATTTGGCCATTGTAGTCCTGTTGTTACTATGTCTGTAATGTTAGATCCATCCATTCCCATACGGCGAATAAACGGATTAGTCCCCCAATCAGACCAAAATAATATCCTGTGAAGAGATTTCAATTCAATAATTAGTGAGTAAGTGATTTAGTGATTTAGTGAGTGAGTGAGTGAGTGAGTGAGTGAGTGAGTGAGTGAGTGAGTGAGTGAGTGAGTGAGTGAGTGAGTGAGTGAGTGAGTGAGTGAGTGAGTGAGTGAATGAGTGAGTGAGTGCGTGCGTGCGTGCGTGCGTGCGTGCGTGAGTGAGTGAGTGAGTGAGTGAGTGAGTGAGTGAGTGAGTGAGTGAGTGAGTGAGTGAGTGAGTGAGTGAGTGAGTGAGTGAGTGAGTGAGTGAGTGAGTGAGTGAGTGAGTGAGTGAGTGAGTGAGTGAGTGAGTGAGTGAGTGAGTGAGTGAGTGAGTGAGTGAGTGAGTGAGTGAGTGAGTGAGTGAGTGAGTGAGTGAGTGAGTGAGTGAGTGAGTGAGTGAGTGAGTGAGTGAGTGAGTGAGTGAGTGAGTGAGTGAGTGAGTGAGTGAGTGAGTGAGTGAGTGAGTGAGTGAGTGAGTGAGTGTATATTTCGTTATGCTGCGTGCTGTACTGTTTGGCAATATCGCGACAGAGAAAAACCCTACTATTCTTAATTTCCCATGATTGACATAGTTCTATATAATGCTCAGCACCAGCGGCAGCACTGAACACATCATGCACTGAACACTCCATAAACAGAAAGCATTCTATTATAAGTGATATTATGTGATGTAATGTCATGCCATGTCATGCCATGTGATGTCATGACATGACATGGCATGACAAGACATGACATGGCTTAGTACGGCATAGCATGGCAAAACATCGTTGTCATGACATGACATGGCATTGCATTGCATTTCGTTGCATTGCATTGTTTTGCATTGCATTGCATTGCATTGCATTGCATTGCATTGCATTGCATTGCATTGCATTGCATTGCATTGCATTGCATTGCATTGCATTGCATTGAATTGCATGGCATGGTATGGCATGGCATGGCATGGCATGGCATGGCATTGCATGGCATGGCATGGCATGGCATGGCATGGCATGGCATGGCATGACAAGGCATGACAAGGCATGACAAGGCATGACAAGGCATGACATGACATGACATGACATGACATGACATGACATGACATGACATGACATGACATGGCATGACATGACATGGCATGGCATGGCATGGCATGGCATGGCATGGCATGGCATGGCATGGCATGGCATGGCATGGCATGGCATGGCATGGCATGGCATGGCATGGCATGGCATGGCATGGCATGGCATGGCATGGCATGGCATGGCATGAGAAAAATGTTTTAAATTTTACTTACAGTTTGGTGTAATACTAACTTATTTGAAATAGATTTTCTCCGATTTAAAAACTTAAAGGTACACCTACGTGTATACCTTTTCAATTTAATATGACAAAATCATACCAATCATAATTCCAAAATCAGATCGCGTGGTGGCTTTCAATTAGTTATTTCCGCACCCTGAATAAGGTATTAACTATTTAGGAAAAACAATCAAGGTTGTCCGAGATATAGGTCACGTAAAATCCAAGATGGGTGCCATGGCGATCAACATAAATGTCCAGATACTATAGTACCCCAAATAGTCAGGTTACCCGTCGGATTTTGCTGCCCAAGCAATCCACCTGGGCATATTTATAAGATGGTTTTTTGACAGGGGGTCCAATTTTTTTCAGCTAAATATTTTTTATTTAACCATGATTATGTTTTTTTCTGAATGTTTTTATGTATTTTCACAGGTTTATGTGTCGAAATACATAATTTTACTGTATGGTAATAATCGAATTCAAATTTTTGCCTATTTTTCGGTTAATTCTCAGCCAGTTTTTTTTTAATTTTTGATTGCAAGGCCTAGTTAAGTATTCAGATATATTTAGACAATTTTACATATCATCTCTTTGATGTATTATTTTTAACTGTTCCGACAAACCAGAGAGGTTGTTAACAACATTGAGTAGCAGTGTGAGAGGGGACTGAGAGGCTGTTAAGAACAGGGGTAACAACATTGGAGGGGCCAGATAGCTGTTAACAAGAGGAGCAACAGTATTGGTTGGGCCAGCAACAGGAGAAACAGTGTGGTTGGGGCAAGGGAGGCTGTTAAGAACAGGAGCAACAGTGCTGGGGACAGGGAGACTGTTAACAACAGCAGAAACAGGGCTGGAGGGGCCAGAGAGGCTGTTAACAACAGGAGAAACAGCATGTGAGGGGCCAGAGAGGCTGTTAACAACAGGAGCAACAGTATTGGATGGGCCATAAAGGCTGATAACAACAGTAGAAACAGGACTGGAGGGGCCATAGAGGCTGTTAACAACAGGAACAACCGTATTGGAGGGTCATGAAGGCTGTTAACAACATGGGCAACAGCATTTGAGGGGCCAGAGGGCTGGTAAAAACAGGACTAACAGCATTAGAGGCGGCCACGACGGCTGCTAACAACAGGAGTAACGAACGGTACTTGAGCCAGGGAGGTTGCTAACAACGGGAGCAACAGGGCTGGAGGGGCAGAGATGCTGTTAACAACAGGAGCAAAATCATTGGAGGAGCCAGAGAAGCTGTTAACAACACGCGAAACAGGGCTGGGGGCAGAGAGGCTGATATTAAGAGGAACAACAGTATTGTAGGAGCCAGAAAATCTGCTCACAACAAGAGAAACATAATTGGATGAGCCAGCGAGGCTGTTAACAACAGGATAAACAGTCCTGGAGGGGGCAGTAAGGCTATTAACAACATGAGCAGCAGTATTTTATGGGGCCAGAGAGGCTGTTAACAACAGGGGCAACAATGCTGGAGGGGCTAAAAAGGCGAGGGCGAGGGACTTTGCCAACAGGAACAATAGTATTTCAGGGGTCAATGAGGCGGCTACCAACAGGAGCAACAGGGCTGGGGGGCAGAGATGCTATTAAAAACAGGAGCAACAGTATTGAAGGGGCCAGGGAGGCTGCTAACAACAGGAGCAGCATAATTGGGTGGACCAGGGAGGCTGATAACAGCAAGAGAAACAGTATTGGAGGACAAGAGAAATAGTCATGGAGGGGCTAGTGAAGCTGTTAACAACAGGAACAACAGTGTTGGACGGGCCAGAGAGGCTGTTAACAGCTGGAGCAACAGTCCTGGAGGGGTCAGATAGGCTGTTAACAGCAGGAGCAACAGTGATGGAGGTACCAGGGAGGTTGCTTACAACATGCGAATCAGTGTTGGAGGGGCGAGGGAGATTGGTAGCATAAGAAAGAACAGTGCTTGAGAAGACAGAGACTTTGCCAACATGAACAACAGTATTGCAGGGACCGATGAAGCTGTTAACAACAGGGGAAACATAACTGGATGGGCGAGGGAGGCTGTTAATAACAAGAGAAACAGTATTGGAGGACAAGAGAAACAGTCCTGGAGGGGCTAGTGAGGCTGTTAACAACAGGCACAACAGTGCTGGAGGGGCCAGAGAGGCTGTTAACAACAGGAGCAACAGTGCTGGATGTACCATAGAGGCTGTTAACAACATGATAATCAGTGCTGGAGGGGCGAGGGAGGTTGGTAGCATAAGGAGAAACAGTGCTTGAGAAGCCAGAGACTTTGACAACATGAACAACAGTATTGCCTGGGCAAAGAAGCTGTTAACAACAGGAGCAAAATAATTGGATGGGCCAGGGAGACGGTTAACAACAAGAGAAATAGTAGTGGAGGACAAGAGAAGCAATCCTGGAGGGGCTAGTGAGACTGCTAACAACAGAAACAACAGTGCTGGAGGTACCAGAGAGGCTGTTAACAACAGGAGCAACAGTGCTGGAGGGGTCAGAGAGGTAGTTAACAACAGGAGGTACCAGGGAGGTTGTTTACAACATACAACAACGTGCTGGAGTGGCGAGGGGGGCTGGTAACAGAAGGAGAAACAGTGCTTGAGAAGCCAGGGACTTTGACAACATGAATAACAGTATTGCAGGGGCCAATGATGCTGTTAACAACTTGAGGAACAGTATTGAAGTAGCCATGGTTTTTTTTTTACTTTCTATAATGGAAAGCCAGATGAAGCTCTTGATGCACTCGGCTATATACGATTTTGTGAACAAGTAAGCTGTCAGACTGTACATGGTCAGCCTCAAGACTGGAAAGGCTGTGCATGCAGACTTGTGCCAGAAGAATTTAAATGGGGCTGAAAGATTAAGGAAAAAGGGGAAATGTTACCCGTCTAGATTTCTCTGTCACCTGCACCCATAAAAATAATGGAGATAATCAGGTGCAATTGCAAAGCCGGTTGCAGTGCTGGCAGGTAAACATGTAAGAAACATGGACTACAATGTCCATATACATGTTAAGAATGTAAAGTTTGAATTCGGCTTCTCCTCTAAATAGAGATGACGACTCCAATAAGGCGTCCGAAAAAGAATAAATTGTGTTTTTATTTTTTAATAAATATGGAAAAATAATAGTCGCAATTTTAAATAAATGATTAATTTAAAAGTTTTGTCACAAGTTATTTTATTCATTCAAAACATCTGGAAAAAAATACAAATCATATCAAATGTTGAAAAACTGTTTTGATTATAAAAAACTTTAAAAAAAACATTTTAAAAACCGCCAGATAACATATAAGCTCCTCTTTCCGTAGTTGAGTATTATTCACAAACACTACAGACCTCAAACAGATATATCCCGTTAAAAAATGCTGTATTTTGTTTGTATTTATCTAGGAAATAGCCAGAAAATGATTGGACTAAAAGATCTGTACGTAGGCCTTGTTGCAAGTATTTATATTCTGAGAAAATCCCTTTCAAATAAGTTAGTATTATACCAAATTTTAAATAAAATTTATACCTTTTTTCTTATTTATATCTCTTAAATGTATCTGGCATGGTGTGATTACTATGAAGAGGCGAGAAATCGGCTTAGTTACCAAAATTGTGTCTTCAATGGCCATTAGTTGATTTGCGGTAAATGTAAAATGACACCAGAAATACGAAAAACGACACCTTCCTTTATACCTAAAAAAAATATATTTCCCATTCCTCTATCGGAGTAAAGTTTTGATATGTCATTCTAGGAATACTAATGAGACGTTTTGCAGTGGAAAACATTATGTTGCAATTATTTTGAGGTTATCCGAAAAATGGCCACAAAATGACTGGACTAATTGCATTGCATTGCATTGCATTGCATTGCATTACATTGCATTGCATTGCATTGCATTGCATTGCATTGCATTGCATTGCATTGCATTGCATTGCATTGCATCGCATTGCATTGCATTGCATTGCATTGCATCGCATTGCATTGTACTGCATTGTATTGCATTACATTGCATTGCATTGCATTTCATTGCATTGCATTGCGCTGCGATGCGCAGCATTGTGTTGTGTTGTGTTGTGTTGTGTTGTGTTGTTTTGTATTGTATTACAGACAGACAGACAGATATTTTATTGACAGAAATAAAAGTCATTACAGACTTATTTGTCATAGTAATAAGAGAGATATATGTACATGTATATACAAGAATGTTAGTTTGTTAAAATCATATGAGTCAATATACATGGTATGATAAACAACTAAAATCATGTTAGGTGGCATTGCCATAATAAAAACTGGGTATTTCGGTGATACAAATGACTACTTCTTAAAATAAAATTAAAAGGCATAGCCAAGATAACATGGGGGTCTATCATTTTGCTTCCCGCATCAAAACCAGAGATAAAATAGCTACTATGTTTAATATACTAATTATATATAGTAGCAAAAAAGACACTCTGGAAAGCGTAGAAACCAAAAATATATACAGATGCATAATTATGCTACAGTAACTGGAGTATGAAATAAGACAATGGTAAAAATTATATGGTATTTAAAAAATATATATATGTATATATAATATAAAGCAGTACAATTAATGTGGCAATCCGCGAAACAGGTAGCTCCGAGTCATGTGACCATGCAAGCACAGTCGCTATGAACTCGGAGATTCCCTGATAATGACTAGTGGTGTAAACTTAACAACGTCATAACAGTACTACTACCGTAACACAATATATACATACTAATAAAAGTCGGACATTGTGGTTCGTCGACTGCCAACAAAGTATAGCATCAGAACCATCCATATTATCGAGTGTTGCAGACTTGTGATGTAATAACAATGACAATTACGGATAATAATTATGTGTGCCATTCACGCAGGACATAGCACTCACACAATAACATTAAAGTTTATTTAATTAACTAGTGATTTATTGCCTATATGGCCCTCGCACCAAAAAAAAAAAAAAAACATTACAGCTTATTTTAATTCACTATAATGTTTATTTCATACCATTTCACTCACGACCTAGTTAGTACCACATACTCGGAGTTACAATCGAAGAAAAACATTCCCGACCTCATAGATAAAATCAGCTGACTTAGCAACTCTGAAATCATCCATAAGGCCCCACCTCGTCTGATAACAAAGGCGACGGAAACGTCCCTAACCGGCCCTAAAAAGCCAAATAATAAATCCGAGAGCAACAGCCGTCCTGATATGTGGTAATACCCAAGTCAGATCATGAAGGCATGATAATATGGATAATATAGCGATAGGTGACTTTGATTTATAATACTCGGTGTTTTTAACAATTAATTTGTTTAAAACAGCCATAGATAAATTGCGCTAGTGACTTCACCACTGTTATGTCTCTAGATGTCATAATTTGTAGAAACATTTCATTTGTCGGCTGTATATTGATAGTTGCGGTTACCGAGTTAAACAAGATTTTGCGTTCATTATTCATAGCGTTACAGTGGAGAAGAAGATGTATTTCGTCGTCAATTTCGTTTAATTCACACTTTGTGCATATTCGCTGGTTTATTGGAGTGATTGGATTATTGTATCGTCCTCTTTCTATATTTAGATCATGTGAACTCATTCGGTATCTCGCCATTGATGTTATGAGATGGTTACCCCTTGTGTGTAAGATATATGGTTCAACACAGAAATACTTTTTTACTAATGCATATGTGCGCAGCTTACTCGAACTCTCAATATCTTTTCTCCACTGCTGTGTAAATATTCTAACAATTGATTCTTTAAATAAAAGCATGAATTTATTTGTATCCCCAATATTCTGTGATTCCCAAATTTGATCAAGCCCGGCTCGTTCGAGGACAGAGCGAATACGGGAACACCAATTTGTGAAGCCAATGCCATCTAGCTCAAGAAGCATATTGTAGGCATTTCTGACTGGATGGCTCTGAGATAGTTTTAGAATTCTACACCAATATCTTACGGCTTTTATGTGCTGTCGGATGATCAGTGGAAATCGTCCCGTGTCCCCATATATTGCAGGTGTAGGTGTTTGTTTTCTAACTCCAAGTGTAGATTTAATAAATTTTAGATGGATTTTTTCCAGATCGTTAACATCATCGCCTGTGTACCATATATCACTTCCATATTCTAGTATGGGCAATATTTGACAATCAAATGCCTTGAACGCAATAGTGGGTGACAATTTACCGACCACAGGACGGGACTGTTTACGTAGAGAAAAAATTGCTTTCCCAGCTTGGGAAGCAAGATGACAAAAAGTTTCTTTTAACACGTTATTAGCAGACTTGGTGCTATACACCACACCCAGGTATTTATATTGTTCAGATTTTTCTATAATGTTATCACCATAGTGGAAGCTTCCGTGTACTTTTGTGTAACGCTCATTAAAGATTAGAACTTTTGTTTTAGGAATGCTTACTATGATATGCCAAAGGGAAGCATATAAATACAGAGCAGTTAGCTGTTTTTGTAATCCCTCAGCAGATTCTGAAAAAAGGACAAGGTCATCTGCAAATAACAGATATACCATTAGTAAGGTGTCCACAGGGATACCTTGATCTTGGTCAAATGTTGCGGATATGTCTTGTAGAAATTCCGTGAATAGTTTGGGACTGAGCATACCGCCTTGTAGAACCCCATATTCACTTTTTAATATGTCACTGATACGCGAGTCCCATTTTACACGACACTCTGCTTTAGAAAACATGCTTCTTATTATGTTTAGCAAATTGCCGTCTATTCCCCTGTTCAATAATTTGTAGTATAATGCTGTTCTATCAATATAGTCAAATGCTTTTGTGAAATCGACAAAGCATGTATACAGGGGTTTAGAAAGACACTTTTGTTTATCTATGATGGCACATAGTATGAATATATTGTCCGTAGTTCGCGAATTGCTTTTAAAACCAGCTTGATAAGGATCATTATCATTACACACTTCGTTTTTAAATGAGAGTCTGTTGTTAATTATAGATTCAAATAGTTTCCCAATACACGGCATGACTGTGATTTTCCTGTAATTATCTGGAACACCATGGTCCCCCTTTTTGTAGACAGGGTGGATTATACCGGTAGCCCATCTAGATGGATATTCACCATTGGTAAGAATGGTATTGAACAACAATTCTAATGCTGGCAATATTGTATTGTATTGTATTGTATTGTATTGTATTGTATTGTATTGTATTGTATTGTATTGTATTGCATTGCATTGTATTGTATTGTATTGTATTGTATTGTATTGTATTGTATTGTATTGTATTGTATTGTATTGTATTGTATTGTATTGTATTGTATTGTATTGTATTGTATTGTATCGCATCGCATCGCATCGCATCGCATCGCATTTACTGTACCTCATGTGAGCGCTCAACCCAAGCCATTCAGATTTCTATCAGCCTTCATTGTTACTCACCCTCTATGTGGATAAAGGACAACAGCACGTGGTGATGGAGATACCCCATTGGTCAGAGGTATGGCATACGTCCCGTCCAAGTTTGCGGCATATATGTCGTGATTTCCCAAGTCGCTCCAGTAAAGTTTTCTGGGCATAATACAATAATTATACAATGAGAGGGAAAGCTAATGCGATTACGACCTATTTTTGACCATGTGTTTTCTTCGAAAATGAAATATTCTATAAAATGCGCCAATGTTGCGTAAAACATGGCGTGAAGTATATATGTTATATGGTCTAACTGTTCTTTTGAAGACATGGTTTTGATTTATATTAAAAGATTTTAAAACAGAGACATTTGACATACCCTTAGATGTGATGCAGATGTGAAATCATGTATCTTATTCAACTCAAATTGAATCATGCAAACATTACCTCGATTAAAAAAAGGTATCAGACATTGTATTTCGTGTCTAAAAAGCGTCATGAATATTATTAAACTTGAAGCGGAAAATAGACCACATCTTAGGCTCAGTTTGCCCTGCACATTCACTCTAACATTTTACTATGCCATCTTATCAATGAGATATCAGAAATGTGCTTTTCAGAGAAAGAATAACACATCTTGGATTGTGAGCTGTAGCGGTCATTTGCATGAAATTAGTTGTAATGACGTAGCGTTATATAAGGGTGGATTGGCTTGATTTTTTTTATTTACAGGCGATGTTGAGACAAAAATATTTTAAATAAAGAATGCAATTTGTACCTTCCTATCCAATCTACAGCTATGCCATCTGGGTAAAATCCGTCATGAGTGTAGAGAGTTTTAGGTGTGTCCTGGTCTAGACGAGCTCTCTTTATGTAACTATCATCTCGATCATAATAGTATATCACCTTTTCCACTATGTCAATGTCAAAGACGTGAACTTGGATGTCATGAGGTGTAGAATCGATCACGCCGCCGTCCAAATTCATTCTGCCGATGTAACTAGTGGCAGCAAACAGTAACTCTGGTGTAATCGCTGAAAAAAACGTCCTTTAATATGATGTCCACCTATATACTATGTGAGGGAGGCAGGCAGGCGGGCGGGCGGGGAGGGGAGGCAGGCAGGCAGGCAGGCAGGAAGGCAGGCAGGCAGGCAGGCAGGCATGCAGGCAGGTAGGCAGGCAGGCAGGCAGACATGTTCTAGGATTACATTTGAGATTTTACATTTGAGAATGTAAGAAAAATATAACAATTCTATTAAAATAAGGTTTATGAAAATAGAACGAAAACCATTGATTCATTGCAGGAGGCTACAGTGTTGCCTGAGTTTTTACCAATAACATTGCATTGTATCTTCTACTTACAGCTTACAACTCTACAGGTGACGTTATCACTGTCCAACCTATAACCCCCGAAACAGCTGCAAACGGGGATGTTGTTCACATCTTCACACTTCTGATGACAAGGGACGGGGGATAGTTTGCAGTTTCCTGTAAAACAGTGGTATTCTTATTATTGATCAATTAATTATATGAGTCGCTTTTATAACTTCACAGATTCAATTAAATGCCAAATTATGTATGCACTGTTCTGTTACCACTGAATGACTGACCATAAACTGTTAGTTGAACAAAAGATTAATTAAAAAACTGATTTATTAATCGAATGTTCAGTAATGATTGACGCATTTTGATGTTAATTGTTCTCGGATGTAGTACCATAGTGGCTACACACACAAACTCACTGTTGTCCTAAATATGACTAGAAGTTGTTTCAATGTGAGAGACGATGGATTAGCCTTATATTAAGAAACTTCATAATATTAAACAACATTGACCCACTGTATGTGACACTGGCATTTAAGTTATGCCTTATATTATTTAAATTTGCACCCATTTAAAGTTGTGTCTCTACGCTACCGTGACCTCAAGTATTCATATTTGTTTATTTGGAGATCTAACATCAGCAACAGTTATCATCCAAGATAACAATACTATATGCGTTTCATACACATTGCCGCAATAAGAGCAAGTTCCCAAATCATATAAACTTGAGCGAAATCTATGAGGAAATAATTCACCAATTCCCTTATTTGGGCGTTGTGTTGACACACAAACGGTTGTGTTACCATGGGGGTCTAGAAAAAGTTGACCCCCAACATATTTACAGTGAGAGCTTTCCCAGCAAACACGGCACACTCACCAAATGTTGGATTTAATGTCGGCCAACGTCTCAGACGCTAGTCTAACATTAAAACAACATTGGGCCAATTTTTCGTTGGAGTAGTATCTTGTAATCAGTTCAATCGCTGATATTAATGTCGTCAAAGTGTACGCTATAGGCTAATGTAGGCCTACACCTGACCGTCCCACGCATGCCCATTTTGCAGTTGTATGAATCTTCAAGCATTTATAAGATTTCACACCACTGTGATTTACCCTCCTAATAAAACAGATGAAAAACGACCATACTGATAAATTAAACAAAAAGCAAGGAGCGTCTGCACGTTTCGTAGCAAACAACGTTTGCGTAATTCGAGTTTAACAGCTCTAATCCAAGATCTAGGCTGGACTGACTTACAAACTAGAAGAAAGAACTTCAGGCTGACAAACATGTATACTAGTTTGATCGGATTAATCGCTTATTAAGTTTATAATATTGTTATCACACCAAATTCCACAACCATGCAGAATTACTCGATCAACTAATAATAGGCAAACAGTTTTAACTTAATACCAATAGATATATTTAAATATTTCATTTTGTGCTAAACTTTTAACTGGAGATAAGCGTAGATTGTGTTGTAAGTTATCCTCAAATACTATACATTGTGATTTTGTCTAAATGACTAAGTTACATGTATATTAACAATATTTAAAACTGTATTTGAAATAATAATGAGGTGAATGCAAACAACCTAAAAGTAAAATTCAAGACAATTCTAGGATATTAATATGATGGATTCACAACAACCGGCGTAACAAGGATAGTTATCGGAAAGTCATGACTGATATTTGATCCGATATATTTAAATTTTGAGTAACATGTAGTTTGTATCTAATGTCAAGTGTTGAAATGTGTATTGGCATAATGTGACGCAAAATTGAAATTGCTGTTGAATAAAATATCAGTCTTGTCATTTTCAAAACTAACGTTGTTGCAGTACTCATTGAACAACACGGTTTCTGTGCGTCGAAAGGGATGTTTTAAGATATGTAAACGGTGTTTATTTGAGTGCGGTATTGGAAAATACAGCACTCGTCCAAGGAATAAGGTGTGAGCCTTTAGGCGAACACCTTATCCCTTGGACATGTGCTGTATTTTTCCATACCGCACGAAAATAAACACCGTTTGTATTTTCTCACACGATTGTCCAAAACTTTCAGTAGCGCAAATAAGTGTAAAGTTGACCGACATGACAGACGACCGTAAGACCCGCCGAAATAGCATTCACCGCTCACCTGCTACACAGCATGCATTCGACCTGCTACACATCATGCATGCATACAACATGTATAGCCCTACATGTAGTACAGCGGAGTGCGGTATTGGCTGATCTCGCAATACGTCAAATAGTGGAAACACCACCAGTGAGTGTGAGAATAAATCGAGACATAGAGCAAAGATTATATATGTGATACTGCATCAGAATGATATCAGAATTAGAACATTCTATAATAGCAATCAATAAGAGCAAAACGGTCTCTCCCTTTGTCATTCCATTTGTTGGAACGCGCTTTCAACGACACGTATGTTGTGTACACAGATTATCCACACAGATTACATGCATTCAATATGTGGGGAACCCCACTTTGCGTGTACAATCAAGGGTCGGATCAAATTGTAATATCGGGTTTGGTAAAACCTTTTTATGCATACGGCCGCTTGTGTGATTTTTATTGCCAACTAGATGTTATAATATTATGTGCATTAAAAAAATAGTATGTGCATTAAAAATAAAAGTCTCCATTTTCTTTAGTGTCAGCAACGACTTGGCTATTTATTGATACGGTATATACAGGATATATTAGTGCCATGATGGTTATCTACAAATCAGCGTTTTTTCGACTTTTTTTCGACTTTTTATCCCTCGGATAATCTCTCAGATAAAGTTCAGAATTTGTATGCGAAGATCAGATGTATATTTGTGACTGCAGAGCGTTTACTTTGATTTGATATTGCCATGATTGTGCAGAAAGCGGCGTAAAGCAATATTCATATATTCATATATATATATATACCTTGATTTGTAAGGAAGAGAACGGGTGGCCATTTTGGATATGCGATTTACCCGATTTTTTTATCTTAATCAGGGTAATCCATAAGAAAGTTTAGAAAACGTGTGGACATCAGATGGTTATTTGCGACTGTAGAGCGCTTACGTCGATTTGTCAGGAAGAGACGGTGCAGCCATCTTGGACCCCGCTGATCATTGTGAGGTAACCCGCTTTATACCAGTCTTGATGCAATATTAGAAAAGTCACCATGAATCAAGTCCGTGCTCTTGAAACAGCAAAACATAGAACAGATATGTTTGTATTTGACCCCGTCGTCCCCATTGACTGATAATATTACAACAGCGGCCCTCAATGTCCAGCAAATACGAGACGTTGGCCAAATATTGGTTTATTATTGGCATAATTTAAAAGAAAAAATACATTAGGCAGATCCATCCACGTCAAAATCGCGATGGATGGAGAAAATGGCAGAGAAGGGATCATCGAAGTATCTGTGCTAATGCAGCAGTGGTTTAGTCTGACAGTGATCATGGTGATGTATTATAAGGTTTAACAGTTGCTTGGTGACGAATAAATGAAAACAAATCAGCACGTATGTCCTAACCCCTTAAGGGCTAAATACGACTATAGTCGTTTTTAATCCGTTTGATTAGTCGATCAAATTACTATTATTGGGAATAAAATGTGTGTTTTAATATCAAGATTTGCAAGTGGTGTCAAATTTAATACATATGAGTAATTACCATCCTCTTACTGTGGTGGGTCGCGGTAGCGATACACAACTTCAAGTAGGTGAAAAATGTAAATAATGTAGCTTAGCGAGAAAAAAGTTAAAACAGTTGCAATGTAAGATTTTTATTTGTTGCCTCACCTTCTGCTTGTTCTATGTTTACAATCAATATGATGCTGTGAAACAACAGCTTCCACAGTCCAGCTCCAAACTCCTTCATCCTGCTATCGTGTCTGCTGGTGCCTCTAAATGACAACGACAATAAATAAACGCGTTGAGTGAAGAGTGAATATTGCTTTACGTCGCTTTCTGTACATACATTGGAATTTCGCTGGAGATGGAAGCCCGACGTCGGGACTATGTCCTACTCTTATCGAATGACTTCAAGGGTTCAGTTTGCAGCATCGTATAATTAAAAAGGTAAAATGTGCAGGTTTATAGTATGATATCAAGTCTGAAGACCTATCATCCGACTTATCATTTTTACCCCCTGGTCACTGGACTTGTTCATTCGTGTGCCATTTCATACAGTCCTGCAGCCGTTTCGGCGCATTGAACTTATCGTACGCATTGCCATATCTGTCCTACCAGGTACTCATTTTCACCTGAGTCAAGTGAAGCATTTCAGGGTGAAGTGCCTTGCCCAAGGACACAACATCTTAACAATGTCCCAAAATTGATAGGGGAGAAACATGATATATCTCTAAAAATCCTGCACCAAGCGTGATTCGAAACCGCACGGCAGGCAGCGACATCGGCAGAGCGCCACGCTCTAACCATTGCGCCATGTCTCTCTCTAATTATGCACAACCCAAAGGACAAATATTGGACCCGGCCGGGATTCGAACCCAGTACCTCTGCGTTTTGAGCCAGAGCCGGACCGAATGAACCATCGGGGCCAGGCACCCCATTGTATGACAATCTTGACTATTACAACTACCTAATCCGAAACCAACAAACCAGATAAGAGAAGCATGAGTTGTCTGAACAAGCATACATTTGATATTGGATATGATGGTGGAAAATTAACGTGTCGCGTCAGAGGTGAATAAATACATTGACACATTATTCAATAAGTAATGTGAGCCATTTTATGCAAACTGTGAACTTTGGTGTCCTGTATATCCAGCACATAAATTAAAGGATGTTAAATGTAACTGCCTATGCCAGCAGCTCACTATCAATGTGAACAGTGTTGGCAAAAAAACACTCTCCTAGGTGCACCTATTATATTATTTTCTGCTATCCGAGTATGACAATTGTCAACACCGTAACGTGTCTGAAAGGTGATTTTCTGTGTTTAATAACATTTTGCAACGTACATAAATGCCAGGTAGTTGTAGTAGTAATTGTATTTTATTTTAGTCTCACCCAATATACACAAAACAATACATTAATATTTCAGATAGAACATTGGCCACTCGAATTGAGTTATGAGGGACATGTTAGAAACATTCCTCTTTTTTTCTAAAATAGTAAAATATCGCATCATTGCATTTAAATAATTAAAATATTTTTTACATAATTTACCCAAATAAATTATTTAAAACACATAAAATTATACAAGTTATTACAATCATAATTTACACAAATAAATTAGTTAAAACAGATAAGAGCATACTATAATCATGATAAGGGTACGTTATTCGGTGAATACAGTATATTGTGGTAAAACACATCTGATTTCGTAAAAAAAAAAATATTTTGGTGACCAGTATTGGTACCAAGAGAAAGATAAAAATACATTTCCAGATACCTGGTTGCAACTTATATCTTGTGATGATCATTGCATGCGACTGACCTTTTGCTGGTCTAGCATGGGACACACAAGGTTGGTGAAAGTTTCATATTTTGTCTTTCAAAAATACCACTCTAAGGATAATTTTAAGAGGTATGTTTATTTTAAGTCATCACCGTAACGGCATACATATAGCCACAGTTGAAAGTAAAAATCAAAAGTTTGTTCTGGTGCAGACACATTTTGTTATGGTGTTGACAGATTGTGTTTAAATGCTCTTTTATTCATCCACTTTGCATTTTTTTATGCTTAAAACAGCTGAACTAAAAGGGAGTAGGCCATTTTTTTTCATCAATGAAATTGTACGTGTACACACTATATGCACCCGGTTACGTCTTACAGGTTATGTTACGGTGATGACGCCGATGCATTACGGTGATGACCACTACATGTTACGTCTTCTTTTATATGTTCCACTCCATGGGACCAAACATAATTTTCAAAGCTCCTCTTTATAGAAGTGGGTAAACTGGATAACATGCAGACGCAAAACGTGAGGTTTATCAAATGGTGCAATGTGGGCTTAGCATTACAAAATGTTTACGGTGTTGACATATTTGTCATCCATCGATTTTATTCCACCCCCTGTATATTTTGTTGGGGTACTAAACGATCACTGCCAAATACTGATTGATGTTGTTCAGCTGTCTGACAAACATAATAAAGCAATACGTTTGAATGTCTGCGTATTTTTTTTTTATACTATGTGAAGACCCCAAAATCACTGTTTCCGTAGAATGGCTCATGTATTGTTATAACGCATAACCAGACAAGTCTATAATTACCAAGAACTACATGCTGTCTGAACTGTTGATTTAAAGAAAAAAATTGTAATTATTCTCGGACAAGGAGAGATTGTGGGAAGCAGTGCTTGCTCGAAAATATACAAGGTTGGAATTAATTGGCATTTTAGTGGCATGAGTTGTCTGAACAATCATGTCTTTTAAATATGATGGATCGAAATTACGTGTGTGTTTAATTAATTAACATAGTGAATAGAAAGTATATACTTCAAGTGGTATCTTATTTGTTTTCATCATAGATGTCCTCTGTCAGATAAGGACATTTCATACATCTGGCTGCTGTATAATAAGGTTCTCTGGATATTACATACCTTTCGGAACAGCTGGCTGCCAGAGAGGAGTGATCTGTTGATTGCCATCTGATGTATATAATTATATACGCTGTCAGGATAAACTGATTTAAATAGTTATCGTGTAAAATGTGCATTGTCAAAAAGTAATAAGCCCATAAACACACTGCAATGTTACTGCAATGTTACTTTAATGCGTCAGCTATTACCTGATTATGCTCGTGTTGGATTCAGCTTGTGAAAAAAGTGATGTATATAATTATATACCCTGTCAGGATAAACTGATTTTAAATAGTTATCGTGTAAAATGTGCATCGTCAAAAAGTAATAAGCCCATAAACACACTGCAATGTTACTGCAATGTTACTTTAATGCATCAGCTATTACCTGATTATGCTCGTGTTGGATTCAACTTGTGAAAAAAGTTTTGAATTCAGTCGTATATATAGAGACTCCTGCTACACCTGTATATTTAGTAAATATAAACGTGTAAGAGATTTCAACATATGTAAATATTATTTACATATGTTGAAATATCTTACACGTTTACTTACGGTGTAATGCCGCTATAGATCTAGTAACGTTACGGCCGTTAATCAGTTACTTGATTGAGCGCCATGTCAGGAGATCTCACTATCATGTGATAACCGGCTCAGCTATTTGGAAATCCATATGAATATGGTTTACGAACCCGGAATATGACAGAGGGAGGGGGAGTGAAGCCTCCAGCGAAAACTACACATTGACACAACATTGGCTGAATACACTGCTAACATCACACTAGCGGCCTCTCCATGCTCCAAACGTTGACCCAATATCACAGACGATGGGCAACATTTAGCCAGCATTGGGTCGACACTTCGTGTTAACTGGGCGTGATGTTCACTGAAAGTCGGTTACCATTGTGCAGCGAAGTGTTCTGTAAATAATAATGTGATTTTAACAGAATGACGCGTCTCTGAAATACCACTCCAATCGTCTACGACGTAGCACCATATTAAATTAACAAAGCAACGTGATCAAACTAACATAGAGCGTTGACACAACTATGATTTAGTGCTGTATCGACGTCGTATGCGATGGACCAATATTAAACCAGCATTGTGCCAATGAATCGTGTTTGTTTGCTTGCACGCAAGACAAGGAAGTTCGCTTATAACCTTTTATTCATTCAAGTATGAGCGTTTGAGTCACGATGTGTACACGATGTTTGACAAGTCTGAACAGCCGAATTATTTCATATTAAGTGCGGTCATGTGGTCTGTCGCTAATATTACACAGAATCATTTCTACTAATTTTCAATTATTAATATCAATGTATAAACTCACCTTTTATGACAACCGTCTCACATTATTACGAGTATCCGATCAAAAGAAAAGTTTTATAGACAATTATCCACGATGGTCGTATATAAATATAAAAATTGTGGTTCAATATTGGTACTTGTTCAATGTCGTTCCGTGATTTCTGTGAGAGTGGCCTATATCACTATTATTTTGTGATAAGGGGTCTTGTCAAGTTAAAAAAAATCCGAGAAAAACTCGGATTAGTCGGACCCCACCCACTCACCTCATTATCCAATTTTTTTTTTTTTTTCAAACATTTTGAAACATGAAAACAACACAAAAAAACAAGAAAAAACACAAAATTTCAACAAAAAAATGAAATACGAGTTGGGGCTTGACCCACCCACCCACTTCCGAGTTTTTCTCGGATTTTTTTAATTATTTTAACTTGATAAAACCCCTAAGTCTCGCCACATGAACACTTTTTGCTAAAACTCCACAATTTGCTAAGTTTTGCATATCTATGATTGTACTTTTAAACATTTAACTTATATTACTTACTGTTGTTTACATTATGACACCTTCATTAACCTGATCACCACTATTTAACCTTACAGCGTTGATTTTATGTATGTAAGCCATGGAGACCAAAGGGTTTTTTTCAATTTGAAATCATTATAAATGTCTTAGTTAGCTCTTTCCGATTCATTTGAATACCTATGTTATGGGTCTACGACCATTATAAATGTGTTTACTGTTACATTGCGGGGATCGACTTTAGGGGCCTTACAAAGTTAAAAAATTTGAAGTGGGTGGGTCCAGGGCTATTTTGGATAAAAAGTAGAGAATTGGAAAACCAACTTGAAGTTTTCTGTCCATGTCGGAAATTGGTTTAAATAAAAAAATGGATAGGTGTAGTGAGCTCTATCCAATTTTTTTTTGGATGTCTGGATTTTTTTAACTTTGCAAGGCCCCTTAGTCGTCAGAATCTGACGACTAAAGTCGATCCCTGAGCTGTTATATTGCAATTTATTGTAGTCAATCAGACCACAGATATTACACTCTAAACAATATAGGTTCTTTTAAAAAAAACCTTCAGTACAATCACCATGCAACCCAGCAAGGGTTCTCCTGGGGTTGTCTTATACAAACAACACACTTAAAAAAAATAGCAGTAGGGCAAAAATCGGTATAAACTATGGACTGTGACGTAATAGTCTGTGACGTATTAGGCCAGGTTAACCGGTGGGAATTCCTACCGGTAAAATAATGTAAAATGGAGCCCAGTATCTGGCCCAATATCAGTGTTCAGGCTAACACGATGTAGGCCTACTCACCCAATTTCTGTTCAATTTCTGTTCAGTCGCAGCCCATTGCTGGTTCAATGCCGGGCAATCATGTACGACGCTGGCTCAGCACTACTCCAAGACTGACACAACGCATGATTCTTCTACACGAGCGTCTACAGCAACCACTTAACGGCTAACCGATGTTGCTGCAATGTTGATCCAACGTGTCTGACGATGGCCCAACAACAACCCAGCATTCTGCATACATAGGTTATTTTGCTGCAATTGCTATACGGGTGACACTTTCATCCCCCGTGGCCAGAAAAGCCACTACACAGATAACACGATACATTGGCCCAATTATGAAATAATGTTGGGCCACTCTCTGCGACGCTGGGCGAACATTAGTCCAACCAAAACCCTTTAAACTCTTAACCATTAATATAATCGTGATTTTTTTCTGAACAAAAGTACTTGACCTAAGGACCTGAAACGTTATATTGCACAGGTCCAGAAGGACTGGTATACAGAAACGTGAACCGTTTCCTACACACAGCACCACTCTTTCCCCTAAATAGGTCACAAACTTAATAGGCTACGGCCTACGGACGAGCTCAATTAAAATTTTGACTTGTCCAGAACGAGGAAATTATTGAAACGGTTGTATAATTTTCACAGTGGTTTATCTGCCGCGACATAGCCCCATAAATGAGGAGTATACATACCACTCTGTACGGAATGCCGTGAGATTTGATTACAATAATGAATGTAGTGATGAAAGAAAAAAAATGAATGAATGCATCAATAAAAGAATGAATGGATAAATGAATGGCTGAGTGAACGAACGAACGAACGAACAAACGAACCGACCGACGACTGACCGACCAACCAACCAACCGACCGACCGACCACCTACCTACCTACCTACCTACCTACCTACCTACCTACCTACCTACCTACCTACCTACCTACCTACCTACCTACCTACCTACCTACCTACCTACCTACCTACCTACCTACCTACCTACCTACCTACCTACCTACCTACCTACCCACCTACCTCTACCTACCTACCTACCTACCTACCTACCTACCTACCTACCTACCTACCTACCTACCTACCTACCTACCTACCTACCTACCTACCTACCTACCTACCTACCTACCTACCTACCTACCTACCTCCCTACCTACCCTGCCACCCTGCCTGCCACCCTGCCACCCACCCAGCCAGTCAGACACCCAAGAAGGCCTCCCTCGCACTTTTCAAATAAAAATTATACATTAAATATAATTTTACTAGATATTCAATTTGTACATGTAATTATCAAGTAATATTATGAGGCAGAGGCTAGTAGCTTTAGGCTGACTAGGTGCTATTTTGACCGCAAAAGATTAAAGAAGGCCGTCAAGACCAGGATATTTTCCAGAACTTTCTGCAAAATTGATGCAGTCTAGGAATTAATTCTAGCATGCAGTACGTTGAATATTGAGTGTATCGGATAAGCGGCTTTGAAGTTATCAGGGTGACAAGGTTCTAATTTGACGAAATAAGAATAAAGATAGCCGCCATGACCCGGATATTTTCCCGAACTTACTAAAAAATGTATGCAGTCTAGGAATTAATACTACCATGCAGTATTTTTAATATTGAGTATATCGGATAAGCGGCTTTGAAGTTATCAGGGTGACAAGGTCCTTATTTGACGAAAAAGATTAAAGATGGCCGCGATGACCCGAATATTTTCCCGAACTTTCTGAAAAATTGATGCAGCCTAGGAATTAAGACTTGCATCCAGTATGTTGAACACAAAGTGAATCGAAAAAGCAATTTTGTAGATATCAGGGTTATAAAGTTCTAATAAGAAAAAAGATTAAAGATTAAAGATAACGGCCATGACCCAGATATTTTCCCGAACTTTATGAAAAATGGATGCAGCCTAGGAATTAATACTTGTATCCAGTATGTTGACCACCAAATTAATTGAAAAAGCGGTTTTGTAGATATCAGGGTGACATGATATAGATGAGAGGCGGCGTCCATGCGCGGCGGCGCCGCCGCCGCCGGCGGACGAAAACGGAAAAAAACAAAAAGCCTTAATAAAGACATGAATGAATGAATGGATGGATCTATAGGCGCTATGGTTTACATGTAGGCCAATACATGCTAAATTGGACTAGGATAAACTCCACAGTGGCTCTGATGGCACTAGCCTGCTGAAAAACACTGCCCACCGGGCTCGCTACCTCTTGGTCACGGAAACTCCTCATAAAACTGAATCCTTACGGAGGGGAGGGGGAGGGGGTAGAGGAGGAACACTTTGTTTCTATGAAAGCTGAATTCCAGAGCGGGGGCGAGCTCGCAAGCTCCTGTATGACATGCATTCGGCGTAACCACTCTACCAGGGTCTCGGGATACAGAGTTTGCAATCATTAAAGTGCAGCAGGAGAAATAGTCCCCTAAATCTATTTTCAAAACCGCTTTTACCATTTAGATTTCGTAATTTAAAATAGTGAAAATGTCAAAAATTGTCACTTCACGCATTATATATGTGTGTTGTTGCCTAGTTTTAGTAACTAGCTATAATGAGTCGACTTAATAATCTCGGTGTCGATTTTGATGTTGAATTAATGATTGTGAAAGTTCTGAAAATTATTGAATGTCAGTACTATGTCCTTCTGCCCGTCTTTTCGTTTTTCCGCCTGTCCTTTCGTCCTCCGCTCGCCCTTTTGTTCTTCGTCCTTCTGTCCTTCACTTTTCCGCTGTCCGTCCCCTCATTTCTCCTTTTGTCCGTCCTTCGGCTCGTTCTTTTGAGTTCCGCCCATTTTTTCGTCAGTCTGTCCGTTAGTCCATTCTTTCCTTCTGCCTCTCTTCCGTCCGTATTCCGACCGACTATTTTTCTGACAGTCCTTCTGACAGTTCTGAGTGTCCTTCCATCCTCATACCTTCCTTCCGTCCTCCGTACGTCTGTCTGTTCACCGTCCCGTACTAAATCTCTCCGCCAGCCCTTCTGTGTTCTCCGCCTGTCCTTCTGAAGTTGTGTCCTTCCGCCGCCCGTCCTCCAGCCAGTTCTTCCACTATCCGTCCGTCCGCCCCTCCTTTGTCATATGTCATTCCGTTTCTGCCTCCCTTCTAGCCTCCCTCCCGCACCCGCCCTCCCTTCTCTATTCCTGCCCTCTTTCCTTCCTTCATTCAGTCAGCCTGTCAACCATCTAGCGCGGCGTTCATATCGGGCGAAGAAAGAAATGAATCGTGCTTTCGGCCCCTTTTGTGCACATACAGTCTAAATTGGGCCAGAAGAACCTCCTGAGGATGGTGATATGAGTGAGATGACACTGTCCCCCAGACACAAGATTCGAAATGCAAAGCCGATCACGCTACCTCTCGGTCACGGAAGCTCTCCACAATAATAGGTTTCACGAGTGGATGGGGAAGAAACATTTTTGTTTCTTTCAAGCCACCGAGACCGGGAAACGAACCCCGAACTCTAGCGTGAAAGGCAGCGCTGCTAACCACTACCCTTCGGCCCCCGCCCTTCTATCAGGCAGCCAGCCATAAAACAGACATACTGACATACATAGATGTAGAAAATGATGGCAGCTATAGTGATAGCTATAGGGACAGCAGTCTAGCAACAATAAACTATTTCAACAAGCAAGGCATATGTGTCCGACTGAAGTTACTAAAATATATCAAATGACGTGTTATAAACATGTACTAACTATGCATATATGAACTTCTATACTGTGTGGACTAAATGAATGCGGGGGGGGGGGGGGTGAACGTTGGGCAGAGAGGAGTCAACCATATTTAATAAATGTCAATGCTGCTGCCGATGAAATAATTATGTGCTAACTCGCTTAAAAGATTTGATGTTGGTCAGCTCACGTATTGAGGGTAGTCAGTGACGAGTGCCTGTTGTGATGAAGGGGTGCGCCTTACTCACATAGAAGTCACCAGAGGTACATGTAGATGTCCGTGCACGGTATCTGTAAGTTGGGTAGGTAATTCAGGTGGACATGTAATTTGGGGTTGCTGATTTTTTTTATTCTGATAAACATGACCACTGTTATAAAATATTTGTTTTAAATTTAACGATTTTAATTCAGATAACTCTTCAGATATGAGTGTCCTGGTGTGACAGTTTAAAACCATACGCATGCAGCGTTTTCTTATTTCTGTGTAATTTTGCTAAATCTATCAATCAATCAATCAATCAATCAATCAATCAATCAATCAATCAATCAATCAATCAATCAATCAATCAATCAATCAATCAATCAATCAATCAATCAATCAATCAATCAATCAATCAATCAATCAATTAATCAATCAATCAATCAATCAATCAATCAATCAATCAATCAATCAATCAATCAATCGATCAATCGATCAGGTAATTAACCAATCAATCAATTAATCAATCAATCAATCAATAAATCAACAAGCTAATTAATTAATCAATCAATAAGTGTACAAAAAAAATAAGCATAGGCTTTATAAAACTGATATTATATATATATATATATTCATTTTTAATTTATGCTATTGTTATAATACATATATCTTTATCTTAAATATTCATATATTTGTGCAAAAATACTAGTATAATAGTATTTGAATACAGTATCTGAATATAATAATGCTTTATAACGAAATGTACCCTATGTTCGAGAAGTGTTTATTAATGTGGATTAATTGAAAATATTGACATATTACATTGCCAGAGAACGTCTATGCGTACATTTGAATCTTTCCGAATGGAAATTTCTGACTTGTTAAGGATTTTTTCAGTAGAATTAGGCATGTAGTTGTTCTTACACAATTTGGGTATGCTGATTTCAAATCTGCCACATGCCAAGCACTAATTTGTCTATTTCCTACTCAAAAATAAAAAAACAAAATGGCCGCCGAAATGAGTGAAAATGTCACAACTTTACATCACGGCTTGGCTCACAATGAAGATAAAAACAGCATTTCGGTGTCTAAAATAACATTATTATTATGGTCAGGAAATTCAGGTATGATGTTTCCATTATTAAACAGTGGCACTTAAATTTAAGTACAACAATAATTGTGGCACGTAAAGTAGTCTCGCCAATTTTTCAAGGTAGATTTTTGTAAAAAGTCCAGTAAAATTGGGATTTTGATCGAAAAAAATAGGAGAGAGATGAAATTTGGGGAATTGCATCTGGAACCCCATCTGGGGAGCATACTAAACGTCCCCTGAATTTCACCTTGTGCATTTGTCACTAGAGGGTAAAATCCAAAATGGTCGCATCTACAATGTAATGTGCCATAACTTTGCTTCCAAATACCGTGGAAATGGGTTTTGGTGTCTACATAATAGGTTTCTCACACCCAGGAAACCAATTCAGAGCAGCGATAACCTCTATTATCAATATTTCACAAAGTTATGGAGAAAAAAAACAAATCTTGCGTCAGGAAAACGAAACATTGTAGTCCAATGTAATAATTTATGTAAGCGGGTTTTATCCGTGACACAAATCCTGGTCAAGGCACCAATGTAAAAAGGTCTATGCGTTGACACAATCCTGGTCATACGCACCAATGTAAACGGGTCTTATATACGTTGACACGCTATCGTTGTCCCAATGTTCTGGCACGGCAAACACAACACTCGTGGATAAAATAATAAAGTCTTGAATATATATAAAATATATATTAAGCGTAAAACATTCAATTTCTCAGTACACGATGTTAGTACTTATATCTCGTTGTGTAATTTGTTGATAATTTTGCTGTTGCTTCAGTGATCTACAAGGTGTTAGATACCGAAGCAACTCCCACTAAACTTGTTCAAGCCCGAAACGTCTCTGTTAGAATTCTCCCCAATTTCTCTCTGAATTTTTCCTCTGAATTCCCTCTGAATTTCCTCTCGAAGGCTGTGGGCGCCTTCCTTTATAGCGGATCCCGACGGGCGCGGTCACTTCCTGTGGTGAAATGACGTCTCCACCAGTCAGGATCCTTACTTTGATATACATTCACATTCCTGGGCTGTTTTCCAGAACCGACTCACACAGGCCTCCAGAACTAGGGGACGTCCTGTATGACAATTAGTACTTGTCGCAGTACCGTCTCCACCATGTGGTTCACATGTAAACAGCCCAGGACAGCATGTTTACTCTACCCTTTAATTACAGAAACCCCCAATTTAGACACCTGTTACTTAACATTGTTACATACCTCCCCCTATGGAATCCAACTTGTTTACACGCTTGAATTCCATATTTCAAATCCCTTAAAATCCCTATGATTAGTAAAATCATATATAAAATAAAAATATAAGTTTCGGAGGTGAACCATCTTCCACCTATATTTTTCTTTTGTCACATAACATTATTGTTTTTCTACTTCATCAAAATATAATGTATAATCTCCTCTTCTCTCTCTGGAACAATGTCTTGAGTGGAACACACTCTAAAATAATATATGATGATTTAGTTACAATCAATTTACTTACAATCTTCTTCTCTGGAACAATGTCTTGAGTGGAAAACACTCCCAAAAATACACGATGATTACTTACAGTTTACATTTCAACTACACCACTTCTCAGCATCCACTGCCTCTGGAACATAGTGTTTATTTACAGTCATTATCATCTCAAAATGATTAACTGTGTCCCGTAGGATGTCTCCTACACACGTTAACCATACACTCTATCTATAATATCCAGTCATCAGGAAGACAGTCTGATTGGACTTCTGACCGTCGCAGACAGAGCCAACAGGGCAGTGTTCTCACCACTTGATGTTTGTGACTTGCAGGTGTTATAAAGTCTAGGCTGCGTATTTTTCTCAATTTTTTTTTTAACAATTTATCAATTATCCCAGGGCTCCAGTATACTATGCCCACTGCACCTACCCCGCTATTATCAAAATCATTAACCCTCCCAGTGTGAAGGTAACATACCTGTGGCGTTTCTCTACTGGTGTCATAGTTACGATCTTAGATCGATGTAACTTCTTTATCAAGTGACTTAAGGGAATGTCATCTATGTCATTTAATTTTGGTACTCTATTTATTTCATCTATTAGATCTATGTCGTCACCTAATTTGTCGAGCGGTCCCCAAGGTGTGACAAAATAATAGTTTCATTATGTCAGTGGCATTTAGAAGGTATGGGCATAAAATAATCTCAGAAATCACGAAGGGCTTTTTGATATATTTTGAGTTCATGTGACTCAAACCCAAAGCATGTCTCGACATATATCACTGATTAATAATTAGCAGGTGCAACGCTAGGTGCAGATAAATAGGTCTAAATAGTATTTTTCTTTCATTAATATTCTAGATAACTTGTTACCACCAGCTAGTATGCATAGTGTACGTAACCTTTCTAATAATTATGCAAACCCATGTTCATAATAAGGCTTTTGTCTGAAAAAATCAAAGCCATAGTTTTCTGGCAATCAGATGGTGCGGATATATTCGAGCGATGTGTTTACTTTTTAATTCCCGATATCTCTATTAAACATGTTGATATCCCTAATATTCATATTTCGATGCTTGGCAACTAGCTTAGCAGGATATGTGGGCAACCTTTTATCAATATTAGGTTCTAAATTAACTTTTACATATTATTTGAGCTATAATTGAGAAGCCCACACTTCTGAATTGGCGCCAGAATGAAATAAAACAAAATGCTACAGGCACATGCTTATTTTATTGGTCACTTTATGTATGTATTATCGGACAATCATGTAACTTTACGTTAAGGTACCATGCTGGAAACCATAAAAAATTCAAAGTAAGAAAATCACAATAAAAAACACATTTTGGTATTATCGTATAAGTATAGTAACTGTTGCCCAAACCCAAATAATTATACAGTATATATGTATCATTTTAATTGAAGGTAATTTCCACGAGATCCGGGTTATAGGGTTACCCTAATATAGTAAAGAAAACAAAGTAGGTTCTACTGTTGTATTTAGAGATCAAAATATGAAAAACAAACGTTTAAACTGGTCGTGGGTATTAGCTGAGAGGTCAAGGGGCTTATTGAGATGTCGTGTGTGGAGATAATACGTCTTTGAATTTTGTCTTTTTACACGAATTTCCATTTCACAACGCCTTAACTACATGTGTGTACACAATTACCAGTTGAAATGTTATATATTACATGTAATGTGGACATTTCGGAACTCTTTAAATGTTTTCAGATGAAAGGTTGACCACAAAAATGGGCGTGTAGATATTTTATGTTTTACTCTTTGGTTGTTTGGTCTTTGATATAGGCCCCTACTGCTTGAAACCTGATTTTCTATAATACTTATTATTAGCCAATTTGCATATTTTATGCTAATATGTTTTCATGATGTTGATAACATATATTTTGTTGCAATCTCTGCCCATGAAAACCATAGGGTAGACATTTTTTTAAGTTTCTAACTTGATTAGTTTCTGAGATATTGCTTGAAACTGGATTTTGCGTAATGGCTGCCTAATTTGCATATTTTATGCTAATTTATTATTCTGATCCTAATAAGATATATTTTATTGCATTCGTTGACCATGAAAACCGTATGATAGACACTGTTTTTAGGATTCTAACTTGATTAGTTGCTGATATATTGCTTGAAACTGGATTTTCGGTAATGGCTGCCTGATTTGCACATTTTAGCATATTTAGCCCCAACAGCTTAAATTCAAACAATCGGATTTGAATAGGTCCATATTCAGAGGCTTCAAAAATAACCACCGTGAAAAATCCCCAGTGGGGAGGGGGGTTACGGGTGGCGTACGGTCTATAAGATTTGTTTTTGTTTTCTATGTACAGGATAAAGGTACAGCGATACAATTTTTAGATCATTCTCCTGGAGACACGACTGCCCCGTATACACTTGATACAGTAGTGTATGAGAGATAAAATTGTAAGTATGCCTATCTACCTAATTTATGTGTTACCCAACAAATATTTAAGTTCTTGTAGTTATCATATTGTATTTTTTTATCAAAATATTAAAAGAAAATTTCGAATTTGATCACCACGAATAGAACATATTAAAAAAATAATTATGTTTCATTGATCAATTCATTATTTTATTTTCAGCGAGACGCCAGTGGTTTTAGAAGTATATATATGGACACTCTATATGAACACTCAAAGTCACTGGCTATATTTTTTTTATCTGTATAAGAAACATAAACAAGATCGACATTATTTTATGTGTGATTTGATTTTCTTCATGTTTAAAAACTAATAAATGCAAGTGCAACATTCGTAATTATTATTATCTCAGCATTAACTTTATAATTGAATGTGTTCACATGGTCGCAGAGTGACACAAAAGTCATCCACAAAAGGATTACCTACTTCTTGTCTGTACATTATTAAATTATCTAGTAGCTATAACAACCACCATTATATAGTTCCTGTACAATTGTAAACAAAGCACTGAATTATAATACTTAAATTGTATTAATAAACAGGATAGTAGGCCTACCCCCCTACACTTTTCACCACCCGATAGAATACTATTATATGTACACAGAAGTAAAATACAGAAAATATGTGCCCCTGAGCCCTTGTTAAAATGATGTGTTTTCCCTATGAGGCGAAAACGAATGCATCTCTGCCAAGCATTTAAATTGACAATCACTAAAAAGCATTGCGCTATGACCAAAACCTTTTCATTGCGTACTCAGGCAGGTAAGTGCATACATACAAAAGTATGAGTAATACGGACTAGTGGTACTTGGGATTACGCGTTCACAATGTGTCATTGACTTTTTTGAAAAAAACTATTTCACCATACATTCTATAGTTCCTCAAATATTATTATAAACATGAACACAATGCTATTTCAAAACTTTTTGGTAAACCATAAATGGTACCTTGGATAAAGGCGATAATAACTTAATCTAAACAACCGATGATAATAGTGTTCACTTTGCCTTAATCAGTCTTAATACAATGACAAATTGAACAGACTGTTACTACCATTAGGAACGCATAGTCATCACAGACTGGAAGAGGATAAACCATAGGCCTACTCACAAAACAGAAGGCGAATAGTATAAATTAATTAACAAATATGTATTTTTTTTGTTTATAGCCAAATGTAATAATTTGAAACATGTATTGCAGTAATATCGTGCGCTCACTATGTGACCTCAGGAATAAGTCTCCGTCATAGAGTGGTATAAAAAATATACTTTAGAACTTAAATCTGATTCAACTCATCAATATTGCCTAGTTAAAAACAGGTCAGACGTTTCACTTAACTGATTAAAAATATTCACTTTTGATGGACCACATACTTTAGAACGTTGGCCAAATAAATAATAATTCAATAATGTCTAGATGGTTTAACAAACAATGTTGAAATATTTGCGTATTAACCATGGTGACCAAAGAGTTGTTCAATTTGAAATCTTCACGGGCGGGGGCCCTAGGGTAGTGGTTAGCACCGCTGCCTTTCACGCCAGAGTTCGGGGTTCGGTTCCCGGTCCCGGCGGTTTGAAAGAAACAAAAGTGTTTCTTCCACATCCACGTGTGAAAGTCAGTATTGTGGGGAGCCTCCGTGACCGAGAGGTAGCGTGCTCGGCCTCAGACCGCCAGGGCTCGAATTTCGAGTCCTGTGTCTGGAGGACAGTGTCATTTCACCATCCTCAGGAGGTTCTCCTGGCCCAGTTTAGCCTATATGTGCACAAAGGTGGCCTAAAGCCCGATTCATTTCATTTCATTTCATTTGAAGTCATCACAAATAGCTTAGTTAGCTCTTTCTGCTTCATTTGAATATCTATGTTATGGGTCTACGGTCATAACAATTCACTAATTCCTTTCAGTGCGGGAGTCGTTTACGTCCAATGACGGTCCCCGCGCTGAAAGGGTTCAGAATAATTTAAGGAAAGTATCACGGTAAAATATAAGCTCCGGGCGTCCCCACCGTAGCGGTATAATGGCCAAAACTAGAATGGAACTACCACTAACGTGCTAGTGAGCTTGGACGGGGCCATTGTTTCTGAAGGAGCGCGAGAGCGAGCCACAGCCAGAGACAGAGCAAGGGCCAGAAACAGAGTCAGAGCCAAAGCCAAAGACATACAGAGTCAGAGCAAGAGACAGAGCCAGAGACAGAGAAAGAGCCAGAGACAGAACCAGAGACAGACTGAGACAGAGCCAGAGACAGAGCCAGAGACAGACAAAGACAGAGACAGAGCCAGAGCCAGAGACAGACAGAGACAGAGTCAGACAGAGACAGAGCCTGAGACAGAGCCATAGACAGAGACAGACAGAGGCAGAGCCAGTGACAGACAGAGCCAGATACAGAGAAAGAGCCAGAGACAGACGGAGACAGTGGCAGAGCCAGAGCCAGAGCCAGAGACAGAGACAGAACCAGATCCAGAGTCAGAGCCATAGACAGAGACAGACAGAGACTGAGACACATATTGAATTTTTACGAGTGAGCGGGGAAGGCCAGAGTGGGGTTCGAGCCCGTGATCCCCAACTTTCCAACAGATAGCTTTAACCACTGCAGCAGGGCCCCCGCCCTATCGGATTAACAATGATTATTATCGGAAAGTTGTGCTTAATATTTTATACAACGGATATTTGAATTCTGAGCAACATGTATAATTATCATATGACACAAACATATGTCAGTAATTATGCATTAAAACGATAACAGAATAATTATCTTCTATATGATATTGATTACAGGCTCTATAAAGGGGCAAATGATCTATTTCTTCGACCCAGTAAACAATAGACCTTAGCCCACTGTTGGATTAATGATGTACCGCTGTCTGCAACACGGCCCAACGTTAAACCAACATTGTATTGACGTATCGTGTTATCGGGAACGCGCTTTTAACCAGAGTATTAAATTGTGTATGCTGTGGAAAATTTGCGGTTTAATTCATTCTGTATCACTATAGAGCTCTGGTAATGTAACCGATGATCAATTTTCTTGTTTCATCATAAATCTCTGTTGCCATGGAAACAATAACACCACGAAATACTTACAATCATTCGGCACCAACATGTTTTTATTCATCCTTTGCCAAATCATGAACAAATATATTACCTTCCTCTCGTCATACCATTTATCTGTAGACTGTATTTTTTATTACGTTTTTATTACGGTTTTGACAAACAACATATTTGTACATGTTTCCATGACAATGGTGCAGTAATATACAATTAATAATACATAATATCTGACGTGGACCATCAGTTTTATTTTTTAAACATATTAGTCTAACAATGTTGGCAAATTTGTTACATTTTTTTTTATTTCTCCAAGTAATTTAGTGTAGTCACATTTTACAACATATTCGTTGTCATAAATATTTGTAACGTCGTAATTTCTAATAAAAGACTGCTCGTGCGAAAATGAATAATTGCAATGAGCATTATTCATGTTATCAGCAATAACTCTGGAAATATCCATCTGATTGAACTATAAATAGTGTCTAGCCCTATGTTTTAAGGGCCAAAGAATACAATGCTGGCCACATCATTTTGATCAGAGAGACATAAATGCGTCTTCGGCTCCTCATCAATGATTCCTCATCTGCTTCAGCATGCCTTTCAAGATCAAATTATATTTTTATATGACACAATTTCACGCTAGGTATTGTCATATATATCGCACTCTCTCTCTCCATATATATGTTTCAGTGATACAGCAAAACCACAAATCAATTGTATAAATATAATAACAAGTGTGTTGAGATCCATATTTTATTAGAAATCAAATTATATCTAATGACGCTTACGTAAACAGGTATCATTAATCAAAATATTGATATGCTTATTGTACCATTATGCATTCTTCACTTTAGAATATCCAAGTAAGCATAGATGTCATAGATATCAAAGGTATGAATTGTGCGACCTAAAAATAATCGCACCTCAGAATTGTGATATATCATACAATACGATATAGATTTACAAACATAGTGTATTCAACGACACATTATCAGTGTTTATGTAGGCATATATTTATTGAGACACATGTCTGATGCTTGACATTGGCAGGCGTCAGTACAGGAAAGTCCATTTGCAAGCAGATTTATTTGTGTTGCATTTACATGCAATTACTTGAAGAAGAGATTTGGGGGCTGTGTTATTAGTTAAAAAAAACTAGTTTGATATATATTGAGTCCTCACTGACAGCCCATCCATGTTCTGTTGGTGGTGGAATAAACGGTTGCGCCACCACAGATCGCCGCCAGATATATGTTTGGTAACATGCCCGCAATGCATGCTGATATAGGACATCTTCAGTGGGCGGAAGGTTGCTAACCATGCGCTGTGATGTGCAAAACAGACGATAACGTAGGTCATTGATTTTATTTTCTGTGGCAAGTTTATCTAACACTTCTTGCGACGGGACAGTACATGTACCGGCCTCTAATAATCCAGGCCATTTTGCAATGTTTGAGACGACCTTGCGCCACGGATCCACCTTTCCATGTCCGGCAAATGAGCTAGTGCTATCGCAACCCGTCAAATCATGGACTATTGGCAGTGCATTGCATAGATCGGGTCCGAGGTTACGTGCAATCTCATGAATGGCAACATATCGTTCGTGATCCCAATATCCAGTTTTGAACCAGCATTCCTCAGATGGTAAATTATAGAACAAAGATATGGCTATTATGGTCAAATTTGTTGACAAATCTCTTCCAAGTCCCAAGTAATACAATCGGCATACTAGCCTGTATTGATGCATGGATCATTGTTTTCTTGTATTTAATAAGAAGATATATACTATTATTATGTGTCTTTATTATATTGACCAGTTATATAATGTCATTTGTTACACTATATCACATTCTATAGTTATATATTATATTCCCACTGGGGTATGATGAGCCATGTCGAGTGGGGTTAGTTGAACCATATTTTGTTATAATGTATTTACCTACTGGGGTAAGATGAGCCATGAATGGGATTAATTGAGCCGGTTGATCAACTTACCTCATCTTATTTGGCTCAACTTACCCCACAACAGCCATATTGTATAAAATGTAAAATTTTGTGACATTTCAATGATCCAAGTTGAGTGTTACATTGACATAGGCTATCTTTATGTATTTGACTGTCTAACCCTCTAGCAAGAATTTACAGAATCCCTATTGCTTCCGTAATATTAATGCAAACATTATAATATCTGAATTTTACCGACTACGGCGAAAAATGCATTTTCGAACCACAAAACTCCCAACATGCAAAATGATCTGTGCTCACAACGTGGCCATGTAAGTAATATCACAGGTAATCACCAGGTGGTATTGAAACTTCCTTAAAATCCCATGTGTAGAAATGCGAGGGGGTGAATCAACTAACCCTGTGGCTCAACTAACCTGACTCTCCACTAGTCCCTATCAGGCTAAAATCATCAAAACATCAGGTTTTTTATTTCGTCTTCTTAATATGGCCATAAGATGTGACCATGTCCATAGACTAGACTTGCTGAAGTCTTTTAAATTTTGGACTGCTGTGGCAACACAGCAAGCCTGCCGAAAGCCCCAATTATTCCCGTATTTATTATGTTGGACATATATGTTCGAAAATAAATTTTGTCCATATTTCTCACTTAACTGGCAAATGCGCAACGCAAAATCTAAAAGCTTACACAATTCTAGTCTAAATATAGTCATGTTGACATATTATGGACATATCAAGGAGTCAAAAAAAAGTTATTTTTTAATGATTTTAGCCTGATTGTGTCGCTTTAATATATCCCATAAGCCCCTTATATTTTGTCAAAGACTGCTAGAATAAATATAGGGCTATGTTGTTTTATATATAGGCCCCATAGTTGCTAGCCTCTATTACAAATTAGTATTGCTTTAAAAAAAATGGGGGGGGGTATGTATTAATTGTGCATATATATCCCACAAGCTCCTGGTTATATATGTTGGCTATGTGTACCTATGGCCATTTGTTTAATATATCCCATAAGCCTCTGATATTTAGCAAGGACTGCTAGCATAAATTGTGAGCTATTTTGTGTTATATATATATAGGCCACATTAGCTGCATGGTCTCTTGCACAGTTTAATATTGTTTTTAAAAAAATGAGAGTATAAATTAACTTTGCATATATCCCACAAGTCTGTTGTTCTTATCTGCTGGCTCTGTGTACAGGTAGTCACTTGTTTAATATACAAGGACTGCTAGTATAAATTGTGAGCTATGTTGTTTGATATATAGGCCACAGTAGCCTTGGGTCTCTATAATCTATTACAGATTAATAATGTTTTGAAAAAAAATGGGGGGTATATATTATTTTCGCATATATCCCACAAGCTCTTGATTCTTATATGTTGGCTATGTGTACCCATAAGCACCTGATATTTTTTCAAGGACTGCTAGCATAAATAGAGGGCTATATTGTTTTATATATAGGCCCCATAGCCGCTGGCCTCTATTACAAATCATTATTGCTTTAAATTAAAATGGGGGGTATGTATTAATTTTGCATATATATCCCACAAACTCCTGGTTATATATGTTGGCTATGTGTACCTATGGACATTTGTTTAATATATCCCATTAGCCCCTGATATTTAGCAAGGACTGCTAACATAAATTGTGAGCTATTTTGTGTTATATATAGGCCCCATTAGCTGCATGGTCTCTTGCACAGTTTAATATTGTTTTTAAAAAAATGAGGGTCTAAATTAATTTTGCATATATCCCACAAGTCTGTTGTTCTTATCTGCTGGCTCTGTGTACAGGTAGTCACTTGTTTATTATACAAAGACTGCTAGTATAAATTGTGAGCTATGTTGCTTGATATATAGGCCACAGTTGCCTTGGGTCTCTAGTACAGAATAATATTGTTTTGAAAAATAATGGTGGGGGGGGGGTATATATTAATTTCGCATATATCCCACAAGCTCTTGATTCTTATCTGTTGGCTATGTGTACCTATAGTCTCTTGTTTAAAGCGACACAATCAGACTAAAATCATCAAAAAATCAGGTTTTTTATTTTGTCTTCTTAATATGGCCATAAGATGTGACCATGTCCATAGACTAGACTTGCTGAAGTATTTTAAATTTTGGACTGTTGTGGCAACATAGCAAGCCTGCCGAAAGCCCTATTTATCAGTTATTCCCGTATTTCTTATGTTGGACATATATGTTCGAAAATAAATTTTGTCCTTATTTCTCACTTAACTGGCAAATGCGCAACGCAAAATCTAAAAAACTTACACAATACTAGTCTAGATATAGACATGTTGACATATTATGGACATATCAAGGAGTCAAAAACCTTATTTTTTATGATTTTAGCCTGATTGTGTTGCTTTAATATATCCCATAAGCCCCTGATATTTTGTCAAGGACTGCTAGCATAAATAGTGGGCTATGTTGTTTTATATATAGGCCCCATAGCCGCTGGCCTCTATTACAAATTAGTATTGCTTTAAAATAAAATGGGTGGTATGTATTAATTTTGCATATATATCCCACAAGCTCCTGGTTATATATGTTGGCTATGTGTACCTATGGTCATTTGTCTAATATATCCCATAAGCCCCTGATATTTAGCAAGGACTGCTATTTTGTGTTATATATATATAGGCTCCAATAGCTGCTGGTCTCTTGCACAGTTTAATAAAAAAAAAAATGAGGGGTATATATAGTCACTTGTTTAATATACAAGGACTGCTAGTATAAATTGTGAGCTATGTTGTTTGATATATAGGCCCCATTAGCCGCTGGTCTCTAGTACAGAATAATATTGTTTTACCGGGTAATTAATAAACTGGGGGGGGGGTATATATTAATTTTGTATATATCCCACAAACCCGTGGTTCTTATCTGTAGGCTATCATGTGCACCTCTGGTCACTTGTTTAATATACCCCATATACCCCTCATACATGCAACGACTGCTAGTATAAATAATATTGTGGGCTATGCTGTTTTGTATATAGGCCCAATAGCCGCAGTCTACGAGAGTATTGTAAAGGACGTTAATTTGGTAGAAAGTAATTTTATGGCATCATTAACATTGAGCCCTATACATTTTAAATGGGCAACACCAGCATTGGTCTAGTATATGTTTGCCAGTAAACTAAGTATTTTTTTATTATTCAATGAGACTATTGTATAATGAATAATATAGATTTTTTTCATCTGTATTGGTAAAAGGTATTCGTTCTTAATTTGCTTTGATGAGAAACATGTTATCTTATGAAAATTACTCTTTTAATCACTATTTTCGTTACTTCTGGAGATGGCTGGAGGCATTTTTTTTAAATTTTGTTCAGCTGTGCAAATTTGTTATCGCGACTCATTTGGAGCTGCAGTGGAGGCATAACTATCGACGCTTGCGTCAAATGTGTTGCTCTTCTGGTCATAATTTACAAAATTAATGATGTACTGATATCAGTGCGAAGTAGTGTAAAAAAAGTTATGTTTCTTAGTTAAGGTTGTTAAGTATTTAAGAAGAAGTTGATTAACATGTTGATGTTGTCGTGGCCTTGGGGCAGTCATTAAAACTCACGTCCAACGTAACCTAGTAATAAATGTGAAGGTCCGATGAACAATGAATTGTCCTGCCCTCATATCTGGTTACATATCTTAGAAGGTTCTTGTCATCTCTTGTTTTAGTGGTCCGATAATTGTGTGTGAGGTCCAGTAAATATTTTAAAGATTGCATTGGGGTACACTGTATTTCCAAGGGGATTACATGAAATTACTTATGCCTGTTTGTACATGTGTTATGCCTTCTCTTTATAGACATGTTGACGAAGAGAAAACGATATACAACACTGAATTCATTCTTAAAGGACATTGACTGGGCTAACGAACAAGGTAATTATGTCTCCATCGAGAAGGTGGAGATTATACCCTTCGACAGAGCCAACATAATTAATTCATACAAGCATTCAACACTTTCGGCATTTTTTTTTACCCAAAAAAAAATATTGTTTTTATTAATTTTAAACTTAAATTTTGTATGTGAAGTTACCTATGCGTATGGAAATGACCTGATTAGATTTTTACCTTTCACTGATAATCAAAATGGCCGCCAGCTGGCGACCAACAATGTGCAAGCACGGGCGAAAAATAAGGGTGTGCAATATAATAAATAACGGATAGATATTAATATTTTTATATGATGCTATGATAACTGGCAAAGAGGCAGTTGTAAACTAAAGGGGGGCACCATTCCCCGTAATTGATTTTATATTTCCAGTGGAGAACAGTGAATCAGTGTTTCACAGTAACTATTAGGGAATTATTGGGTGATAGCGCAACACTTTTAACCCTGGTGTATGTCTCAACATAGCTTTCTTGGTACGGGGATTAAAATGTAAAAACAGTTCAATTACTTGTATCGCTACCGAGCAATTATTTTTAAATTGGTGCATAGCTACTTCTGAAGAATGATGATGAGCAGAGGAGTCGCAATGACATGGAGCAGGGAAGTGATCATGATGTGGAACATGACCTAAAGCATAGAGGTGACCATGATGTGGAGCAGATGAGTGACCATGACATGGAGCAGATAATGGGGAAAAGTGGCCATGACGAGAAGCATAGAAGTGACCATGATGTGGAGCAGAGGAATGACGATGACATGGAGCAAAGAAGTGACCATGGTGTGGAGCAGAGAAGTGATCATGATGTGGAGCAGAGTAGTGAGCACAATGTGGAGCAGAGGATTGACCATGACCTGGAGGAGAAGAGTGATCCTGACCTGGAGGAGAGGAGTGATCTTGACCTGGATGAGATGGATCATTATGCAGAAGGTAGCATAGGAACATGTTTTTAAATAAACAAAAGATCAAATGTTTGAAAATTTACATTTTTCAGGCCTTTGTTTATTAATTACTCTTACAAATCAACATTTTGGTACTTGGAGATTGGAGAAGTGACCATGACAAGGAGCAGATGAGTGATCCTGACCGGGAGGAGAGGAGTGATCATGACCTGGAGGTCCTATCACAAGCTACGACTACGACAGCACCATCAGCTACAAGTAATGTTTTTTTCATGTTATGTTTAATGCAGCGAATCAAAATTATTCATCAAAATGGTGTATAGCTTGAAAAATAATTATATAAGATAAGGCTATAGTTTCTATTACTCACCTATAAGAAACTCACAATGGGAATACAATATTTTTTTTCTTACTTTTGCCCTTGGGTGACCTTGAGTCATCAAACGGAGGTCAGTCACACTTAAATGGTGTATATGTTGGTGGTCACTCCAAGTCCAAGACGGCTGCCATATCATTGTTTACCAGTATTAACATAATTTAACTTAATTATTTAAAAAAAATAGTGCAGCATTTGACCATGATATTATATTTGTGTTTTGTCCTGACATCCTCTTGTTATATTATAATCAGGAAGCTACTAAGTGTTCAGTAATCAGTACGTGGATTTTCATGCAGTATGCGTATAATCAATGTAATTAGTTAGCACAATACTTGATATGACTGATGTGTATTAAATCCGATCCTCAATCCAGAGGTTGAAAAATGGTAAATGGTAAATTATGCAGGTGTCCCGGTGAAACCTATAAAACCTATATTAAATTTTCAGACCTATAAAATCTTTTAAAAATCTATATAACCTATAAAAACCTGTAATTTTCAAATTTGCAATTCCCGCGCATGTTTGTTTGTCGAGAACAGTTTTTTTGCTACTGTCACGTCCCATCTTGCCTCTAATATTATTATGCATGCATCATGTACAGAATTTGTCTCTTCAAATACAACATTTTATCTAAAAAAAATCATTTTAGTTTAATTAGACGTAATTAGGTAAGCTATGAGTTATACAGTTACATTTTTAATGAGAAAAAACCTATATAAACCTATATTTTTATAGTTGAGTAGCCTATAAAAACCTATATTTTATATTTTAAAACCTTTATTAAAACCTAATTTTGTTCAAGAGGCACTGGTAAGCCTGATCATGGCTTTATCATTCACTGATGTTATTTGCATCGAAGAAGGTTCCCCATATTATTTTTGGAAGCACCTCGTGCACAAAAAGGCAGGATGAGAGGTCATCCCGTGTTTGTGCAAATAAAACACGCGCACATCATAAAAATGTAGCCTACCAACTTATTTTGTTGTATGTTTTGTGCAGAGAAGAAGCAGAAGTGGACCCAAGATGACAACAGCGCCATCTGGAAGCATTTCAAACATCAGCTATGCAGTGAAACGAAAACCATTGTCTGTCAGCTGCATCAGGGAAGCAATGACAAATTCTCCTGTACTCCGCTGCAGAACTGGGGCACAGATCCGGACAAACATTTTTCATGCAGCTTTCATGGAATGACTAATGTTTGGAAATAGGGATACGTGCCTACCACCTACTGTGATTATCACTCCTGTACAAATAGAACTATGCTGCAGTCAATGGAAGTCAATGTGTGTGGCGGCTCACTTATATAAAAAGCTACAGTCCAACGGTGGCTCATGATAAAGAAGCGGAACCTCCTATATTTAGACACATTTGTCCTATAATTCCTATATTTTGCCTTCACCAGATCCTTCAAAAATGAGCTCAACTTTTGATTTTGTCTATAACTTTTAAATCATTGTAAATGTGGACATACATCACTGTACATGCTTAATATGTGTAGTAAACATCCACACACATCCGACTTGCTTAAAATGCATTTCTTGGCGGACTGTAAATGGCTATGGCAGGACATTGGTTGCAAAGAGTTACTTTAATTCCAGGATTTTTATTTTTGAGTGTTGTACAAATAGAGGATATTATTACCCTCTGTAGACTTGTCATGCATATACTCTTTCTAACATGGTGTCATGCGTGATACTCTTGCTAACATGGTGTCTTGCTTTCTAATTAGCCGTCAACAAACGCATTTGACGACCAGTAATTCAGACTTTTCGCATATTTAGCCATTTTAAGTGTTCTATTTTTCGTTCAAGTCTTCTATGAATAGGTGATGTATAGCTAGCTGTGCACCTTGCAAACACACGTACGAATTGAGATCCATTTAGTGTGTACCTAAAATGAAATAGATGTCTGCTCACGAAATATCGGCATGAAGATGGATACTTTTGTTGATTTTATTTCACCATGGATAAACCTACCGCATCAAAAAAAATTCTGAAAATACATTATTATCTAATAAATCAAACCATTATTTCACCTTCTCAAATATTGGCATACAAATCTACCATATTCACCAAAGTATTTTGAAAAAGTGTCCTGCTTTCTAATAATTTCATTTTAGGAATGTCCTGCTTACTAAGAAAAATAAAAGCCAGTTGGAAAGCAGAACACTTTCTCGATATACTTTATTGGACATCGTAGATTTTGAGGATACTATTTGAGCAGGGGCAATAACGATTTCATTAACTGGGCAATAATGTATTTTGAATTTTTTTTCGCATAATTTTTTGACGCGGCAGGTTTATCGATGTTGAAATAAAATCAACAAAAGTGTCAATTTTCATGCGAAATTCATTGAGCAGCCCTCTATTTCACTTTAGGTAGACACTAGATTGATTTCAATTCCTACATGTGTTTTCAATGTTAGATCAATTGATGTGTTGGCATATAATCAATCACATAAAGTGGTGAAAACTGATGTGATGTCTTAAAGTTTTATCTACATATACCCCATCAATATGTTGTATTGGTGACCAGACACCTTCTGATATTTTAAGAAAATATAACACAAAATTGTCCATAGAACTTACACCCTGTCGATTTATCTTGGCCTTTTTGCTATGCAGTTTTGGAGAACATTTTTTGTTTTGGTGTAGTTGCTGGAGAATAATTGTTGCATACTAAATAGTGTTCGTCTATTTAAGAGTGTTATTATTATATTATAATCGACGGGTAACTCTTTGGTGGGTTCATCAAAAATGTTTTTTATCCCTCGCCCGACGTAGTTGGGACAGGGCATTATGCAGATTTCGGAAACCTATGGAGTGATTTCTTAGTTTTTGCACACACATCTCTTAGGGGTGTAGATGTGCCACTTGGGGTTAATGAAATGTCCGACCATCGAACACAATTAAATATAATATGCCCGATTCCTGGCCGCATATATATTTTTTGGAGCAGATTTCGGAAACCTCAGAATTTCATAGATTTTGCACACAGACATCACTTAGGGGGTGTAGATGTGCCTTTTGGGGCAAATGAAACTTGTCCTACTTCGGCCATAATTAACTTTAATATGCCTGATATCTGACAAATCGTGCCAAATAGACCATTACTATAAACTAAAATGTGCGGTTTCAGGTAGGGATATGCCCTGAAAAATTTCAGCTCTATCAAATTCAAAATAGCTGACTATCGGCCTAAGTAACTTTAATGTGCCTGATATCTGACAAACCATGACAGATAGCTAGACCATTACTATGAAAAAAATGTGTGGTTTCAGCGAGGGATATGCCCTTAGAAATCCCTACTTGATCGAAATAAGAAATGGCCGACTCACGACCATCATTGACTTAAATATTTATAATATACATGGCAAACAGTTAGATGGTTGGACCATTACTGTAAAGAAGAATG
>OZ024913.1:71099427-71180427 GCA_964017125.1 Flabesymbios commensalis | reverse complement strand
CGAACGGTCCAGTAGTTTCAAGCGATATCACTCTCAACCAAATTGGAAAAATCATTTTTATTTAAACATGTTTTTATCATTAGCCTTAAACATCTAACTATGCAACATAAGTTAATCATCTGGTGCCAAATTGCTGGGGATGTAGTAAATGGGAAAAATAATATTCCACAGTGAATCTGTTGAGTAAATACTCATGGAAATGCGTGGGGGTGGGGCATAATTGTCAAGGACCGCACTAAAAAATATATTTCTAATAAAGACATCCAGGAAAACAATATCGAAGGTTTTCTACTCTAGAAGTGTTGCAGCTCAACACAGAAGTGGTATTATGAGCGTCATCAAGGTGTCTAACAAAGGTTTTATCAATCACAGTGTCTGCATTAGGTAGAAAGCATATTTCTTTATAGTTATATGGGGGATGTAATATAGTAATAATATGAACATTTATTTATTATTTCTATAAGCATGGTAAATTACATAATTTAAACTTCAATAACAAATATAATCCAATTAAATGTTACAAGCAAGCGCTTTTGGATTACACATATTATCACAGAGTTTGTGCATTTTCAACGTTATGAAAACAATTCTCAATATTCTGTTCTGTCCATGAGGCAACCCTGTACAAACCCTGACATTTTAGTAAACAAATGTGCTGCTTAATTATATAATATAGACTTGTTTTTAAAATTGAACAGGAGTGTATGTAATTTTCTGCTTTATTATGCCATACACGTCATTTGTACATTTGTCATTGTTTTCAGCTTCCACGCCAGAATTACTGTTTTCGAAAGTCTATTACATCGGCAAAATGAATCTGAATGGAAGTATGGTGGATACTGTACAAGATATCATTCGAATTGACGAGTTTGATATTGATACTGTGGAAAGTATGTTATATTATTATGATGTAGATAATCATCATATAAAAAGAAGTCTTATAAATCAGGACGGACATGAAATTATCTACACCAAGGATGGTCTTATAATGGGCGACATAGCTGTAGATTGGTTAGGAAGGTACGCCTACAACTGGTTCATTGTTTGCTAATATTACAAACATACTATGGCCTCTTATTTATTTTCAGTTCCTAAAACTAGATTTAAGTCATTCGTTTATTTCAAAGTAACAATTTGTTTGCAAATGGATTAATGTACAAAAGTTTTTGCTCATGTGTGTCATAGTATAATATACATACATCTGATACATACGTGTATCTGATATTTCAGCAAACTGTTTTTTTTTGTATTCCGAGCCACTTAGGCTAATTTACAACATTTATAATTACCTACATTATTTATTGATTCAAGATATAGTGTTTGCACGCACAAAACTAGGCAATATATTAAGAACAGGACACATTTTGTACTAAGTGTTAATGGATTTCTCAGTTTAGTTTTTCCATGTTATGTCCATGTCTTTATGTTTAGAAAGCTATACTGGGGTAGCACGGGCGACTCAGATCATCACCGAGTCCAAGTGCTATAGCTCTTTATCCACAAAAAGGGTGAGTAACAATATATTTCCTCTATGAAAAAAACAGATAAAAAAACTGTTGGCCAACATTAGCATATTTTTGGTGAAACCAATTTTAGCACTCACGAAAACTTAAGCTCACAATTTAGAAAAGTACTATTTGCAACTTTTTGTGTAAGTTGTGTGCTCAAATACATCAATGATATCGCAATGCCCTAAATTGGTTCAGGTAGTACAAAAGTCGGAGACGACTGGTTTCTCTGCTCTATATGTCGTCTCTGGAGAAAACAATGGGCCTGTTAATCCTGTGTAGGTGACGACTGGAGAAACCATTCATCGGGTCATTAGGGGTTTTGTCAAGTTAAAGAAAGCAAAAATTCCGATTCAAGCCCAAACTCGGATTCGTTTCTTTTTAGGGTATTTTCTTTTGTGTTTTTTTGTTGTTTCAAAAACATGGATAGGGTGGGTGGGTGGTTGTGATCTGGCCAATCCATTTTTTTTACCTTGACAAGACCCGTTAATTAGTGTACAAGCAATTTAATATCAGATGCTCAGTGGTAATAATAAAATAAATGATGTTAGTCTAGATTCGGACAATGAATGAGACAACGACTTCGTCAGTTACTGAATATTAATTCACATTCATTTCACATAAGCAAGCACCCAGCTTGTTGCTGCTTCAATGCTCTATTCACAAGTGACTCCTTCCAATCACAGATTATGATGTCACCAAAGTATTCCTTACAAACCTAGGCGTCCATGATTGGTCAACCGAGCACATCAAATAAATTCCACCCCCTTCACAATGCACGTTCTGTACAAATTAATCCTTTACTCTCCGCATATTGTCACCCCTATTGCCCACCACATTTTGTCCACACTACAGCCAATCAATTATGACTTCAATAACAAAAAAAAAAGCTACAATAATTATTATTACTTATCTGGTAGCTCGTCGCAAAGCGTTTGACCCACAGTTTTAGCGGTGCTGATTTACGATGTGCCAAAACCTTGTATCACTTAGGCCTTTGATAGTATTACTGTTTTCCCTTCACATAAAAACACAAAATAAGCTGTAGAACTACACGGTAATTCCAATTACAAGAGGGTTGGCATCGTTTTTTTTATGATGTCGATCATTATTGGTGATTAGATAAACTTGGTCATTTTTTTGTTTTTGAAAAATAAAAAAAACGTTTGTTCAGAAATCATATCAGATGATGTACCATTTTCACGCGTATTCGCCGTATGGGAATGGATGGATCTAACATTACAGACCTAATTACAACAGGACTAGGCTACCCAACTGGACTCGTCCTGGATTTTTATACAGAGAAAATATGGTGGTGTGATGATAATTTGTATCGTATAGAGTATGTACTGTAACATGTATCCCATGATTTTCAGCAGCCAAACGAACGTTGAATCATATGTTTAACAAAAAAAGAAACGCAACACCGCTTTATTGATATACTGTTCAAAATATTTCATATATTTCGGGAAACTGAAATATACCACTCATTACTCGGTTATCGAAGATGAGTATCTGCCAATATTTGTGACGTGGGTCACCCACGGTACACTGCCGAAAAGAGTTGACCCACGCGTGCATTCATTGACTGATGTCACTCACTGGTGGCCGCTTGGCCCCAATGCGTAACGTTAGTGTCTGCGCAGAAACACATGTTTCTTACCGCACAGGGATCTCCCGTGCATTATGTGTCCTTATCGTTCCTGTTGTGGCCTATTAGAGGTTATTCGGTGACTTGAAATCTGATGTTGAATCTCAGTATTGCTAACCTGCTCTCTGGAAATTTGGGCCACAGCCAGACCAGCTTTCGCCATAGCAATACATGGAGAAACAGGCTCAGGCTGCACAATTGTCAAACGCGGCATTTTCATCAACCCATAATTTTTAAACAATTGAACTTAAACCTAATCTTAAAAGAGCATTTTTGTTCCCCCACCTCAGCCCGCATATTTTTTTAATTACAGATGATCCGGTTATTGTGATCATGGTCAGCTGACTCATGACCTGAAAATTGACTTTCATCAATTTGAAGATCATTTGTCCGTTATTGAGGTCAAAACACAAAATGCGGGCAGGGACCATACCCACCAATTTAATTTATTGCGTCTCTTTTTGTGCCAAATATAGTATCCACATCACAACTGACATAAAGCAATGTGCGTTGACAATTTTAACGACTTTTTTGAACAATTTTCAACCTCAATGGCAACTTTCTTTCGAACCCCATTTCAACATAATTCGGACAGCATTTAAACGTCCTTGTGACTTTTTACAATATATTGTTCTCGCCAACAAAATTTAAATGTTGGGTAGTTCCGTTTTTAAGCCCAATGGAAGTACAATGTAAAGGCTGGGGGGGAGGGCAACATTGGCACGGCAGGCTCCTGCATTATGTAGTTAGGTTTGGTATTGGTATTAGCAATGGTATTAGCAAGTCTACTTTACAACAGCGCAAAAAAGTTAAACTTGAAATATTGTTGTAGTTATGATAGTGAAATGCATTACCACAATAAGATTCGTCAACGAGTCACACAAAATTAGCTTATGTTGTACTTTCAGTTTATTTCAAAAGTCTAATAAGTTGAAAAAATTTATTTCTGGTCGTTTCTTATCAATAATTCATTCATCGGTGATATTTGATGAATGTAGAATAAGATTGTTTTTCTAATTCCCATGTTCTCGCATTTTTAGATGACAAAAAATATTTTACTTTTAAAGTATCCACTCTGACACAGAACAAGAGTAACAAGCTTTAAAGTGTTGTTGTTACTATGATACCACAACAAGATTCACCAACAAGTGACATATAATTAACTTATTTTTATTTCTTGATTAATTGCAAAAGTTTTAAAAGATGGAAAATTAAATTTGCAGTCGTTTTCTATCAATAATTCATTTATCAGTGGTCTAGCTGATGGTAACAGAGTTGACAAAAAGCGAGGCACACATTAAAAAATGTATATTTATTTTTTTATTCACAATTGAGGATTAAAATTATGCTGATGACATCGTTACCTCCATTTTATATGTAAAGGTTATATTACATCTCATGATGACGCCTGCTTAAAATGACATTTTTATATTGTCTCAATTTTATGGCATTCGAGCTTGTCACTAGGCGGCGCGAATGTCGTTTTATACACAGCTGGCTGTGGAAATAAAATGGCGAACGGTGTTACCTACCCTACGGCGAAGTAATGAGCTATGTAGCACAGTCATAAATTATGACATATGATTATGTTACATGACAACTATATTCAAAAATAATATCACTGCATTTTTTTTTGAAAAATAACAAAATTATCAAAGTACGAAACCGAAAAACGATAGTTTATTAAAATAAATTCCACAAAAAGTATTTAAATGCCATATGGGCATCAATGACTCTGATATGCTAGATTATGTTATTCAAAATCCCTGATTTTTATCAATATGTTCCATTTATATAACAAATATGACTTCAGAAGCAAAATTATGTTTGAAAATGTCAAAATATAAGTTACTTTGTTTGCATATGTGATGTGTATGCAATTATAGCTTTTTCTATACCATATTCCGGATACGTGTTTTGGTGATTTTATTAATAAATATGTCACTGTGCCTACAATATCCCTAGAAAGTGCAACTATGTGGTGGGGACTTATTATTTTAGAGCTGTCAATTCTTCTTCAACAATTAGTCTTCAACAATTTGATGACATAAACGTTCTCCAGTCGCCAATATTCATCTGATACCCACATTTTCTTTTACTGAACAACCTCTGATGGATTACCCTGGTTTCGAAAATCACCTAATTTGCATGTCCATGATGGCTGCCCCGGTTCGTTATTACAAATCCGCGTACACGCTGTCCAGTCTCAATATTAATCTGCTATTCACACATTTTTGTCTGAGTACTCTTTGGTACATTACCCTGTTTGAGTTCGAAAATCAGCTAATTAGCATAATAAAATGGCCGCCCTAACTCTTTTTACACATTGACGTAAACGCTCTCTAGTCACCAATATTTATCCGATCTTCAAAAATGTCTTTTAACAGCCTTTGATTGATTACCCTGGTTGAGTTCGAAAATCAAATGATTTGCATATCCAAGATGGCCGCCCCGACCATTCGCTGATGGATTTATCTCGTTAATTGCAAAGGAAGGCTAATTTGCATATCTAGTGCACTGATATTTTATGGTCCCATCATTACTGCATTGTCAGTAAACTTTCAATTGTTGAAGGTGGAAATTTTAATATTTGCCATGCAAATACAACATCTAGTTTATATTATAAGGTTTAACATAATCGATATATTTTCAGTAAAAGGGCATATTCATAAATCTTAATGGAGGAACTCGCCATTTACTATTCCATGTTACTGGTCGCCCACTGGGATTGGCAATCTATGAGGAGTATATTTACTGGGCAGATTGGCAACACAATCTGATAGACAGAGTAAACAGGTTCACAGGAGAGAACCACACCAGGGTGTCCACCTTCTCTGCAGTACCGGGCGGCTCTTTTCTGAGCTCTCTACGTGTAAACCACCACAGCAGGCAGCCAAATGGTTAGTATGTGATGCACCTCCTAAAGGCCACGATTATCATCCTAATTTGGCGAAATAACCAGAGCATTCTTTAGCGATATTGGTGGTCATAATTTGCTGACATTTTCATTCTTTTGGTAGATAATTTCAGTAGTATAACATGTAATATGATAAGTGATGTTACTTGTTTAAAGTAAGTTTACTTTTGTATCTACCATTGCGGTTTTTATCACTTATGTGCACATACGCTTGTCTATGGATTTTCAACATTTTAGAAAATACAATATAATTCGGTCAAATTTGGAAGTGGGTGAGTCACCACTAACTTGGAAAATATATATATTTACTTTTGTTGCTTCTCACGTGTCGCAATCAGTGAAGAGGTGAATGCAGCAAGTGAAATTTATCAAACTGTCGTCACATGTCACATATCTAGACTCTGATTTTTTTTCAGTGTATTTAGCCGTCACAGGGCACGTGATATTAAAAACCAAGACGTATGTGTTATATATACACTATTAAATGCAAAATTTATAGTTATGGGGTAAATCCTATCCTATTTATTTTTGAATTAGGGCCAAATTGAGTATTTGTATCTGTTCAGTTTAGATATGAGCTGTATCTGAAAATTACACAACTCAAACTGTTACATGAATAATGGATTACAGGTAATGTGCACGTGATGTGTTTCTGATACACTAGTCTGATATTAGTGCATGCATAAAAACCCTCAATTGTTGACACAATCTCTGGGAAAGTTGTTCTGCTAGCTGAGTATCATGGGCTTGTGTAAAATAGAACAAAAGTAACCTTCAATTTGTATACTTGTTATGGCTAGGATAAATATATATGTTGCCAAATAGTTTGAGAAAGAACAGTGCAGTAGACATAATATACAATATTAATATGGCATGCGCGCCCGCGAAATAACAGGATTATTCACATTATGACAGAATTATTCACATTATTTAACTGTGGAATTATTACAATATTGATTACTGATTTTTGTTTATACAGGGATAAATCTGTGTGGTAATAATAACGGAGGGTGTACGCATCTCTGCCTCCTCTCGCCAAATCAGCCGTTTTATAGCTGCCTTTGTCCGGAAGGAACTGTAAAATGCAGCGAGCAGCCTGGTGAAACCACGACTACTCCCACGACTACTCACACGACTACTCACAAAGCCCTCGAAGCTAGTCCCACAGCTAATCCCACAACTAAGACCCCAACTAGTCCCAGAACAATTCCATCATCTACCACCATGACTATTCCCACAGCTATTCCCTCAACTCCTCGTGTAACTACTCACACGACTACTCCCACAACTATTCAGACAACTATTCACACAACTACTCCCAAAGTTCTTCCCACAGATATTGCCACAACTACTCACACAACCACTCCCGCAACTACCAGCACTACTACCACCACAACTTCTCCCACAGCTACTACGACGGCCTCTCCCACCACGACCACCACTACTGCTACCACAGCTACTACAACATTGAAAGGTGATAAATATATTATTAATAATAATAAAACATTTTTTTTCAATGCATCAACATGATACAGTGGTGACCTAGTATCGGTCCACCTCATTAGGCGAACCATGCTATAATAAAGACCACTTTTGGCCAGTCCTGTACTGGTTGAATCCCATCATGGGGCCAGCTGCGGCTGGATCAAATAAGGGAACCAATGCTGGTTGGATCCACTAAAAGGACAAGCTTCATTCTCATCCAATAACGCGGAATGTCAACAAGGCAAATATATATAAGTCGCTTTATTTATATAAAGAGACTTGTATATATGTTAATTAGTAATATTCAGTATTTACTCAACGGATTTACTCACAATTGGGACCCCTTTCGGCTAATCCAATGGGGGTTCCTATTATCGGATCCACAATGTATTTCGATATAGTGCACTTTTAACTGATTTTTTATCACATTTAGTAGACTCCATTCCTTGTATCAGATAGATATCCTGTATACAATTGTTTACTCAGTGTTAATATTCCTCTACGAGCTTCAACAAACATTTGTCAAGTGTGGCGTACAACTCGACAGAAATAAACATTTAGTCAGGGGACTTAATCATATAATTGTTCAAATCGTTCCACAAGCACCAAATTTGGACCACTTGTAGTCCAGGTCATATACTTTTAATTTTTCGCGGGAGCCAAGGTGGGCTACCGCCGTGGGCGCCATATTGGACAAATCCAAGATGGCCGCCATTCCAAATGGGGGTATGTCATAACCTTTTAACTAATAGACGTAGGGACATATTTAATACCACTTTTCTATGTTTTCTCGAGTTGATCGAGGAATAATTTCAAGCACAAATATATATATAAATTATATTTTTGCCAAAAATAGGGCATTTTAAATACATTCTAGTGCTTTAAATGAGATAGATGTTCTTTAAATCGTGTTACTAGAGTGTCAGGCATTGACAATGAACTAGCCATAACATTTGAACCACTGCCAGCGTTTGGTGCTCCAGTGTGTCAACCATATTAGAAAATTTCAGGATGGCCGCCATTCCATTTGTTGACATGCCATAACTTTTAAACTAGTAGACGCAGGGAAACATTTCTTACCACTTTTCTATGGTTTTCAATTATGTAGAATTCATTTGTGATGATTTGGAGTTGATCAGGGAATAACTAAAAGCACAGATGAATATATATATACATATATTTATTTGTGTTTTTAGTTAGTCCCAGATCAACTGGGATGTAAAATACTTGATGAAAGTTGTGACCAAAATGGGTAATCCTTTTCTGGCGACAAGCCAAGAGCTTGTTGTTCTTGATACATGTGATGTTATGGAAAATGTAGTAGCTATGTCTCTATCCAAAATCACTGAAGTTGGGAAACTCTTCATTACGAATATGTAGACACACGTCTTACAAATGCTACTAATCCAGTTTTCCATAGAATTAAAAGAAACCGTTTGTTCATGTTTAGCAATCGTCCAGACATACGAAACAAAGTTGGAATGTTTAAACAGAACACCACTCTCATCACCCAACTTTTTATATCTCTTCAGTCGAGAACAGAAACAGATATGATAGATTTCTTTAAATATGAAAACCAACGAGAACCCCCTTTTCTATCGAATTGTGGTTTGCTTGGAGCGGGAAACAAGTCAGGTATATAATAATACTGGCTTGTATCAAAGTTTGTACAGCCAGACAGGTTTTACTCATGGTTTTTGATATGGCTGATATCATTGATATAGTTCGCCTAACCAGAGCTGTAACGGAGAATGTATCTCTAAATGTTGTTCCTTTCCTAGAGAATCAACTGACGTCCACCAGTTGTTTTGTCTACAGTGGGCCGTGTCGATGCAATCTGGGACACATACCATGAAAAAAACTCAAATCACTGACTCAGAAAAGACGTGGAACAGGTGTTCGTACACGACTTGAAACAAACAGTGATGGCAGCACTCCCATTCCCAAAAGAGACTAGTAATCATATCTACAAAATGTAGATAATAAAAGGGAGCTTTTCTCCTGCATAAGTAAACGACTGGCCAGGGATGGTGCTGACAAACAGATTGTTAAATATTGATATGAAAACACTAGAGCCCTGCAACCACACAGAGGCTGACACGCGTACATGTATATTTCGAAAAAGCTTTTGTACGAACAGTTGACAGTGACATTATTGTTCTAGCTCTTAGTTTGTTTGAAAAGGTTAGGCTTGCAGAATTATAGATTGGGTTTGGTACTGGAAAAATTTATAGAGACATTTTTGTGCATATTCCACACCAACAGCTAGGCCTATCAAAGTCATTAGCGTTACCATTGTTTCATTCCTTAATAGGTTGTGATACAGCCTCTCGCATTTTGAGCTGTGGCAAAAAGAGTGGCTGGAATGCATGGCAAAATACACCTGACAGGGTAATTGATTGCCCTTACTAACGATCCGGAATGTTTGACTCTGGAAAGTGTGCATATGGAGCGCATTGAACGATTTGTTGTGTTGATGTAGTCTACAGCAGGACATATGCCGCTTCATCTGTTAATGACTCAGACTCAGATTCATTTACTTGATCAAATAAAAACATTTACAAATGAATGGCTTAGAGGTAAAGTGATCCAAGTCCGCATTTTCTCATTTTTCTATAGAAGGCTTTAAAGTTAAAATCAATTAAAAAAATGTTTATTTCATTTTTAATTCAACATTTTTACGTCCATAATTAAAAATATATATGGGAAGTTTTGCATTGGTGTTTAATATTCATTCGTACTCACAGGTATATAATTATCGTAAATGTCGTAAAACCCATTTCTGGCAATTTTTATTTCATTTTATTTTATCAATGAACGTTTGAAAATCAGAAATATAAATTTATTTTTAAAAGTCATAAATTAGTATAGAAACTGTCTAGTGTCTCATCATCTTGAACAAGTAAAAATTTGGTAATGATTCGCAAAGCAGAATCTGATCCATAGAAGGGGTGTTTTATAATTTTTAATTCAACATTTTTACGTCCATAATAAAAATATATATGGGAAGTTTTGCATTGGTGTTTAATATTCATTTGTACTCACAGGTATATAATTATCGTAAATGTCGTAAAACCCATTTCTGGCAATTTTTATTTCATTTTATTTTATCAATGAACGTTTAAAATTTAGAAATATAAATTTATTTTTAAAAGTCATAAATTAGTATAGAAACTGTCTAGTGTCTCATCATCTTGAACAAGTAAAAATTTGGTAATGATTGGCAAAGCAGAATCTGATCCATAGAAGGGGTGTTTTATAACATTTCAGCAGCCATTTTACGTATGTCTCAGAGGTAAGCTGATCCAAGTCAAAATGTCCCTTTATAAACTGATGGACTTGGATCACTTTACCATTGAAGAAAAGTATCAATTTTGAAAGAGAAAAAATATATTTTGTTTAATAAGTCTTGCAATTTCAAACGAATGGCTTAGATATTTTAGTATATTATTTACTATATATTTAACTTCCCCGAAATGACATAAACAGAAAAAAATCGAATTTTGGACTTGGATCACTTTACCTCTGAGCCATTCAAATTTTGATTTATATTATAGCAATGATCAGGAGACCTCCACTAAAACCATAGGTCGCTATCGTGGAGGCCACATTAAAAAGAAAATAATAATTGAATATGTATAATAATAGCAATAATAATAATAATAAGAAGAAGAATAATAGTCAGCTGTATTATTATTATTATTATTATTATTAATGATGTCAGATATAATTTATTCTTCATTGGCCGTCGCTATATCCCACCAACCCAAGCTGCACTCTTCGAGCACGTTATATTAAGAGATCTGTATTGCAAAGCAGTTTGATCTGAAATCAAGTAACCGTCAGCAAACAAATACTACCTGACTCTGGTATGGGATGACCATAGTAAGATATGTTTGCCGTTCGGACAACCCTTGCATGCAAGCAAGGCATGTACCATCCTCTTACACTGTGGCTGTACATGTAAGGGGAATTGTAAATGATGTAGAGCAGGTGTCAGATGCACATCGCTGTGCAAGTGCGAGGGTGGATGTATTAACAGTTATGCTAGGTAAAATTCAAGTGAATTTGAAAGCCTAAATAAGTTTATGTGTCATGTACCATTATATTTCTACAACGTTATTATTGTGTTACTAAAACACTCAGAGGTTGATCTCGTTTAATGTTGAATTGACTGCTACACAAAATGCTATATTCATATAATATTCAAACTTTAATTATCTAGAGCAGCATTACGTGTTTAATATGTAAGCCATGCAACCGACCGTCTATGACAGATTGACCAGTTCTTATGTTTAAATCTGTGGGAGGGTAATTCTGCTTGTGTAATAAACATTTATTGTGTAATACATAAAATATTTATCGTTCAATATTTACTTCCAGTGTTAACTGTATCTGTATTAGCGAATATTCTGGTTTGGATGACACAGTTCTTAGCTATTTTCACTCGCTGGAAGATTTGCATTGTGGTAGTGAAACATAATTGTTTTTGTCACATAAATCCTCTTCTAAAATATTTGCACTGGTCACCTGTTCGTTACGGAATCAAATTTAAATTGTGTTCCCTGACCTACCTGGCTCTGACCAGTGGAAACCCAGTATATATTCTAAACATGCTTCAGCCATCACGAAAGGTGCGGACACTTCGTTCCAGTGATCTAGATCAGCTGCATGTTCCACTGGTTAGAACCGTGGTAGACAGCAGGGCCTTTTCTGTTGCTGCACCTAGACTTTGGAATGAACTTCCTTTAAAAATTATTATTATTATTATTATTATTATTATTATTATTATTATTATTATTATTATTATTATTATTATTATTATTATTATTATTATTATTATTATTATTATTATTATTATTATTATTATTATTATTATTATTATTATAATTATTATTATTATTATTATTATTATTATTATTATTATTATTATTATTATTATTATTATTATTATGCATAAAAAGTGTTGTCTTACTTGGTTCTACCTTTTCGCGTTTGCAATTTATAACTGATTTCTTATCTTGGATTTTACAATATATTCTCCTCGCCAAAGTAGGAGATTGTTTTGAAATAGAAATAATAAGCATTTTCTTACTCATGACCAAAATATTTTGCTTCTAGGACGAATTTTGGAATTATTACAGTCTTTAAATCTAAGGTATATCTAAAACCTTCTAATCTCAGCTAAAATATCATTTGTATATATATTAACAACTTAAATAATTTCCAAATTAATTTTAAAACGTGTTAAATAGACTCTACATGGTCGAAAATCATAGAAAAGTGCTATTAAATGTGTCTTTACTGGTATTGGTTTGCAAGTTATGACATGGGCCTGTTATGAATGGCGGCCATCTTGGATTTGTCCGATATGGCGCCCACGGCGGGAGCCCAGCTTGGCTCCCGCGAAAAATCAAACGTATATGACCTTGGCTACAAGTGGTCCAAATTTGCAATATGCTGTCATGGCCACGACACAAATAAATATTCGAAAATATATGTATGGTATTCAAACATACTTGTGTTCAGGCTTGCAAATATTATGACTAAAGCATATTTGAAATTAGAAGTTGTCTTGAGACGTCATTAAGGCCAGCGTCGTTGACAGCTCTACAAGGATGATAAGTACTGGTAGAGGGACATTAAACGTGTGTTTACTTTTTGGTAATCATTAACAAAATACTTCTTGAAGTCTATATCTCTCTCCATAACTGTATAAAGCATCCACTAATCATGTTGATAGGACCAGCTGTAGCTTGATCAAATATGAGGACATTTCTGGTTGGATCCACTAAGAGAACCAGCTCTAGCTGTATCTACCAAAGGGACCAGCACTGTGTTGTTTAGATTATTTGACTACTCTGGCCGTACCCACTAAGATTTAATGTTATAAATACACCCATTTAAACAAAATGTTTATTAAAATGCATACAACTGATATCTTAGTGATTGGCAATAAAATCCACTTTAAATATAATATGTGCGATCTAAACGTTTTAGTGTGGAGATTAAGATCGTACAAGTCCAAATAAATGATTATAATTAATGATATGGCTTACAGCTCCAACTGACACAGGACCAGTCTGTATTGACGACCGTGACCAGCTTGATGACGGTGATTATCAGTCATGTGACACATGCTTGGCTTACCACACCTGTTCCTATGGTTACCTGATCCGGAACAGACCATGTGCTGGTGGCTTATTATGGGATGACAATATTAAGAGATGTGAATACACAAGCTCCACGTGCACTGGTAAGCCAGTACTATACTATGTATTATTGTTAGTTATTCTGCATATTGTTATATCAATTTGCTCTGAAAACATAATCTAGGACTCTCAACCAACATGTGCATCACTACACGCTGTTTCACCACTTGAGATCAATTACAATAGTAGTTCTACTTTTGGGTAAACATGTTAAGCGCATCCATCCACTTATCTAATTAATAACCATGACACTTTAATTCAGTGAAAAGAAGAAAACATTGTATGAATAGCAATGTGGATGTCTACATGGAGTGGACGTAACTTAATGACTTTCTTACCTTAGTCCTGCCTATTCTTATAAAGCTACTCAAAGAACCATTCAACAGCGAAACGGGCATGTGTGAGACGGTCACGTGTAGGCCTACAGTGGCCTATAGAGTACAGGTTGATGGCATTAATATCAGCAACTAAACTGATTACAAGATGCTAATCAAACGAGACATTGATCCAAAGCTGTTTAATGTTAGACCAACGTCTGCGATGCTGTTTCAACATTGAACCAACATTGGCGGAGTGTACAATGTTTGAGGAAAAGCTGTCCTGTCAATACAAGCGCAGAGTCAGCTGCTTCTAAATCTCTACAGTAATACAGTCAGTTACTTTGCAATCCCAACGCACAGTTAAGAGCCAAGTCTTTGAGCTTTGGTGGAATTATTAACTTTGGTGGAATTATAGATGTCGCTCAAGTATATATGGACTTGGTAAGATTTGGGAACTTGCTCTCAATGCGGTGTTGGGTAGGAAACACATATCTTAGTATTATTATGATATAGGGCCTAGGCCTACTCATGGGCACTATTGCATTCAGGGGGACCCATGTCCTGCAAGTTTTAAAAAATGACTAGACCTTAAATATAATACAAATCCAGACGAAATTGAGTTCAGATAAATAATGTTCTTCATTGTGACTAATCTGTTAATTATTTTGTAGATTTTCTGTGAGAGATTCGTACCAGATAAGATATGCTTTATTTCGAAGAATGGAAGAATTATGAGCAAGGATTTTGAAAAATCAGCTTTCTCAGCTAAAACCATTGTAAATCTGAAGTGAAATACCAAATACCCATTGATTTGAAAATTAGACCTGCTATGACAATTGTTTCTGTATTGATATGGAAATCTCTAATTTGATTGTTAAAAACATTTACAATGTGCTTAAAAACAGTAAATAAAACACCTTATCAGTATTGAAGTACAGGTATTGTTTAATGAATGAAACTCCACAAATGATATTCAGCTTTGTACAAAAGAAATGTTCGTTCTCAAATTATGTATAATATGACTTTGCATATATGCTATATTATCTGTAAATTTTGCAATAACCACTAGAGTGAGGGCCGATGTACTGACAAAATAAAAATGACAGGCTAGCTAACCAATATACCACACATTAACATAAATGAAAAGAGAACTCACTTATATATCAGCAGCAGAAGGATTAAACGTCGGAGGTACATAAACTTATGGTAAAACATTTTCCAAATATCTGCAAAAGTTCACACGAAATGGTGCCTCGATACAGAATCTAGTTATTGACATAACTGGTAATCAGGCGGGCTGGGAATGTATCAGTTAGTGTCACATAAGTGAAAAGAGAACTCACTTATATATCAGCAGCAGAAGGATTAAACGTCGGAGGTACATAAACTTATGGTACAACATTTTCCAAATATCTGCAAAAGTTCACACGAAATGGTGCCTCGATACAGAATCTAGTTATTGACATAACTGGTAATCAGGCGGGCTGGGAATGTATCAGTTAGTGTCCACCCATCCAACTTGTAGATAACATTTTCACTACAACATGCTTTTTGTGTGTATCCCAATGTTGTTTGAATGAAATAGGCGTTTAAGTGGAGGATCTAGTTTTTTCTACCCATTATGTGATATATTCATAGAAACAAATTTTTATAGGGACTAATTACAATATAATTTTACTACATTATCCTAGCTTGGTGAAATATTTAGGATTGTTAGTATGTCACAAAATGTTTTTTTTAATAGTTATATTTGGCGATTTTGAAATGGTTTGCTTAATAGCCATTTCACTTTATTTTTCCATTTTAATGTAACATAGGCAAACACAGCTTGACTCAAAAACTTTTCGCCAAAAATAAGAAATCCAAAATGGCCGGCAAATTAATACATAACATAGTAACATTTACACCAGCTTGCCTATTTTATGTAATGTCATACATACTTCTATGTTAAGCACACACGTGAATATATATATATATACAATGATTAGTATGTGTACGATATTACTGTTTTACATACACCTATATATTTTGTGAATGTGATCTGATAATAAAGAAATGCAGTTTGTTGAGAATCCGGTGCTGTCCTCATTATGATAATCGAATACACTCTAACGAATACTTGTTGAACATATTTGAGGATTTGATACAAGCCGTAACCTTGAGGGGTGAACTTGGTCCCGGTCAAAATGTGTCTTGATGCTATTTACATTTTAATCTTTCGTACCACAAAAAAAATCAGATTATAGGCCTACACGCATGTAGCAGGGTCAGATGCAAAACAATATATTGAGATGTCAAATCAAAGTATATAGTTTTAAACTCAATATATCGAGTTGTTAACCTAATATAACAAGTTCTAAGCTCAATATATCGACTTCATCATGATATATCGATTTAACTAAATATGTCGGGTGCTGAACTCAATCTATCATGTTCAAAACTCGATATATGAGATTTAAAAAAATACTAATAATTCAAGTGGGGCTTCATGGTGATAGGAATTGGGGTTCAGACCACCTTTGTGCACAAATAGGCTAAACTGGGCCAGGAGACCGTCCTGAGGATGGCGATAAGAATGAGGTAGTCATAGGCTTATTGTATTGGGAAAAACTTATACACTTCAAGCCAATGGTCTCGAGAATACATCACATCAAGCAAATTACAACAAATATAATAAAAATATACACAGGGTATATTGAGCTCCTGGTAATATTAACATGTGTTGCTAGATGTATAAAATAGACAAGTTGGGAATCTCTCATTTTGGACAGTGAGGTGTACCGAATTTCGTCATGGCGGCCAGTAATCATATAGTGTCCGCTATTCAGGGAGCTGGGAACACAATGGCATCAGTGTGATATTCCGAGAATATATATCTATCTGATCTATCATACCAACAGAAACAAGCAAGCTTTGCTGTCGTCAGCCATATGTCAAGCGCTGTCTGATGGGCTGGTCTTGAGACATTCAAGGTATCTCGCTATTTAAAATAGTTGGACGCTATGCTGATAAAGCAAGGTATCGCAAGGTATCTTGGGTAAGATAACTTGTTGTGGAAGATAATTTCGGGCAGAGGGTTCGTTTTAGGATTCTTTTAGGCAAGCTCCTATACAAGCCGTGCACACAAAGGCTGGGCCTACACATAGAAACGAAATATGCATTTAGTAGGTCAACTTACAATTACATTAAAAGCGTTTCTTTCGGTAATATAGCACAAGCATGATATTCTTCCCCATAATATAATTACCAACTGAATGGTGGCGGTGATTGACTGATCTCATCGAGAAACAGGCTGAGCCACTCGTTCATTGATCGGAGTTAGAATATTATACTTGGTCCAATTCGTTTCTCACAAACAGCAGCTAAATTTGACAAACAACAAGCAAAAATATCTCAACAAGATGACCCCCTTGTAGGTCACAACCTGGATACGCCCTTGCAGCCAAACTGTTTTGAAAAATGAACATGTGTTATGCTAACATTGACCAAAAAACTTTGAAGTGATTCTAAACACGTTGACGTTTGAAGTGTTTGTTAACACGTGTAATGGTTTCTGGGTTTCAGCCCCGCACGTGTTTTACACGGTAACCTTATAGGCCTAATCCCCGTCATCCCATTTATCAGGTTTATGTCCTATGCATCAGATGGCATATTTTGAATTAAAGGCATAGAATATAAATTGTTCCAACCCATCACAACAAATACATTCTGAGCTTTACCCCTTTAACCGCCGGTGCCGCATATATTCGGGTTTTCATTTTTTATTAGCACATTAAGTACCACATTTTAAATATGGTAAAGATAAAATGTGACATCAACCAGCAAGATTTGAAAGAGTTGACCTCCATTTTGTCAAATCTGAATAATTAACACTCACTTAAAAAATAATAATTTGGCGGTTAAAGGGTTAATTGGGGATATTATGATTTGGTATTTAGTATAATGGAATCAGGACATGTTCTTCAAATTGAGATGGACATGGCGGCAGCAATTCACGTCTCGTATGAATAAAAATGTGAGGAAAAGGCTGTGTACTATTTGGGTTAACCCTTAAAGCGCTGAAATATTTGTGTATAAACAATGGAGACCAAAGGGTTTTTGTCAATTTGAAATCATCATAAATGTCTTAGTTAGCTCTTTCCGCTTCATTTGAAAACCTGTGTTATGGGTCTACATCCTTTAGATCTCTGACGATTCTGACGTCTACAGAGGTAAAATTCCGACGTCTAAAGTCGATTCCCGCGCTGTAAGAGTCAAACAAGTGTTTCACGCCGTCCTTAACGCAGCCATATTTATGTCTACACCAAGCTGTATCTGTTAAACAAACTCTCGATTCTTCATAGAATACGTAAATATCTCACACTGTTCGCGTTACCCCTAGTGCTAAAGTGGTACACTTGTCTACAGGGCTTAGAAGCAAGTAAATAAAATAGAAACAATGCCACTTAAAATGATCTGAGGATGCTCAGTTAATAAAATAACTCGCTTTGCGAGGTGTTAATTTTCAATAATTACAAAAAATTATCGTCATGAGAATATGAACGAACATGACACGACAAGGGTTAAGTCAGTGTCGGCCCTGCAAACACAAGACGTTGACCCAATGCTGATCTAAGGTTAGCTCGCCGTCTACGACGCTGGACCAACATTAAATCAACATTGGTTCAAGGTTTGCTGTATTTGCTGGATGGCGCCACCTAACTGGATCATATTTCCGTCCACACTAAACAACTAAGACTCTGTGGATCTAAGTTACTTCTCACTCGCTACGCGGCACTGCTGTGCCCTACACACTCTCCATTAGTTAACTGTGATATTTATTCTTTAACCAAATGATTTAAATGGAATTTTCACCCACTTGAAGTGGGTGAAAAGTATTCAGATTTTGACAAAATGGAGGTCAGCGATTTTTAAATCGTGTTGATTCACGTTTCGTCTTTAACAGCTTCAAATATGGTAATTAAAAAAAAAACGAATTTGATCGAGACCGGCAGTTGAAAGGGTAACCCTTAAAACTCCCAGATATTTCGTATCCTTTCTTTGTGGCAATTCACATCGCAAAATGAATGAAAATTATCAGATTTTATAAAACCCAAGTATAATATAGCAAACAATAGCTCATCTTGCTTTTTTTCATTTATCTTTTGAATTATTTATAATACAGTATGTGATGTGCATATATTTTGGCCTTGGGCATTACGATAACAATTTAATATAATGTTCAGTTAATCGATAGGCCTATATTAGCTAAAAATACATTATATTGTTATTTGTCAAAATATGTGACGCATTATTTAACGTGACATCGGAGCTCACAGAGTTGAATGGAAAAAGGATGAATTAATGGTTTAATTTCTCCACGTTAATATATGACACAACCTAGTGCAGTGGTTGAATATTCGACTTCTAATATGATAAATAGCAGTAGTATTTACATAGGAAAGTGTCAATATATTCCTCTCACTTTGCCACACAGCTAACACAATTCGTCGACCAAGTGATGGTTAAATGCTGGGCCAGCATCGCAGACGGTGGGCCAACATTAAAATAACACTGGGTCAACGTCACGTGTTGGCGAGGTACTTGACGCGGCCTGTTGAGTGTATCATCGTGTGTTTAATGTGTGTACAGACTGTAAAAGTACTCAGTTTAGATCCAGCATTATGCTGACCAGTGCTGCTGCGCCCACACACATATCAGGCATGTGCAACATTTCTAGTTTTTGGAGAGCCTATAAGAATTTTTTTCGGAGTGTATCATCGAAATTGTGTTGATTTAATCATAATTTAAACATTTTAAACCAGGTAAAGAGGCTGGTGTTTGTGAAACCTTTCTCTGGTAATTGTACAGCAACGAAAATATTTCATTTTCTTGGTTGGTGGTTGATTCAAGGAGGTTTTATACGTTAGCTCTCATTGATGCGAAATTGCCAGATTATAATGTACAAAAATATTTCGACTTATCATTGGATAAAAAGTGAATGGCAAAAATAAATAATATTCGGCTAAAACGTGGATAAATTATGGATAAAATATGGATAAAACTGAAAAGTGTTCAAAGCGTAGATAAAGAGGATATTACAAATGAGTGAAAAGTGGATACAAATACATGAACAGGGTGCAAAAGTTCGTAACCAACCTACTGATACGTGTGCAAAAGGTGGGTAGTTAAAATAATAATAAGTGGCTACAAGTGCGGTAGAACCTCTCGTTGAAAATAACAAATAACTGTATTATTTTAGATGTCTGAACATTTCGAAAAAATAGAGTATCAACTTTCAAAACCAGTCAGGTGATATTTTATTTTATTTTATTGTACACCCTCCCCCCCCCCCCCCCCTTACACATAATATATACAACCGCCCCAGGTGGTCACGTGTATTATGGTGTCTTCTAATGGTTTCACACAAGTAGAGACTTGGCGGCCGGGCATTTACGGTGAACCATTTATAAACTAACAAACACACGGCATCAAACAATGCTGGGTTAATGTTGGCCCAATGTCTTCAACGCTGGTCCAACATTAACCCAACATTTGATCCGTGTCTTGTGTTTGTCGGGAGATCAGGATCCACTGTCCAAATGTCTATTATACAACCTACATCTAACAAAGAGTGCGCGGGCGGATGAGCCGCCCATACGTCAAGGCAGCGTAGAGATCAGTCGTCACGAAAAATACACAAAGAAACACTTGTGTCGAGCTGCAAAGCTTTTTGCCTTGAGAAAAATCGTCAAGTAAGTTTACTGTATCATAACATTGGAATTAATTACTTCGATAACGTTTTAAATTCACACATGATGATATCATATTTATGTAATAATTTAGGGGGCCTATGTTTCAAATTGCCTGGTTATTAGTAATTTATGGCGGGAACCCTACTGTAGTAGTGTTTAGCATCACAGCCTGTCACGCTTCCCCTCTCAGTGCATTCGGTGTAAGACAAACAAAATGTTTCTTCTCCGCCCAGTCGTTGCGCACTATGGTCCGGTATATAGCTAGTTTGAGAATGGTAATACTGATTAGATGTTAGCTACTCACACTAATTATCGTAGATGTATGTACATGAAATACTCACCTTTTCCACCACTGTCGACGGCGTTTATTCCTGAGAAACTGAGTGGTCACCCCTTAAATTTGAACTCATTCGTTTGTTGGTGTTTGTTTAACCGGGTATTCACTTGATGATGACGCTAGGTTTATTGATGTAGGTTTTGATGTTCTTTTATGTTTTGACAGATTATTCCATAATTAAATATGTTAAGCTTATTAATGATCACTCACCATCGATAACATGTCTGTTGAATCCTGGGCCAACGGTAAAACCAGCATCAAGTTGATGTCGCGTATTTTCTGATGCATACTGACAACTAGTCACCAGGATATCAAACAAATATTGTTCAATTCCGACTCAATGCTGTTCCACTGTGTGAGACGTTGGGCCAGCATTAAACCACCATGACTTCAACATTTTGTGTTCATCTTTTACGTACATGCACTAAACCACTTATAACTTTATTACCACTCTTCAGCTTGTGTGTTAACACAACATGTATCGGCGGCTTAGGGCGCGTTTTACCAACGTATTTTTTCCAACGAGCTCGTAACTATATGATAACGGCCAACAATAATTGTACGAGTGGGCCAAAGTGCTCGCAAGCTGCAAATACCTGTTCACGAGTTTGCCTGGCGAGCCCGGCCAATTTCATTTACATGAAGCATGGCCACGCTGCGGAGTGTGGCTCTGGGAACCAGAATATTCACGAGTGAGATATATTAGGATTATCGAAAGTTTTCTTTTTAATTCTCGTAAGCGGCCGGCAAAGGTCAGGATAATTTTCGGAAACATACAAGCTCGTTAGTTTTAAAACACAACACTACTTTATTTGCTTTGTCCGATCACTACATTCTAAGCTGGGAATGGAGAGTTATTGTTGATCAATTATTATGGTAGGCCTATGGTGCGGCTTCACCGAGCCGTGTTTCCTGGGTGTGCCCTATGACCCGGTGACTATGACATACAGTGGACAACAGCTTCAAGGCGCCGTGCCGTCTGCAGAAATGTCATTTCCAATAATTTAAATATCGCTTTCTCATCGCATATAAATAAATAAATAACTGTATTTTCAACTAAACATAATGACGGCGAACCGTACATTTTCTCCTGCTCTTGCTGTTATTGACAAAAATATTACGCCAGTAATTAGCCTGCAGAGGTATATCCAGAAAAAAACAATTGCTAAATGGCCGGTGGTCTGGGGAAGCTGTAGATTTTCTCAGGTCAATTATGAACAGTTTGAAGGGTTATTTTGTATCTTTTGACATTGTTTAATTTGTTGAAAAAAAAACAGGTCTCAGGTAGAGGGCGTGGCCCAAACCCCACAACTTGAAATGGTATGTATCGTTATATGTGAGCCATTATTAGAAAGAAAGGAAATGGCTCTATGGGGCAAGCCCCCTCCCCCCAATTGTTTTAATTTTAGATGCCCTCCACTGCAATCTGACGTGTATTTTAAGATGAATAATGACATGAAAATAACATGCAAAATATAAGTTTTGCAACAAAGAGCTAATTAAACATAAAAAAAAAATTCTAGATGACCACAATTCAATGACTGATCTGATATTTTGTACTACTTGCTGGTTGAGCATGTACGTCCTTTTATTTCAAACACCTGTCTTTCAAATGTGTTTTACATTGAATTACATGGACTCATTTATTTATTAGCCTGATTGGATTTATTGTTACCTTGTGGGTGACCTCATAATGCAAACGTTTTATTTACCTCACATATTGTTTTATCCAGATGGAGTCATGTACGCTGAGCATCACATACCCAGGGTATCATATAATAATAATAATAATAATAATAATAATAATAATAATAATAATAATAATAATAATATACACTTATATAACGCCATATCCAACCTCAAGTTGCTCTCTGGCGCTACAAAAAAAATGTCAATAAATATGATCAACTTGGTACATTAAGGTGAAAAAATCATAGCATCTCTACAAGTATGCGATACTGAACAAATGACTTTTTATGTGTCGCTTAAATTGATCAAGTTTGTTACAGCTTCGTATGTGATATGGTAATTTGTTCCAAAGTAAGGGGGCAGCTTTATTAAATGATCTATCACCATATGTTTTTAACTTTGTGGGAGGCACCACCAACAGATGTTTGGTGCGCAGTGGGCGACATGGAGAATAAGGGATGATACAGTGTTGAAGGTAACTGGGTGCTGTGCCATGTTGCGCTTTGAAGCAAAGAAGGAGAAGTTTATATTCTATCCTTTGTCTGTTTGGCAGCCAATGCAATTGTTTCAAAAGAGGAGTCACATGATCAATTTTCTTTCTTCGATATATAATCCTTGCTGCACTATTTTGAATTTGTTGTAGTTTTAAAATACAGCTATTTGGCAAGCCATACAATAGAGAGTTGCAACAGTCAAGTTGAGATTTCACATAGGCGTGGATGAGATGCTCAGTGGTAGCAATCGATGAACAATTTCTAATGTCACCGATCTTTTTCAAAAGAAATTGTGCTTTTCTTCAAATTTGATTCACATGCTCACACATGTTGAGATGTTTGTCAAACACTACTCCTAAATTATTTGCACTCACTGATGGCTCAATCTCGATTCCACTAATATTAATAGGGCGTAATATTATCTTTAGTAAAACGTTTGGAGATGCTGCTCTAATAGGTTTTGTATAATAACTGAAAAGTCAAGGTCCCAGGACTGAACCCTGAGGAACACCAAAATGCAATTTTGTGTATTCAGAGGAATTGTCTTTAATATGTACAGATTGATATCGATCAGTGACATAAGATTCCAACCAATCAAGTGCTTTTCCACTTAATCCATAGTCATTTCGCAAACGATTAACAAGAATGGTATGACCAATTGTGTCGAATGCAGCGGAAAGGTAAAAAATACAACTAGTGATGCTTTGTGATCGTCCATGGCCAACAACAAATCACTCTGAACTTTCAAAAGTGCAGTCTCTGTGCCGTGATGGCGTTGGCCGACTGTCTCTCCAAGATTATTTGATTGTATGTGGTCTAACAGCCGAGATGATACAATTTTCTCAAGAATCTTTGAAATGAAAGAAAGGTTAGACACAGGACGATAATTTTTCAAAACATCCTTGTCAAGCGATAGTTTTTTTAAGAGTGGGCTGACAATCGCCTGTTTCCAGTGAAATGTTAATAATTTTTGTGATTGTTGGTAGCAGTGTAGGTAAAATATCTATCAAAATCCAGCTGGTATTGGATCTAAAGCACATGATCTCTTAGGACTTTTGCTAATAATCTTAAAATCCTCCTCTTAATTTGCTGGTCAAAAGTGTCCAAAGAAATATCAGAAGATTTAATGTCAGAGATACCTGTGAAACTTATATCAGTGCAGCTATCAGAATCAAGTTTTTGTCTGATTTAAGATATTTTTGTGATAAAAAACTTGTTGAAAATATCAGGTAATTCACTAATTGAGCCGGATGATGGTAGTGCCATTTCTTTTCTCTTGTTCTGGAGACTATTTATAATATTAAACAGAGCCTTTTGATCTGTTCCACATTCTTCAATTTTGTCTGCATAGTATTTCGTTTTCAATGATTTCATAAGATTACTCACAAGTTGTCTTTGTTCCACAAATATCTCTCGGTGAACAATCAAACCTGTTTTTCGCCATTTTTGCTCAAATTTTCTACGTTTTCTTTTTTTTTTATCTAAAATCTTCATTCAGCCAGGGATAGTTTGATTTGATGGCAACGCGCTTTTTTGTAATTGGTGCATGGTCATCTAATGTTGCAGCAACCACGGTGTTGTACTGGTCAGTCAATGTGGTGAGATCAGAGGATGGAGATTTGTATAACGATGAAGATAAGAAATCTTCTTGGAATTTCGCCTTGTCTATATTGTTTATTTTTTTCGATTGAACAACTGTATATTGAGTCTGTGGTTTGGGATGTGTCAATTCAAAAAGTACAGACTCGTGATCAGATATAAACGAGCCAGGTCGGACATACGTTACTACGGTGTTATCACTATCTGAGATTACAAGATCTAATGTGTGTCCACTCGTGTGAGTTGGCCAATGTACATGTTGCTGAAGATCAGCTGACTGGAGTAAATCAATAAACTGAGCAGCATCGTTTTTTTCTAAGCAGTTCACGTGTATATTAAAATTTCCTAACATAACAGTCTTAGCAGAGCTTGTAGAATGGTGTTCCAATAGTGTTGAAAAATCAGTCATATAATTTTTAACTAACGTTTTCCTGGACAGTAAACTGCAACAAGACATATTGAAGACGTTTTGTTTGTGATGACCGCCTCAAAGCATTCAAAAGTTGCGTATTTTATGCACTTACGTGTTGTTAAAGCAAGTCCAATTTTGTGGAGAAATGCCATTCCCCCTACTCGCTTTCCGTGACGAGGTTAATGAACTAGGGTGTATCCTGGTGGAGAGAGGCTGCCTATAACATTATCAAAATTGGCACCTTCACCTAGCCAGGTTTCAGTAATAACAGCTAAATCAATATCATTGCTTATAATATAATCCAAAATAATGTCATTTTTATTACACACTGACCGTGCATTGATGAGACAGCATGAAATTTGTGCATCAAACGTAGGTGTTGTGGAAATTTGAATCAGGTTTTTTTGGATTTGCTTCCCGTAGATTTTCAGAATGAGCAAGCCTCTTAGCTGGGGATAAAACTGGTACACGACCTCTGGATACAACCCTACAGCGACGATAGGGTCGCCTGCCATCTGAGATGGCCGTTGACATCGTTGACACTTTACATACGAAGGGTATCATATACTCAGGGTGTCCTAATTATACTCAGGGTATCATATACTCAGGATATCATATACTCAGGGTATCATATACTCGGGGCATCATATACTCAGAGTATCATAAACTCAGGATATCATATACTCAGGGTATCTTATACTCAGGGTATCATATACTCAGGGTATCATATACTTAGGGTATCAGATACTCAGGGCATCATATACTCAGAGTATCATATACTCAGGATATCATATACTCAGGGTGTCATATACTCAAGGCATCATATACTCAGAGTATCATATACTCAGAGTATCATATACTCAGGGTATCATATACTTAGGGTATCAGATACTCAGGGTATCATGTACTCAGGGTATCATATACTCAGGGTATCATATACTCGGGGTATCAGAAATGCAGGGTATCATATACTCAGGGTGTCATATTCTCAAGGTATCATATACTTAAGGTATCATATACTCAGGGTATCATATACTCAGGGTATCATATACTCAGGGTATCATATACACGGGGTATCAGAAATGCAGGGTATCATATACTCAGGGTGTCATATTCTCAGGGTATCATATATTCAGGGTATCATATACTCAGGGTATCATATACTCAGAGTATCATATACTCAGAGTATCATATACTCAGGGTGTCATATACTCAAGGTATCATATACTCAGGGTATCATATACTCAGGGTATCACATACTCAGGGTATCATATACTCAGAGTATCATATACTCAGAGTATCATATACCCAGGGTGTCATATATTCAGGGCATCATATACTCAGGGTATCATATACTTAGGGTATCATATATTCAGGGTATCATATACTCAGGGTATCATATACTCAGGGTCTCATATACTCAGGGTATCATATACTCAGGGTATCATATACTCAGGATATCATATATTCAGGGTATCATATACTCAGGGTATCATAATCAAGGTATCATATACTCAGGGTATCATAATCAGGGTATCATATACTCAGGGTGTCATATACTCAGAGTATCATATACTCAGGGTATCATATAATCAGGGTATCATATACCCAGCGTATCATATACTCAGAGTATCATATACTCAGGGTATCATATACTCAGGGTATCATATACTCAGGGTATCATAATCAGGGTATCATATACTCAGGGTATCATAATCAGGGTATCATATACGCAGGATGCCATATACTCAGGGTTTCATATACTCAGGGTGTCATATACTCAGAGTATCATATACTCAGGGTATCATATAATCAGGGTATCATATACCCAGGGCATCATATACTCAGAGTATCATATACTCAGGGTATCATATACTCAGGGTATCATATACCTAGGGTATCACATACTCAGGGTATCATATACTCAGGGTATACTATGGTATCATGCTTACTCAGCCTTATGATGTTGTTATCGCTTTGTAGATATGAAGTCATTGACCCTGACCGAATATGGCCTTCAAGTGACTCCAATAACATTTTGTGATATTTCATTTTCAGAGATGGACTTATTATGTGAGCTTAGTGTATAACTATTGCTGTCTGGATATGAACCCACAATCAGTTTCATGAGCTTGACATCCATGCTGTTGTTTATACATCATTTTATATATTCAGAGATGCCCATGCAGCATTATGATGTAACTATCGCTGTCTAGTTATGAAGCCATAGACCAAATATGACCTACATGTGACTCCCATGTCATTTTATGATATTATATTTTCACAGATGGACTTGTAACTTAGCGTCATCACTATTGTTGTCTAGATATAAACCCATCAACGCTGATTGTTACATGAGTTTCACGATTGTGACATCCATGTTATTTTATCATATTATATTTTCAGAGATGGAGTCATGCTCACTTAGCTTGATGATGTTACTGTTGTTGTGTAGGAGGCCAGCATTCTCTCAACCACATCAAATATCCCAACATATACATCCTAACCCCATCACCGACAGTCTAGCAGATCCCTGTATGACCTCTGACCTGACATGTAGGTCACGTTGTGGAGAGGCTCCGATGACTTCCACAGATTGTGGCTGTGATAAACATTGTCATATCTACGGTGATTGTTGTCATGATGTGAAAACCTGGTGTTTACGTAAGTATCCCTTGCTGGCTCATTAAAACACTACAACGCTGAACTATTTGTATATAAACCATGGGGACCAAAGGGTTTTTTCAATTTGATATCATCATAAATGTCTTAGTTGGCTCGTTCCGCTTCATTTGAATACTTATGTTATGGGTCTACGGCCATTGGAAATATTTGAATTCTTTCAGTGCGGGGATTGCCTACATACGTCAGAACATGACGTCTGTTGACGCCAGATTTTAACGTATAAAAGGGTTAATCGGCTACCGCTAATTTAGAGTTCCTATTTATTGTGAATTCTTGGCAATGCGCAGACATACAAAAAAGCACATAGAAGAAGACTTTTTAGTATCAATCTGCTATTCTGACGTGTTATTTTAACCATTTATAGCATTTTATTGAAATATTGACTGAAATTTATCAAGGATACAAGTGAAACAAAATCAAACAGCATTTTCAAAATGTCATATTTCAATTAAATAAAGTAAGGGTATTCTACTTTATACATCTTCAATGCTAGTTTCACATTAATGAAGACTATCAGTTTAGTATTTGAATGATTAGATTCATCATTATATTTGTAAATATCAATCCTTATTTACAGTAAGACATCTCACTTAAAATTGTATATTATTTAAATTGTAAATTGTCTTTTTGTCTGCAGAAAATCGCACATCGATTGTGCACGATGACGATCTCTATAACGCCGGGAGATGTGTGGTGACCAACTACCCTTCTGTGGGTTCAGCTCAAAGAATGGTCAGCAGATGCCACCCCACCTGGTGGGAGAGTCAAACATTAACACTATGTGAGAACCAGGATGGAGGTCTACATACACGTGTACCTGCCACTGATGTCACAGCTGGCGTCATCTACAGGAATATATACTGTGCCAGATGTAACTTCGCAGACAATATCCAGTTGTGGAACGGTACAATTCGCTGCATGGATGATATAAGTAAACGCACTGGAGGAATACATAATACTTTGTCCACAGAGAATGTGTTAGAGTTGGTGAATGCTGGTGATTGTGGCTTGTCATCTAGAGCACCAACAGAACAATTAGAACGACCATGTGATTCACGGTTGATTTCGGAATGTACAGAAAACAATATATCTACTACTTGGACAGAAATATGTCATTCTTTAACCTTACGACCAGTTGCCATGTACAGTAAGACTGGGAAAGGAGATGGATTTTATAAAAACATGTTTTGTGCATTGTGTTCAGGACATTACATGGTTAATGACAGTGCAATATATTGTGGTAACACTGCTGTATTTACCCGCAGAGTGTTTCTGGGAGACTTTTCCTTTGCTATGTTGGTAGATTTCAGTGACTCTGGATGCCTGGGAGTCAGTATTGCAGGTTTGTCAGGGAGGGGGTCATATTCTTGTGACGGCTTACACAACATTACCTGTACATTATCCAACACTTCCTCTTGTCTGAATGTCTCTAGTCCTCATAATGACACCCTGGTTACTGGTGATACAGCCTATTCCACCTGGATGGGGATCCTCACTATCACCTGTATCAGCATGTCAATCATCAGCCTCCTCATCAGAGCAGCTCTCCATCCTTGTTTACCTGTGTTCCATAATCTTGCAGGACGCACCCAGTTCTGTTTAGTCATCACCTTACTCGTCGCAATGATTACTTTCCTCATTGGCCCTTTCCTTAAACACACCGGTTTGCCATGCCTGGTGGCCGGTGTGATTATGCACTGGTCTTTCTTGTCCACTTTTTTCTGGATGAATGCTATCGCTGTTGATATGTGGCTAGTATTCCGGCCATCTGCTTCGTTCACATTTCACACAGGTCGTCGTCAGTTCTACCGTTTGCTCCTCTTCTCGCTTTACTCATGGGCCCTCCCTGGTATCTGTGTCATACCTGGCCTTAGTCTGGATTTAGCTGACGTACATACAGTAGTCAGGCCATTCTACGGTCGATCAAGCTGCTGGATCTCCAGCAGCACTGCTTTACTGATATGGTTCTGTTGTCCCGTTGGGCTTCTAGTCACTGTGAATATAGTTATGTACAGTATGACAGCCCGGCACCTTCACGTCAGCATGAGGCAGACCATGGCAATAATGTCTAGTGGTCAGCCTCCACCATTCTGGCTGTATGTACGTCTGCTGGCTGTAATGGGGGCTGGATGGCTGATGGCGTTCCTGGCTGTGTTTGTAGATCATCCTGTCACCTGGGTAATGTTTGTTGTTCTCACAGCATCACAGGGAGTGTATGTATCTTCCGCGTCACTCTGTAGTAAGAGGGTCTACACCAGTATAAAGGGCAGTGATAAACCAGGTGTGATAAGGTCCAGAAAAACAAGCTGGTTTTCCTTGTCGTCTTTCTCTGAGAGCAGATCGAATAAACCCAGAGTATGGCGCTCACAGAGTACTCCATAGTCATAGATAGCTCATTCTATCCGTGCGTGGCTCGAAACTCAGCTGCACTGGGCTCGAATCCCAGAAAAAAAATATGGCGTTCACATTGTGCTCCATAGGCGGCCGGCCCTGATGACTTTTTTCCGGTTGTGTCTCAAAACTCAAAGGCGTTGGGTTCGAATCCTGAGCGGGTAGGATGATTGTCACCGAGGTCGTGCATATACAGTGATCCAAACTGTTCAAATGCCTGGAATGTGCTGTCTATGGTACTGTGCACTATAAAGAACCATTAAAATCATAATATAAGAGTAAGGCATAGTCCTGACTAAGGGCTTCTTTCTGCCGCAATATTTCCATGGTTGTGGAGAAAGCAGCGTAAAGCAATATTCACTGACTCACTCACTCCATAGTCATCCACCGTGGGTGTAAATTATTCGCCTTGCTGTCATTTATTGCATTTTCTCTCATCTGGAGTTGTTCCATATAGTCAACTGTTTTATCTTGTCACGCTGAATTGTTTTATAGGCCTATTGCTGTGCATTCATTTGAAGCTGGAATTTCCAGCTTTAAATTGTTTATATTATTTACAAAATGAATGGTATCGGTTATGTACATAAACATCAACCAATGGGGATATGTCGTTCACATTGGCATAATTGCCAGTGTTAACCCTCTATATCTCAATTATATTAACTTTTTCATTTTTTTATTACTGACCACCTTTATGCTGATGGCGCACAAATCTACACACATATTACTGACCTTAAATTTGTATAGCTGTAATCGATGCAATAAAATACAGAATTAATCAAATTTGACATTGATTGCTTGGATGTTTAGCAGTAAAAAAATTTTATTAGGTTTTATTTCAGAATATATCAGTACGTCATGGTTCACATTTGATGCCATTCTGTTATGATTGTTTATTTAATTTGAAAACAAATAAACCGTTGAGAAAGACATATACATGTATATAACCACGTAGCGGTATGGTAATATATGAAATCTAGGTTTAGTTCCATCGTTTTATTATCCTGTTTTTATCCACCTATATGATTCTACACATATACATCTGTATTTGTAAAAGTTGATTCAGAACGATTCTTCCCAATGTTAGAGCTATTGAATGTATGATGTGGTACCTGAACATTTTAGTCGAGTCATTTCAAAATAAAATTAAATCACGTTACTGACTGAAAATGTTGTGGTATCACATCATACAATTAATAGCTTCTTTACTACGAATCGTTCAGTAAAAGTTGTTTTTACATTCAAATGTGTAGGATTATACCTCGGATAATTACTCTCAGTTCGTCTGCAACCAACTGGGCCCAATGGACAAGCCAGACGGTCTGGAAATTTCGATGGAAATTGCTTTAACATTATTTTTGATAACCATGACCTTAATGGTAAATATGATACAAGTGCTTGATTTTGATTACATATTTTTTATAATATTATTATTGTTAAAGACCACCCGCGCGCTCGCCACCGTGGTGGTAGGTAGGCCTATTGATGATTGTATTGGCAGCATTGTTATCGGAACCGCTTTCCGCTCCCCCGGAGAGACGTCATTCACTATTCTGGGGATGCATATTTTCATTTTTGTTATCATAGGTGTTCGATTTGATTACATGTGCTGAATTTGTAACATACCAGAATCTGGCATTCCATGCCATACTAGGTAACCCCATTAACGTAATAACTGTTTTAAGTAGTCTTGCTCGTGGAAATGGTGCATTAAAAATGGTTGTAAATACGTTTTATCTCGGTATGTCGAATATTTTGCACAACTCTCAGAGCTAAAAAGTTAAGTTTTAAAATTAAATGATTTTCTTGTTTACATCAAAGTTGACCTGTGTCCTATTGAGGACAAATATATGAATGGAATATGTGGGTATTGTTGTGAGTTGGAAATTAAAGTTCTCAGTTTATTTCAACCAGAAGATTTTTACAACACAAATATGGAGAATATTTCAAAGTGGTTGTGCCGATTTTGAAATGAGTTTCATATGCCAAAGAATAAAGCAGCATATAAAAGGTATGTTTATTGGCTCGTTATTCTTCCTTTCTATTTCTTTTATCGGGACTGCGTTCTGAAATAAAGTAAATAAAATACAAATTAAACCAGATGTCATTTCCAAATAATTATAACGGCAGTGGTTATTATGATTTTTCACATTTGTTACTATTTGTTATTGTTTACCGAAAACAAAGGCATAAATATTTCCAAAATGGAACAAATCGGTTCATATTTATTTAAATCAGAATCTTCACATGATACTAGATTTTGAAGAATTGAAAGGTTGTCCATTGCGGAGAGATTACTCGTGTCAAGTGAACTTCGACTCTCTTAACACCAGACATTTTAGTTTCATCTTTATAGTACATGGCTGAAATTGTATTGTGTCTTACATCAATCCTGCTTAATGATGGTTATCCTTCTGGCCATGAAATGATAGCTCTTATGGCCACTGTATTGGTATGCTTGATACAACCTTACCTTGGTCATGATATATATGTCATATATAAATATCGCGATTATGCAAATCTAATCAAATGAATACAATACTTACACAGACCGTTACAAATTATTCAATTGTGTTTCATTTAATTAGTATTAATATGAGTTACAGACTCACCAGTGCACGTGGAGCTTGAGTATTCACATCTTTTCAGGTTATCATCCCATACGGTGCCATCGGGACATGGTCTGTTGCGGATTAGGCGGCCATTCAAACAGGTATGGTAAGCCGAGCATGTCTTACATGACTGATAGTCGCCGTTACCAAGTCTCTTACATCTCATCATTTTAATACAGGTTGATCTAGTGTCAGGGAGAACTGTAAAACACATTCAATTTATACTTCTTATAAACTAAAACAGGATCTAACAAAGTGCGCAATAAAGCTAATATTTTCTATTTTATCACATTTGTTAGTCACGAAATCCATAACTTGACAATTTGAAAAGTCGATAGACTAGTGTGCCGTGAGCGCCACTAAATTTAAATAAATCGTAACATCACACAAGGCTTTGAGTGTCATTTGTTCTCCTTAACCTTCCTAATATAATGGCACATAACTTAAAGTGAAGTGAGTGATCGGTCATAAGATGCCCGGGCAACTGAGAGCTCAGGAAGACAAGGGTTAATAATAATGTGATCATGAAGATAGCTCTTACTTTTCATTGTTGTTGTTGTGGGAGTCGATGTTATTGTAGTTGTGGGTGTAGTTCTTGTTGTGGTAGTCGCTGTTGTAGTCTTGACAGTGGGGGAAGTCGTTCTGGTGGTATTTTCAGGGGTATTTGTTGTTGTAGTAATTGAAAAGGTAGTCATCTTGGTAGTAGTTGTGGGGGTAGTTGTTGTAGTAGTGGTTGTAGGGGTAGCTGCTGTGGAAGTAGTCTCGGGGGTGGCTGATGTCATGGTGATAGTGGTGGTAGTAGTCGCTGTGGTAGCTGTTGTCTGAGGCTGGACACTGCAATTCGCAGCTCCATTTGGACAATGGCATGAGTAGAATGGTTCTTCTGGGGATAGAAGACATAAGTGGGTACATCCGCCATTGTTTGTTCCACATGGATTCATCCCTGCATAAAGGAGAACAAACATAAGTGGATTAAGGGTCAAGCCCCAACTCGAATTTTTTTTGGAAATATTTTTTTGGTTAGTTTTTTGTGTTGTTTTCATCTTTCTAAAAAAAATGGATAGGGGGGTGGGTGTTTGGTGTCTGATTAATACGAGTTTTTCTCGGATTGTTGGATTTTTCTAACTTGACAAGACCCCTAAATAGGCTCAAGTGTTAAACAGCTGACAATAATCCTATAACACATATATATGGTCCACTGCTAATTTGCCGTCAACTAGTCAAAGTTATTTTTTATACTTTTAACATAAATAAGAGACCGAGATCAGAACGATCTGTAACCAGAAAGGTCAACCAGATTGAAGTCTTATTATGCTAAACATGCTTCCCTATGTAATATTCATTGTATTTTTGGAAATCAGAAATGGCGCTTTGTGAATAAAAAATACAGCATGTTCTACATAATAATTTCAGACAGAATATTACAGATTATTCAGTGGATAGTCCACTGGTTAAGCATGATTCGCGATGTTGAATCAAAAGTAAATGAATATGTAAAATGCATTTAGGAACTAGTAGTGATGTTGACAAAAACAAATTGTCAACCTGTCAATCTTGAAACAATCCAAGGAAATCCCCCATCAAGCTAATAAATAAAAGTCATATCCTTTGTACCTATATACGTTATGCTAAAAAAATCAAAGAATGTGGATAACTTTCACTTATCAAGTTTATAAAAGTATTCTGAAATTTTATTTTAGACATAACCGCAGTATAAAAAATAAAGGTGCATTGAATGATGTGGCATAAAAAACAGTAGCGTCACCACTCAGACACACCATGCACATGGTTTTGAGTATACTTTAAAACCATTAGACATGAGATTGGCACAACAAATAGATGATGATAACATGGTATTAGAGTCCAGTAGCATGACTGGTGGGGACAAAACTGAAATAGATCGTGATGACTGGCTTCCAAGCGATGTTAACATTTTTGTAAGAAGCCCGCAGCGCGGGGTCTGCGCAAAATTAACGTCGATACACTGGTCTCAACAATGCTATTTATCTGAAAACCCCGTACCGGGCTCGAAACCGGGACGCAAGCATGACTGGCGAGGCAATCAGGCGTTCTAGCCATTGTGCCACTTCCCCTTCTCTATGTTAACACTTTCAGCGTGGGGACCGTCTTTATACGTCAGAATCTGACGTCTGTAGATATCAGATTCTGACGTATAAATAGGGTGCCCAGCCTTAAAGAAGTAAAATATTTTATATTATCATATCTGATTTCATTGACCCTCTAATACTGACCTCTTGGCTGCTTACTTGGGTGATGGACGCGTATGTTGTACATTGTAAGTGGAGTTGTCAACAGGATACTACGGTTTTGTCCTGTGAATCTATTAACTCTCTCAATCCGTTTGGTTAAACTATCTGCCCAATAAACGTACTCCTCATAAATTGTCATTGCGAATGGATTATTCCCAACAAGTGATACTAACTGTCGGTTTCTACCATCAAGGCCCGCGCTCCTGAAATACATGATGACAAACATTAATATACTTGATATTACATTTACTTAGTGAGTAGTGCACTATTCATTTACTCTTGTGTTTATAATGATTATAAGTATTTTTGTCACAATTTCAGGAACACTGTTTGAAGTTATCGTTTTAAATCAGAGAAAAAATAAAATATTTATGTCCGATGATGAGTGAACCTTCAATTGCGGTAAAGTCACTAATTACACAAGTATGTCCACATTATGGCCTATGCCATAGTTATACAGATCTATCAATATGGCCAGGCCCAGTGCCACAGTAGATAGTATTCAACTGGCCACAGAGAAGATGGTAGACACAATTGCAAAATTCGTAAGTTTTTCTGTGCTCTGGTTCAATGACCATGGGGTGGAATGTAAAGTCTGCTATACCTGCGGACCTGATATCTGACTACAAACACTCTACCTTTATCTACATCATAGGGAAGCTTGTCAGTGTACTTCATTCAGCCAGTGTCAGCTGTTTTGTATATCAATAATATTAAACTTTAGCTAACGTTCCACTCTTCCGTATTTTAACACTGATAATAAAATAAAAAGTCCAAATTATCATAAATGTGTGCATAAAGTTATTGCTACAGACGTGTTATTACATAATTCATTAGTGTAACAGCGGGCCTACTTACTCTATGCGATCCACACCTTGGTCACACCACCATATTCGCTCAGAATAGAAATCCAGAGAGAGACCTCTCGGCCAGCTAATACCCGTTGTTACTATGTCTGTAACATTGCATCCATCCATTCCCATTCGTCGAATGGAAGGAGGCAGCCGTTCACCCCAGAATAATAACCTGTAAAATACAAATTGAATCGAACAACTCGTGTGCATATATCTCTATGACAAATAGGTCTGCAATGACCTTTATTTATGTATCTGTGAAATATCATACGGGTGAACGAACGCACGAACAAATTAATAAATAAATAACAAAAGACTGAATGACTTAAAGTTGAATGCGAATAAATTAAAATATACTTGTTACCACATGCTATTTGTCGCTTGACAATGAATGTCCAATAAAATCTGACAGATTTTGACACACTACCTTGCGATACTCTTGTATTGTCACTGAATAAAATTCATAATTGATCAATCTCAGTCACTTGAATAAAAATCGTTAATAAAATATGTGGCCTGGATAAACTGTTCATATCGTACTTTTGTGTACATAGAGCATAGTTATTTTGATTGTATGGACCTCGTCCTGACCATAGTTATCACATAAATTACAAAATATCTGATTTGCTACTTATCACCCACCAATGTCAATATTATTAGGTGCAATGTATAAGCTGTATTCATTGTATCTTTAATTTTGTTCCAATCGGTGTCAAAACGCTATCCACCAGTAGCTTTCAAATGTGCCTTTCATACAGACAGCTAGTTAGCATCTCATTGTTGTTGATTCTCTACATGACTTATGTACAATATACTGATCATTCGTCCTCAAAGCGCTAAGCTCTACAAAATCGAATCTGAACAAAAATGTCATTGCAGTGTTCTAAAATTACATATTAAATGCCTGGACTGTGCGTCTTGTATGTGTATGACTGGACAGTAAGGCAATATCACTACAGATATGATAGTCGACTCAAGCAGTGTTGACTTGAGTGTGGTAAGCAAGAAGGCAGCACTCGCCCGTAGGCAATTTGTCCTATGTAATGTGAATAGATTTTATGTTCAGCACCTTGCGGCAATATCAGGGCAAAGCCGATAAATCTGTAATACATCCGACTCTTTCTGGAAGTTTATATTCTATAGTAAAAGGCTCATTAAATATGCCACTTTGTCATTGAATGTTTTTTGCCAATTATCATCCGATTGTCATGAAATTGGGCAAACATTATTTCCTAGTCTCACGGCATCCACCCTGACAAAATTATGTAGTTGGACCATTTGATTTGCAGTAAATTGCTAGTTATGATGTTCCTCTATAAACCGATTGATTTCATTCAGCTTTATTCTTGAAATTCCATGTCAAATGGTCTAGCTACTGTAATATTCACCCAAATGCTTAGGGTTACATCGCCGCTATATTTGCAAAGAGTGCTTGCAAAATTGCATGGACATTGATGTCGAATTGACGCCCCAGTGGAAGATGGCGGCAAATATAATACATGGTACTCTTCACAGTCCTTTCCAAAGTTTGGGGCACTTTTATAGATGACCACAGGTGAATCCTTTGCACTCGACACGGAACCTCAACATTACCAGTGCATATCTGGATCAAAAGACCAAATGCAGCAGGCCATTTGCACAAATATTACATTTTCTGACACCACAGACTCACATTATTACTGTAAAAAATTACTTAAAACTTAAAAAAACTGTTCAAACTACATACTTATCCCACCGACAATCAGTTGCCACATCAAGATAATATGTATTCCAACAGTGTTTTTTCATAAACAATATACTCACCCTTTTTGTGGATACAGGGCTGTAGCAAGAGGTCTTGATGCAAAATTAGTCAATTTCATTGCATATGTGCCGTCTAAATTAGAAACATATATGGCACGGGGAGACTCTTCACACCAGTAAAGTTTTCTAAACATAAATATATTTTCGTAATTTAATAACTAAACATTTCGAGCTTGTACTTTATAAAGAGTTCTCATAACAAGCACCTTATCCCTGAACAGTGCATCATGCAAGTGTGGTATTCTCCACAAACACACTTTTGGAGATCTTCCTTCTTACAAAAATATCATGTGATATTGAGTCATTATAATAATTTCTAGTTTTAGCAATCACTGGAGCATAATAGTATGGTAAGATAGACACATTAAAACAGCAACATAGCTACATGACCAGCTGGTTTGAGGCATTCGCCCTGGTAGGCCATATAGCAGTTAGGCATGTGTTTAGATCCACAAGTTGCCTAAAAACAAAATTAGGGTGATCCAAACCTAACTTTTCCAAACTACGCCAAGTCGAATTTCGGTGATCCAAAGTGTCCAGCTTACAAACTTCCTGCCCAGTCAGTGTATTGGCAGCAAACACGCATGATTGTCATCAGGTGTTGTATTACCATTGGTTTACAATATACAATATCAATCACAGAATATGCAATAATATTAAAGTGAATATATTAATGTGCAATATTATACGAAAAAAAAGAATAAAAACAATTATACCTTCCTATCCAATCGACAGCCATGTGGAATACGCCAATACCCTGAGCATAGATATTTTCGCTTTCATCTGTCTGATTGATGGGGAATCTTTTTATGTTCCTATCGTCTGCGTGCACATCATAATAGTAAATCATGTTATCAACAGTATCAATATCAAACCTGCGGGCATCATTGTCAAGGTATGAAGAATTGACCATACTACCGTCCACGTTCATTCTGCCGATAGTATAACCATCAGCAAACAGCAACTCTGGTGTGATCTCTGAAATATAACAGCAAAACCAGGTCTTAAATGTCTTCGGTACTCTATTAGTCCATGTCAAACACTGAATGCATATGGTGTTCAAATTGACCAAATGCATGGAGTGTTTAGTGCTGCACATACAGGCTAAATTCAATCGCAAAACTTTTGATAACGCTAAACTTCAATTCTAATATTTGACAAAAAAAACGAACGGTGAACAATGGCCTCGGTTTATTCTATTAGCCGGTCGCACTATAGCACAACCAGTAAGTTTTAAAGTGTATTAGACCAGACGTGGCTGGGGGTAAGGTGTCACCCGGAATGGGAATTTAGGCCAGTATCATTTTCACATAGCTGAACTATTCAGAGGCCAGAATCAACCTGTTGATCAGGTAACTGCCACTCCTTTACTGAAATATGGCGAAAATTGTACATGACCTATGCGCGATTTTTTCCGATTTGGAAAAATCTAGCATATTACACATTTCCGACCACTGAGTAGTGAAATGTTGACCTATATCAATATATTTGATATCAACAAAAAGCTACTGGCACAGGCTTTCGCGTGGATGTAAAATATTTTCTGTACAATCTTGGAAAAATGCACAAGAGACCTTTAAGTTGGTATTTTAACCCTTAATTTTACCTATTTTTCATACTTTTTCAGTAAAGAATCAAAATACTTTTCTCTTGGTCGATTTTTGTATGGTATATATGTTTAGTTTTGATTCAAACATGTTCTAGAACTATTGTGGTCTTAAAATAAACCCATTTGGAATAAAAATAATGAGTTATGTGAACATATTACACGCTTTTTTGGTTAGACGTAAAAATTTGCTCGCTTTTCTCCAGGCTCGGGAAATTGACGGTATCTCACATTTTTGCCCCACTGAGTAGTCAAATTTTGAGCTATATAAATATATGTAATATCAATCGAAAGCTACTGGCACAGGCTTCACGTGGAGGAAAACATTATTTTCTGTCAGATCTTTGAGTAATGTACAAGAGAGCTTTAAGTTGGTATTTTAACCCTCAATTTCACCCAATTTTTCAGACTTTTCAGCAAGTAGTCAAAATATGTTCTCTCAGCTGATTTTTGTATGGTATAAATGTTTAATTTTGATTCAAACGTGTTCTAGAACTATTGTTGACTTACAATAAACCAATTTAGAATAGAAATAATGAGTTATGTGAACATATTACACACTTTTTTGTTAGACTTGAAAATTGACGAGCTTTTCTTCAGGCTCGGCAAAATTGACTGTATCTCACATTTTTGCCCAATGAGTAGTCAAATATTGAGCTATGTCAATATATTTGATATCAATGGAAAGCTACTGGCACCGGCCCTCACATGGATATAAAATATGTTGTGTCTGAGCATTGACAAATGCAAAATAGTGCTTTAAATTGGTATTTCAACTGTTAATGTTACCTATTTTTAATACTTTTTCAGTAAATAGTCAAAATTATTTTCTCTCAGCTGATTTTTGTTTGTTATAAATGTTTAGTTTTGATTCAAACATGTTCTAGAACTATTGTTTACATAAAATAAACCCATTTAGAATAAAAAACAATGAGTTACCTGAACATATTATATGTTTCTTGGGCTAGATGTAAAATTAGCTCGCTTTTCTTCAGGCTCGGGAAAATTGACCATATCTCACATTATTGTCCACTGAGCAGTCAAATTTTGAGCTATATCATTATATTTAATATCAATTAAAATATACTGTCACAGGCTTTCTCAAGGATGTAAAATATGTTGTGTCCGATCATTGACAAATGTACAAGAGAGCTTCAAGTTGGTATTAATTTTACCTATTTTTCATACTTTTTTGGTAAATAGTCACAATACTTTTCTCTCAGCTGATTTTTGTATGCAATAAATGTTTACTTTTGATTCAAACATGTTCTAGAACTATTGTTGACTTAAAATAAACCCATTTGGAATAACAAATAATGAGCCATTTGAACATATCACACACTTTTTTTGGTTGGACGTAAAATTTGAGCACAACAATAAAGCGCTAAATTTGTATTTTATCCCTCAATTTGAACAATTTACAACGTTTTTGTGTGAAAACCCGCAAGACTTCTCGCTCATGTTAACTTTATATGGTGTAAATGTTTGTTATTACTTTTACATTCTCTGTAGCCTTTTTTCAAAAATGATCTTGACCACTGAAGAAGTGATCACAGCCCATTGAGGTTATCTCAGCAACTACAAAAGTGATCTTGGCCACTGAAGAAGTGATCATAACAACTTTAAATGTTATCTCAGCCACTACAAATGTGATCTTGACCACTGAAGAAATGATCACAGACATTTTAAAATTTATCTCACTCACAACAAAGGTGATCTTGGCCACTAACAAGCTGGTGTCAGCCACTGAAAAAGTTATCTAAGCCATTACAAAGTGATATTGACCACTGAAGGAGCGATCACAGACACTTTAAAAGTTATCTAAGCCACTACAAAAGTGATCTTGGCCACTGAAGAAGTGATCGCAACTACTTTAAAAGTGATCTCAGCCACTACAAAAGTGATCTTGGCCACTGAAGATGTGGTCACAGCCACTTTGAAAATTATTCAAGCCACTACAAATGTAATCTTGACAGCTGAAGAAGTGATCACAACCACCACAGCCCCTACAAACGTTATGTTGGCCACTGAAGAAGCGATCATAGTCACTTTAAACGTTAGCTCAGCCATTACAAAGGTGATCTTGGCCACTAACAAACTGGTGTCAGCCAGTGAAAAAAAATATCTAAGCCACTACAATGTGATCTTGGCCACTGAAGAAGTGATCTCAGCCACCTTAAAAGTTATCTCAGCCACTACAAAGTTGCTGTAATCACTTCTTCAGTGGACAAGACCATTTTAGTTTTGGCCAAGTTCACCTTTGTCGTGGCTGAGATGACTTTTAAAGTGGTTGTGATGGCTCTTTTAGTGGTCAAGATCACTTGTGTAGTGACAGAAATTACTTTTTATGAGCGGGCATATGATTGTTAGTGACCAAGATCACCTTTGTAGGGACTGAGATAACTTTTAAAGTGGTTTTCATCCCTTCTTCAAGATCTGTTTGTTTGTGGCGAAGATCACATTTTTTTAAGTGACTGTGATGGTGTCTTTAGTGGTCAAGTTCAATTTTGCAGTGACCGAGATCACTTTTTAGGGGCTTACATAAGATTGTTAGTGGCCAAGATAACGTTTGTAGCGGCTGAGAAACTTTTAAAGTGGCTGTGATCACTTTTTAAGAGACCAAGATCACTTTGTAGTGGCTTAGATAATTTTTTCAGTGGCTGACACCAGTTTGTTTGTGGCCAATATCTCATTTGTAATGGCTGAGATAACCTTTAAAGTGGCTGTGACCACTTCTTCTGTGGCCAATATCATTTTTGTAGTGGCTGAGATAACCTTTAAAGTGGTTGTGATCACTTCTTGTGTGGCCAAGATCACTTTTGTAGTGGCTGAGATAACATTTAAAGTGACTGTGATCACTTCAGTGGTCAAGATCACTTTTGTAGTGGTTTAAATATTTTTTAAAGTGGCTGTGATCACTTCTTCAGTGGCCAATATCACTTTGTAGTGTCTTAGATAGCTTTTCAGTGGCTGACACCAATTTGTTAGTGGCCAAAATCACTTTTGTAGCGGCTGAAATAACTTTTGAAGTCGCTGTGATCACTTCTTCAGTGGTCAAGGTCACTTTTGTAGCGGCTGAGATAATTTGTAAAGTGGTTGTGATCACTTCTTCAATGGCCAAGATCACTTTTGTAGTGGCTGAGATAACATTTAAGTTGCTGTGATCACTTCTTCAGTGGCCAAGACCACTTTTGTAGTGGCTGAGATAATTTTTCAAGTGATGGTAATCACTTCTTTAGTGGTCAAGATCATTTTGTAGTTGCTGAGATAACTTTTAAAGGGTTGTGATCACTTCTTCAGTGGTCAAGATCATTTTTGAAAAATGGCTACAGAGAATGTGAAAGTAATAAAAAAAATTATATCATATAAAGTTAACATGAGCGAGAAGTCCTGCTGGTATTCACTAAAAAACCGTTGTAAATTGTTCAAATTGAGGGATAAAATACAAATTTAGCGCTTTGTTGTAGTGTTCAAATTTTACGTGCAACCAAAAAAGTGTGTAGTATATTCAAATAGCTCATTATTTTTTATTCCAAATGGGTTTATTTTAAGTCAACAATAGTTCTAGAACATGTTTGAATCAAAACTAAACATTTATTACATACAAACATCAGATGAGAGAAAAGTATTTTGACTATTTACTGAAAAAGTATGAAAAATAGGTAAAATTAATACCAACTTAAATCTCTCTTGTGCATTTGTCGATTATCGGACACAACCAATTTCACATCCATGTGAAAGCCTGTGTCAGTAGATTTCTATTGATAATAAATATATTGATATAGCGCAAAATTTTGCATCTCAGTGGGCAATAATGTGAGATATGGTTAATTTTCCTGAGCCTGAAGAAAAGCGAGCAAATTTTACGTCTAACCAAAAAAAAACATATAATATGTTTACATAACTCATTATGTTTATTCCAAATAGGTTTATTTTATGTAAACAAAAGTTCCAGAACATGTTTGAATCAAAACTAAACATTTATACCAAACAAAAATCAGCTGAAAGAAAAATATTTTGACTATTTACTGAAAAAGTATTAAAAATAGGTAACATTAAATATTCAAATACCAACTTAAAGCTCTATTTTGCTTTGTCAATGACCAGACACAACGTATTTTACATCCATGTGAAGGCCGGTGCCAGTAGCTTTCTATTGATATCAAATATATTGACAAAGCTCGACATTTGACTACTCATCCGGCAAAAATGTGAGATACAGGTAATTTTTCCGAGCCTGAAGACAAGCTCGCCAATTTTTACGTCTAACCAAAAAAGTATGTAATATGTTCACATAACTCATTATTTTAATTCCAAATGGGTTTATTTTCAGTCACCAATAGTTCTAGAACATGTTTGAATCAAAATTAAACATGTATACCATACAAAAATCAGCTGACAGAAAATTATTTTTACTACTTGCTGAAAAAGTCTCAAAAAATTGGGTAAAATTGAGGGTTAAAATACCAACTTAAAGCTCTCTTGTGCATTTGTCAAAGATCGGACAGAAAATATGTTACATCCACGTGCAAGCCTGTGCCAGTAACTTTTTATTGATACTACATATATTGATATAGCTCAAAATTTGACCACTCAGTGGGGCAAAAATGTGAGATACCGTCAATTATCCCGAGCCTGAAGAAAAGCGAGCAAAATTTTACGTCTGACCAAAAAGTGTGTAATATGTCCACATAACTCATTATTTTTTATTTCAAATGGGTTTATTTTAAGTCCACAATAGTTCTAGAACATGTTTGAATCAAAAATAAACATATATACCATACACAAATCGGCTAAGAGAAAAGTATTTTGACTATTCACTGAAAAAGTATGAAAAATAAGTAAAATTAGAGATCGGACAGAAACTATGTTACATCCACGTGAAAGCCTGTGACAGTAGCTTTCTGTTGATATCAAATATATTGATATAGCTCAAAATTTCAGTACTCAGTAGGCGGAAATGTGTAATATGCCAAATCGGAAAAAAATCGCGCATAGGTCATGTACAATTTTAGCCATATTTCAGTAAAGCAGCGGCAGTTACCTGATCAACAGGTTGATTCTGGGCCCTGAATAGTCCAGCTATGTGAAAATGATAGTGGCCTAAATTCCCATTCCGGGTGACACCTTACCCCCAGCCACGTCTGGTCTATATATTATGATCTAAATTGTTATCATTACGTGAAAGCATAACGCAAGATTCACTGGTTAAACCAAAGATATGAAAGAATCTAAACATATTATTTCATAAAAAATTAAACTGACAAAAGGTAAAGATTGGTTTATAAATATGCTTGGCAGAAAAAGAAACAACAAATTAAATATTATTTTATTTTGTGGAATTTAGTCAAAACGGTTTGGCTGGATTTAGGTAATGTTTCACAGTTCGTGTGTATTGCCATTACCCACATTTTGTGCTTTGACCTCAAAAATGGGTAAATGACCTTGAAATTGAAGAAAGTCTACTTTTGAGGTCATGGTCCGACTAATATATAATAATATAACAAAAACAAGACTTAGGGCGATATGTTCTATTATTGCCCGACGCAGACGCCAGCAACACGAGGTGGAGCCGAGGAATGCTGGCATCTGCGTCGGGCAATAATACAGCATATTGCCCTACAAAATCATGTTATTGTTATAATAATATATATTTAAAAAATCATGTTATTACTATTATTATCATTTTTCCAATATGACAACGAATATTGAAAACTTATTTATTCTTTGTCTACAGTCACAACATAGGCCTACATGTCTATGCAGAAACTAACCACTGTGTGCTATCACGACGCACCCGTCTTGTTGGCATGCCACTGTCATGCAGGTGTCCACCCAATGGATCACAAGTGTGCCTGTACCAGCAGCTCGAGTACACCATTTGTACACCAGGCTAGCAGCTGATTATGCAGACAACTGCGCGTACACGCAAAGAGTCTATTAGCCCTAGAGTAGGGCGAAAAGTCAAATATTACGCCCGCATAAACAGCAATATCCCACTAGTAGCGCCCTATCAAGTGGTAATAATCTCTGATAACCGAATCGTTTTCAAGACTAGTTTTATTATTTTACTCTGGGATATATATAATCCTTATTTCCATGAGCTTATAGCCTTTTTGATATAAACTGAAGAAAACCAGAGAGAAACACAAGGTACACCAGGGATCTGTTTGAATAGCCGCCATGACCGGAACAGAGGCACCATTATCTGAACAAACGACTATATTATACCCGGGATACAGACGTCGCTCAAGATCACAGCCTAGCATTGTGCACACACATTGATAATGTCAGCAGATATTGAGTAATCCAGCTCCACATAACGCTTCATGTACCCATCAGTATTTGTATAAGAAAATGTATATTCAAAACCCAGCTATGTTATTGCTCGATCTCAAGGTTATATCCAATGTGTTTTTACTAAATTATAATCATATACCATAACCAAAAGTGCTTGGTGCTTTTAATCAATTATCGACATGTGAACGTCTATGATTTTCATCTCAGTTATTGGTACATTAAATGTGATTATAACACAAAATCATAAATTGAATCCATATTGATTTAATGTTGGACCATCATCGCAGACGCTGAGCCAGGATTAAACCAACATCGAGCTAGTGTATCGCGCTTGCCTTGAAAAGAATATTGACTTACCGCTTACAACCCTACATGTAACACCATCGCTATCGAGCACATAGCCTTGGTAACAACTACAAATTGTGCTGTTGCCAGCTTCTTCACATTTTTGATGACAAGGTACAGGAAACACTCCACATAAGACAGCTGCTGAAAAATGATTATATAAACATGCTGTAAACATCGTAAGATTTTAATTACACAACATATGAGCCGAGCTACCGAGTACTCTAGTGAGTGAGTGAATATTACTTTTACGTCACTTTCTGCACTTCGATGCAATATAGGGAAGGTAAGAAGCAGGAAGCCGGGACTATGCCCTACTCTTATTTCGTATGACTTCGTATGACTTTATTGTGCACAGTACTACAGATACCACTGTACACGCCATGCCTTTGAACAGTTTGGATCACTGTATCTGCACAACCACGACAACAACTATCCGGCCCAACCGAGATTCAAACCTGGTACATCCAAGTTACAAGCCCCAGTCGATGCGAATGAGCCATCAGGGCCGACTCGAATACTCTAACGGGCGTATTCACAAAGCAAGTTTAAGACTGGTTTGACAAAACTACTGGTGTAAATACGGGTTTAGCGTTAAACCGTATGCACAAAAGGAGTTTAGGCCAAACACTGGTTTAAACCGGGCAGTTTATCGACAGAAAGTTAAACCTGCTCATGGGGTAGTCTAAGCACCGGTTTAACATGAAGTGGAAGGAGCATTATAATGATTATGAACGCAAATATACGAAATAGGAGAGAATGGGATACAAAATACACAGACTGATTATTTATTATAAATGTACTTTTCTTTCGTTGATTGATTTGGTAAGTATTTATTTGAATTGATAATAAATGATAAAAAATAAATGAAAAAACACGGATGTGAGATGTAAAACCATCTAGCGTAAATAGTATTGTCATTACATATTTTATTTATTGCCTTTTATTCACAAAAGGCATTTTACTACTATAATCTTGCATGGTCATATTTACGCAAATCATACATAGTATTACTTTCTTCGTTTCTCATTTTCTCCAGTTAAAACCCCTTTCATTACACGAAACACCTTTAATATATGACACAGTAACGTTGTCTAAGCCCGTACAATGGCAGCGTAACTTAGTCAATCACATGACGAGACTATCCATTCGGTCATTCAGTTGTTATTGTTATTTAAATTGGGGTGGATTATACCATACGTGGGCTGTATTTGCGGGTTAACGATTAATATTAATCGGATCAACAAATGAATCAATGAATGGGGCTTTTGTGCACATATAGGCTAAACTGGGCCAGGAGAACCTCCTCAGGATGGTAAGATGAATGAGATGACACTACCCTCCAGACACATGATTCGGAATTCGAGCCCTGACGTTCTGAGGCCGAGCATGCTACCTCTAGGTCACGGAGGCTCTCCATAATATTGAATCTTTACGAGTGAGCGGGGAAGAAACATCTTGTTTTATCACGGCACCAGGGCCCCCGCCCTATCGGATCAACAAGGATTATTATCGGAAAGTTAGGCTATGTTTAATATTTTATACAACGGATATTTGAATTCTGAGTTACGTGTATAATTATAATGTGACACAAACACATGTCGGTTTTTAAATACTGCATTAATGATATTAATTACAGGCCCTAAAGAAGAGCAAATGATCTACTTCTTCGACCCAGTAAACGATAGACCTTGGCTCATTGTTGGTTAAATGATGTACCGCTGTCTGCGTCGATGGCCCAATGTTAAGCCAACATTGTCTTGACGTCTCGTGGATCGCGTTTTCAACCAGATTATTGAATGTTGTGTACACAAATTGTATGCATTTTGTATGTGGGTAACCATTATTTGTATGCATGAACGTCGGATCAAACTGTAAAACCAGCCGGTTTAAACGGTTTTCTGAAGTTTTGTTGCACTGGAGCAAAACTGCTTTTGTGAATACGGTTGAAAAATAATTTACGCAGCCGTTTAGTTAGACTCGTCTAAACGCTAAACTCGTGTTTTGTTAAACCTCTTTTGTGAATACGGCCGTAAGTGACTTAGCGAGATTTTATACCCGCATTCAATAATATGCAGTGGAACAAAGCCAATCACCGTTGAGTAGTAGTAGTAGTAAATCTTTGCTTTACGTCACTTTTCGGCACAAAAGGTCTTTTAAGTGACATTGTAATACGATAAAAACGTTGTAGTCAATTGATGAGATGAATGATGTACAGATGATGATGTGAGGGTGGGGGTGATAGGGCATGGTGGGTTATTGAGAGCGTTTTCCTTCGCTCGCCCGATAAGGGGTTCTGGGCACGTCTAGGGGATATACCCCCAGATATGCCCAGACGGCCGGAGACTTGAGTTTCGCTGTACAATTTAATGATGAAACTCTTTGGCATTTTGCACAGCTCCGCTATCCTCGGGTCGGATAGTCCCCAGAGTAACAATAGGAAGGATCACTCCCTCTGGGTAACTCCATTCATCCCACGTGTGAGACCTAATGTCAAACACGATATTGCCGGTTATTTAAGGCTACCACAGCCTACATCAGAGCCAGCACTGATGCGGGTGCTGCATTGGCTCCGCTGTTGAGCGGAGGAACCAGGGTACGCCACTGGCAATCCGCCCGAAGATTACAGCCAGATACGAGGAGGCTGCAGCTGCCCTTGGATGATTGCTGTAGACTAGTGCTTCCGTACAATGCCGTAACAGCATTCAACAGACGAAACAGATCCCTAATGACCCTCCCCGAATGATCACTGTTGAGATTCCTAGAAGCCTATCTCGTCATACATAAGCTAAAACGTAGCCCTCCAGCAGAAATTCCCACCTAATCTTTTGAAATCATGTATTAACACATTGTGTCTACCAAACAACAATGTCGCTAATGTATTCATAGAAATGGTCTCGGTTGAACTTTTACACATTGTAAGCGACTGCTTTTGGAATCATGCTATAGGCTACCTGATAGCTATCTGATTTTTAGTTTGGACTAATAACTTTTTCCAAGCTTGTTTTTTGTAACTTTCAGTTTTGGGCAAAAAATTGCCACACTATTTCTCCCTCGATTTTTATTCAGTCGGCTTGAAATTTGACCTCAATAATCCTATGGTACCCAGGCAGTCTACTACGACTTTTTTAAGAGATCCAAGGAATTGTGCGCGAGTACCGCAGGGTTGAAATTCTAAAAAGTCCCATTGAGATAACTTCAGCAAATTGGTTGAATAAAAATGCAATATCTCGCAAAACCGTGCGTCTGAGGCCTCTGGGTATATAGGACACCACCTGGTATGGTGCAATAAAATCCCTACTGTCACCCGCTTGACGAGACCTTGGGGAAATCCCATGGAATGAGATTGCATTATACAATTTGAAACTGAATTATTACAGAAACGGTGCGTCTGAGGCAAAAAAAGGAGTGAAATTTAGATCAAGAGGATTAAATTCCTCTTCATCAGCCACTTCTTTCAAAACAAAATCCGACATGACAGACACAATTAAAAATGGCCGACAGGAAATAAAAATTGCCGGTAGGCCCTCTGTCAGAAATCATGCTAAAATCCAGTAAAATCTGGTAAATCCGTCATTATCGTTCAGCCAGGTTCTCTATTCTGACTGTCCAAAGTCATTTCATGTTGCTTCAGCTGACCTATTTTTATATGAAAATCTTGATTGGGATGTTGACACAATAATGATTTTTTGTATCATATTGATATTATATAGCTTTTGAAAAAAATTACATATTTTGACATCATGGTATCATCCCCTGCTACAATGCGTCATATCCTGACATAGTATTGTCTTCGTTTCCAGTATTCGATCTTGCATGTCATATGAACTTTCTCTATTGATGTTTTGTGTTTTGAGTGCTTCTGACCTCAAATTTCTAGTGTCATATCTTGACACTGCAGTCGGTATGGTGAATAAATATTCAACTTTCTACAATACTTTAAATGTTGTAAATTCTGTAAGTGATTTTCATAATTATAGTTGCAACAATGATGCGTTTTTATGTGCCTTATAAACATGACAAATATACCCAATATAGATCATTTAAAAATTACAATAAAATAAATTATACATCTAGTATTGAAAACTCACAAATCAAAGGAGGTTATAGAATATCATGCCCCCCTTAGGTTAGGCCTGATCAACCTCTTTTCATGAACACCCGTTTCAGGAAGGACATTTGGAAAAGAAAACGAATGTATAAGAAATTCTTGAAAAATAAATGCAACAATACATGGTCAGAGTAAAAAAAACAAATAAATTACTGTGTAAAACTGAGACGATCATCCATGAACAATTATTTGAAGACAAAGTGTGATATTAATGTTGCAAAAGATATTGGATAAAATCAAAATATTGATATTACGGAACACCCTAGCATTATTGAAATTAAACAACACTCCGAGGGCGACAATTTCATTTCCATCATAGGACAAAAGAAGACGTCCTTAAAATTCTGAAAACGCTAAATCCAAAGAAAGCAACTGGATGTGACCAAATTTCAGCTAAATTACTAAAACATGATGCCTCTTTACAAGTTTTCCCAGTTATTTCAAACATAAGAAGCAAAGCATTAGATGAAGGCACCTTTCCAAATATCCTAAAGAAAGCAGAGGTGGTCCCTGTATACAAAACATCTGACGAATTATATAAATCCGATTATCGACCTTTGAGTAGTTTAACAATTTTGGCAAAAGTTTTTGATAAAGTTCTTGCCCACCAGATCACTCCCTTTGTGAACACCGTCTTCTCTTGTCACCTGTCAACCTTCAGACAGGGTTAGGACTGTCAGGACACGCTGCTCACCCTTATTCAAAATTGGTGCTATATTAGTGGACCTTAGCAAAGCTTTCGACTGCATGCCACAGGAACTTCTGATCGCAAAATTTAAAACTTATGGTGTTCAGGATCAGTCAATCAAAATTATTAAATCATACCTCTCAGATCGTGAGCAACGTGTCCGGATAGACAACGTTCAAAGTTGATGGAAAATCACCGTTAAGGGCGTGCCACAAGGTTCAGCTCTTGGTAAAATTTTCTTTAATGTATTCATGAATCACATCTTTTACCTCATTAAACGAGCACGCCATACAGATTATGCAGATGACAACACTCTCTCTTTTGCACATCCAAATCTTCAAATTGTAAAATCATGCTACGAAGCCGAGGCAGCAAAAGTTATATGGTGGTTTTCCTTTAACTTATTCAAGAAAATCCTGAGAAATGTCAGCTGATATTTTTTAACTGTAATGTTGAGTCTCCAGGTATACTCCAGACGGCTGTATAATTAAACCTGAAAAACTAGTAAAACTTTTTGGCATTATTATTGACTAAAATTTGAGTTTTTCCATACAAAAAGCTGGCAGACAGTTGAGCGCTCTGAGAAGATTGTCTTTTTATCTTGACAGCAAGGCTAAATTGTCTCTTTTCAAAGTGTTCATCCTCAGCCACTTTCATAACTGCTCAGCCGTCTGGTATCACTGTAGTGCTCAAAATGCTCGATGTATGGAATAGATTTAGTGGAGGGCTCTAAAGTGTGTTTATTCCAACCATACCGCCTCGTAGGAGTCCCTGCTGAATATAGCTCGCCTGCCATCTCTGGAAGCTGGGAGACAAACGAACATCGCAACTCAGACTTTCACAATTCTTAATGATTTATCACCGACCTACCTTCTAGATCTGATTGAAAAACGCTGTCGCACGCGCAGTTTCTGAAATTTTGAAAATATCCTGAAAATTCCTCTCATGAAGAAGGTGCGACATGGAACACATTCCTTTTGCCTGCAAGCTTATTTTTCTCATTAACTGAGAGCATAATAGATGTGGGTCCCTTGACAAAATGATTTGATATAGTTATTTAATTATCAATTAATGCCAAACGTCTTGCGCAACTTTTAATCATATAATTAATTTTCTCATATACAGCATACGTTTTTCTTACATAATATTTAATCTACTTTTATGCGCCAACATGTATAATGTAAATTTTTACCATCTAATTTATATTTTCATATACACCCATAAAACCTATAAAAACCCCTATTAAATTTTCAGCCCTATAAATTATTTTAAAAAGCCCATATAACCTATAAAAACCTGTAATTTTCAAATTTGCAATTCCCGCGCATGCTTGTTTGTCACAAACAGTTTTTTTTGCTACTATCACGTCCCATCTTGCCTCTGATATTATTATGCATGCATCATGTACAGAATTTGTTTCTTCAAATACAACATTTTATCAGAAAAAAAATCATTATAATTTAATTAGCGTTCATTTTGATATGTGTTGCTCATTGTGGACTTCAGAATGTTGTTAATTTGAAGCAGAAATTAAAACTTTAATGAGAAAAAACCTATATAAACCTATGTTTTTATTGTCGAGTATCCTATAAAAACCTATATTTTATATTTTAAAACCTTTAATAAAACTTATATTTTGTTCAAGAAGGACTGGTAAGCCTTCATAATTATACATTATAAGCATTTTTCTATATAATTCTTACTCACGTTTTTACATTTCATGTTATCTTCCTGCCAGCCAACCTGCTTGTTTTAGTTGTTATATTGATTGTTTTTTATATGTCGCTTGTACTAGCAAATTAGAGTTAATGTTATACTTTTACTTTTTGCGACTTGAAATAAAACTTATCTATCTATCTATACATGCATATGCCGACATTATAGTCAAGCTAACTATGTTCAGATTAGTAATTTCGCTGGTTCTTTTGTATGACTTGCGAATCTATACAAGTTTGCTAGATTTTAACGGCTAAACCTACATTTTCAGGGGTAGGGAATCCAATGGTAGCAAGTACAATGCGATACGAACGGCAATGAGCTAGTTGCAGCTTTGTCCAACTTTTTCTAACAGTGGTATTATGTAATAAACGTGTTGTACAACATAATACAAAATATCTACCATAACAAGGCTGATCGTGAAATGCACCTTCTACTAGCGCGATCTCTGTGGTACATTTAGGGTCATTAGATACCAAGCAATTTGCTGTGTCACCTCATGAGTGTAATAAAAAGTAGGACAACTGTTGCAACTGGTTCATAGAAGGGCATATTTATCCAGAGCATGTTTTCCAGCACCAGACAACAGCACCAGACAATGAAAGTGTTTTAATACATTTAGCCATTTATTTTGCTGAGCATGATGTAAGCATTTGGCCCATGTTCAATTCCCCAAAGATTATTCAATTAAACAACAGTAATATTAATGTGATGTAACAATTATTTAGAATTTTGTAATTCGTGTTATTTCAGGACATAGTTGCACCCATGGGGTGTTTTGGTGGTAGCATAGAATTATTAGAGAAATTATGTGTTTATTATCCCCCACCCTGTAAGCTACTGTCCCAAAATATATATGTTTAAAAGTTATATATGTTGTTTAAATCTAGCATTGTTTAATATGATGTTTGTGTTAAATGTAAAAAGGTAAAATTAAGACTAGGAGGTATAGATCGATTTTCCGAGTGAGCGATAATCAGTGCTTTCGGACTTCTTTTCAAGCTATTATGGCCAGTATACTGACTGTGATGATGCGAGCAAATCTACTGAAGTAATTCACATCCAACGGTAATTTCATTTGATATGGCCCTCTACGAGAAGGTGCAGCTACTAGATGCCAGGCTGGATTTGAAACGAACAATTGTCCCCAGGTTGGGCGAACTACACGTCATCATGGCTACTCTGCGAGCTCTCGACGCCTCCATGGAAAACTATAAACTATAAATGATGCCTGGATGGAAGCCTATGTCTATGGGGCTGCCACAACAAGGCAGATCCTAAAATACACCCACTATTATCACGCTCTCCGTGTCCACATCTACTCATATGTAGCACTGTATAAGATGTCACTGGATGAGTTTTTCACGTATAACCCACAACTGAAAGATGCCTACTTGGAAGCAACGGAGAAAGTCGAAGCCGCCTGCTCAGAAGGAAGAAGATAAATACAAGAAGGCCGAATCTGTGAAAGAAGCCAAAACCACGCTCCTTCTAGCCGTGACCACTGCTGAAGTAGTGAAGACATTCCATGACTGTGAGACTGTGAGATCGAAAAAGGCCATGTTCAAATCAATGATGAACTACTTACACCGAGTGGAGACGATCTTTTTCTACGTGGCAGCATTCCGGAAAACTGACCTCGCGCTTCATTGCGAAGCTGCAGAAGCGCTGAGCACGATGCACTTTGCTATGGACAGAACCAATTACAATCAACTCTGGCCGCGGTACATTGCAGACATGTATGACCTGATAATCAAACACACAAAGACCAGGAGGGAACTGGAAGCTGGCAACATATCGGTCACAAAAGAACGAAATCCCGTTTGTATCCATTGGTGCAGACCACGCATGCGTACTTCTGAACAAACGGATAAAGGCTCGTGCTGGACTCATTGGCATATATTCAACAACGCCAACGCCAGACAGAGCTCCTTCATGGCAGCACCAGAACTGTCAAAAGAGGGAGCATGACGCAATCGACAAAATCAAGGCTGCCATTCTGTATCATGGCAATCCATTTTCCACTGAAGGTCACCAGCTGCACAATCTGATCACTCATGAATACATCCCAGATGAATACGTGCCACAGACCCTTAACAAAGACGCCACTGGGCAGACGTTATATGAAAAGTATGTGCCAGAGCGAATAAATAAGGACGTCGGCCTGTGGGCACCAGTGAGGAAGCAGAACAACAAGATGTACGTGTATGGCAACAAGAAAGGTAGTGTGTTAATCCGTGACAAAAGTGTAGATCTGAAGGAGACTAAGGATCTCTATGGAAGGCTGATGGTCCTCGCCAGGTCCAACCGAGACCTTGACCAGAAACAAGCTACAAGTTCACGTTGACACCGAGGGCACTGTTCGCGCCAAACGGGGCAATGCTGCCATGCACTGACAAATACAAGTTAATCAACCTCCTTGAGATGTTTGGAGCAACAGAACCACCCGATGATGCTCAGCAGCAGCTACAAGATGCAAGTGGGCTGCAGGGCGATGCAGTGGGTCTTAAAACCATGGAGTTTACACACACTGAAGGTGACCCAAGTCGTAAAATTACACTGGTGGACGGTATGGTGCCACAAAGGAGAAACGGAGACAAGGGAAGGATCCGATTCAGTATCAGATTAGAGATGATACCATCATCAAACACATCCCAAATGAGCCGTTTCCTATCACATGACAAGACGAAGGCTGATCTGACTGAATATCTGGCGGCAAGAACCTTGGAGAAAAACAAAAATTCGTCCAAGGTGGTCGTCACATCGTCCTCAGGGCATGCGAGAAGCAGCAGTGAGCTACTCTTCGAGGACAACAACCATGAAAAGGTGGACACACTGCTGATCTACCATGCAATGTTGGTGTCACGGCGCAACCATGCACGTGATGTGGTCTTATCCCTAGACACAGATGTCCTGGTGGTCATAGCCAATTATGACGGCCTGCTGCTGAGAAGTACGTTCTTGTCGATGGCCTCTGGAGTAATCCAAGTACAGCCAGTATGGGGAGCTCTAGATCCAAAAAGAGCAAAGGCTTTGCCGGCTTTACATGCATTTTCGGGGACAGACAACACTACGAGGTTCTCTCGTATAGACAAGGCCACCTGGCTGCAAGTCTACCTCAAAGCAGATGGAGAAGTCGTCAAGGCTTTCCAGATGCCTCTGAAATCACCGATGACCTGCCCTCTATGCTGGCTACATTCGTCTCTGCTGCATACACACCAAAGGACATCCAGATTGCAAGTATCCCCGAACTGCGATGGCACCTGTTCTGCAGACATATGCCTCCTACCCTCGGTGTTCTCAAGCAGCCCATCCCCCAAGTCCAGATCCAGGCCACAGTATGGGGTCAGGCAAGCGTTGCTCAGCAGCAGTCTCTGAATTCTCTGACGCACGGCTTCTACAAAACACAACTGGTCAGGTCAAGCCAGTCACTACTGAGGTGCTCCCAGCCCCCAAGGCCATCATCGAGATGGTGAGATGCCATTATAGAGGCGACTGTTCTACAGCTCGATGTTCTTGCAGGTCGAACAGCCTATCGTCCACGGACCTCTGCCTGTGCAGCACTGAGTGTCATAATGATGAGGACTCTCGGGCTGACATGTTGTTGGCCAGTGACAGTGATGATGATGAATGAGCGAATTAGGTGATGATGACCCTTACCCTTGAAGTGTAATGAGAAATAATTCTGATTATCCATACTTTAATTTACTATGGTATAAATACTGTTTTCTCTGAAGACCAAGCCAATATGATAGGCTACTTAAAATGTCGGACGTGAAATATCTGGCTCAGTAGTTCAGATCATGCACTACAAAATACAATGAACATGATAATTCACTTTGTTATTAAGCTTAGGTTATTGAAATTAGTGCCACTAAATTCATTGCCCCTACAAATGTAGGTTTAGCCGTTAAACTCAAGGCTCTAAATCCTCTAGATGCTGAGATATTGAGAAACACACATTTTTAAAGCGGCCATTTTGAAAATTCGGGATAGCTGCCTTGCTGTTACGTTTGTACTTGGTACCACTGATTCATTGACCCTCCAAATGTAGGTTTAGCCATTAAAATCAAGTCTCTAGGTCCCCTAGATGCTGCGATATTAGGAGAAAAAAAAGTTTTTAGGCGGCCATCTTTGACTTTCAAAATGACTGCCTAAAATTTTTTTTTTGCGTCTGAGAAATTAAAAAGATTGGTTTTCTGATTGCCTATGGAACACAGTTTCCGAAAATGTATAGGTTTGCAAGTCTCCCAAAAATGACAACGAAATTACATAGTGAACTTGACTATTACAGATTATATCGTAAGGCTATTTGTTATGACCGTGTCAAATCTTGAGATATTAATATATATTTCCATCTTCTGACACAAAGTATTATATCTGGATACTACATTGTTATAATGCGAGTATAGTGTACATTTTTGATAATATAATCTGATATCTTGAGATTATAATGTTTGTAATTCATAAAATTCTTATGCTTTGTGACACATCACGTAGTTACATTGCATCGGCGTTAGAGTCTTAAATATTGGGATTATGATCATATACGCCTACTGATTTTGCAAAAGCTGTATATTTGGTCAATCTTGTTGGAAATATCTAACACAATGAATTGAATGACTACTTGCTTATACAAACTAGTAAACAAAAACTGGTTTTTTCATCACTGATTAATTAGATGATATCTAAATTAACACATGTAAATATTATTTATTGACTTTGCTCGACAATACTTTGACCTTGATCTTTAATCGCAAAATAACATAAAAATCACACTGATCGTGTCGAATGTATTTGAAACATCTGTGCTAAATTTGGTTTGTGCTAAATTTGGTTTAGAATATAATTATCAATATTGTTTATCACCAATATACAATATAATGCAAATATAAAAAAATGCCTGAAAAGAACCTGATATGTTTTGAACAAAACTAGTTCGGGCATCGGCGTTAGACCCTTAAATATTGGGATTGTGGTCATATAGGCCTAATGATTTTATGAACTCTGCATATCTGATCAAACTTAGACATATTTCTATATATATTACTTTTTTCTACTCCAATTTGTTACACAGCTATATTATGAAAATTACTCAGTATGTTAATTAGGGTGACTTATGCAAATTAGCTTATAAAACATTCTCCCAAAGTTGGCACAATGCTAACAAAGATAAAAAATACTCTCAGAGTGTATATGAAGACTTGAAATAAACGAAAAGTCAAGGTTCACTGGAATATTCGTCTATGAGCTGGTTGGAAGTTGATAGCCAGGTTTTTGTACAAACGGCTAAGTGGAACCGATTCACTTCTCGCGTGACATGTTGTCAAGTTGAAGATGTAAGCTTGATACCAAGATCGTTTCGTCTTGAATATTTCATAGAATAAAACCAAAGGTTTTGTACACGTAGTTAGCCTAATTCTATCTGGATAATATGTTTGTTTAAACAACAAAATTAATTATGTCTAATAATTTGACACATAACTTTGGCAAAACTGGTCGATTCACAGTCACAGTAAACTATATTAATACAAATAAAATGTGGTAAGGTATTCAAATGAGTTGGTATTCAGATAAAAAGACTTATTTGCTACTTTTCAGTGGTGCCGTTGTTGTAGTAGTTGTAGCAGCTGTAGTGGTTGTAGTAGTTGTAGTAGTTGTAGTAGTTGTAGTAGTTGCTGTGGCATGAAGCTGTTCACTGCAGGTGTAGAATGGTTCTTGGGGTGACAAAAGGCATAAGTGGTTACATCCCCCATTGTTCGTTCCACAAGGATTTAGCGCTGTATAAAACAAAAATTCATCAGGCTAAGAATAGTCATTCATACATTATTTCATGATTTGATTAATTCGCTTACTCACTCACTCACTCACTCACTCACTCACTCACTCACTCACTCACTCACTCACTCACTCACTCACTCACTCACTCACTCACTCACTCACTCACTCACTCACTCACTCACTCACTCACTCACTCATAGACTCATAAAATGAACTAAAAGACTTCAAACACGCCTGAATCCTCGTTCACTGGCTTATCAGTCAGTGCCACAGTACGTCACTCACTGATCTTTTTCGTGGTATTTGCTAATAATCAACACCAGAGGTCTCTGTCGTCTGTTACATCATCGTCTGCCAACCAGCAGCCAGCAATTCATAAATCTTATGAGCCGTGAGGTAGATCGTGATTGGTCAGCTGTGTTTAGACGCAAATTAGCCAAAACGTGAGAATCTGTACATGGAGTGCGCGCCATACAACCCAGAGGGTATCCAGGAGTGTTCCACTTTCCATTTATATTTATTTATAATTATTTTAATGGAGTTTTTAAAGTATGAACTGAGCACAATTTTTTCTATATACGGTGTATATCAGTGTATATTCAGCCTGCATATTTTTATCTCATCTTCAAAAGCGTCAATGCTAATAACATAAATCGAGTTATTTTAAGGCCACTGCTCTGAAAAAAGTGGGGGCTTTACGCACACCCAAAAGCGAGAGTACAAACTGTGGCTGTGAAATCTGTGATCCCTGGCGGTGATTATTAGTCCGGGGATGAAGACCAGTGTCTGAAGTAGGGACATTGGTGACACGAGTGAAAAATCCCCGTAGTCCCTAGCTCAGAGGCGCTGCAAATCCGAATCAGGCTCATCATTATTATTCACCATCTACCGTTTAAATTCGTCGATCCAGCATGCCGAAACACAGACGATTTAGAATGGAAAAGCTGCTTCAAAAGAGTCTCACACTCACTCATTCACTCACTCACTCACTCATTCACTCACTCACTCACTCACTCACTCACTCACTCACTCACTCACTCACTCACTCACTCACTCACTCACTCACTCTACTCACTAACTCTGCTCACCTCGTCTTGAGAGAATATAGGGGGCTGTAAATGTGTCTAAGTGGAATGGCTGTATTCACCCCTTATCGTTATATTCTATCAGCTGGCTAGAAATAGATTGATTATCGAAAAATACCTTACTTAGGAATAATAATACTGACCACTCGGCTGCCTGCTAGGATGATTGACACGCATTGTGGGAATATCCCTGGAAGAATTGAAAATAATACTGCGATCCTGTCCTGTAAATCGGTTTATTCTCTCCAACCGTTCATTTATCCAATTTGATGTCCAGTAAATATACTCCTCATAGATTGTGAGAGAGAGCGGCCGTTCCACTGCATGTGTCACCAAGTGACGGTTTCTCCCATGTATGTCCACACTCCTGGAAATGGCCATTACAGACTTAGTTAGAAGCAAAAAAGTTATTTGCATTTATATTAGGATGGTTAATAATTAAATCTGTATAGTGACTATAAATTCGGGAGGCGATAGTGGTGGCTCCTCAGCCATCATTGTCTTTTATTTTGTGCTAATTTGCAGCTTGAGCATAAATCACAACCATATCCATGCATGTAGCTTTGCGTGTTTAATAGTCAAATTTAGTGAATGCAACAATGGTTTCAGAATATTCATGATCATATTGAAAGTTATCATTACTAAATTATCACACACAATCCTGCATAAACTCCACTTACTCAATGCGATCATTCAAGTCATCACACCACCATAACCTTTCTGAATGGGAATCAAGGACGAGTCCACTTAACCAGCCTAGATCTGTTGTTACTATATCTGTAATATTAGATCCATCCATTCCCATACGACGAATAAGTCCCCACCAGTCACACCAGAATAGTAGTCTAGAAAATAAACACACAAATTAAGATATGAAACGTCGTAAATTACTCATGAACGTCTGCAGCTTTTTGCTTGTTGAAAATCAAGAACAATATGTGAAAATCAACCGTTTTAGTACCAAGTAATTTTAATGTTAGCAATGCGTCTGCCCTAACCTTCATCGTACATGTGACCTTTGACATTAACATGGCATATGCTCAAAAAACATACAATATCAGATCAATCCTGGGTCAACGGCATGACATCTTGTTTCGATGATTTTGAAGGTAATTGTCACATGATTATCCAAAATAATTCATTGAAGACCGATAGCACATTGCTTGCAAGTAGCATACACTGTATAAGTATATAGTCAGTTAACATACGATCGGTGTCCCATACAATAGTTTGTCTAAGGCATTTGAATTAATAGACAATTGATAAATTATTTGACAAAATGTAAACAACATTTCAAGTAAAAATACCATATATTGGTTCTCATAAAGATAGAACATACAACTAACAAATTGCTTTATCAATATACAATTCACTAGGTGCGAAGTCGTTTTATGATTATCAAAATATAGTCTGCATCCTGGGGTTTTTATGCCTTTGTTCTATTTTTTTTCTAATTGATGCACTGTAAGTACAAATATAAAATGTGAGATCTAAGCTATGATTTCATTAATTGTATTGAAGTTTATATAGATACATTTGTATAGATACAGTATGATTGTATAGATACAATTGGCATAAGTAACAGTATATTTGCATTTTTTCTATCCAAAAGAAAATAATGTACTGAACAAAAAAAATCATATATGTGTCTAGATCCGTTCGTGCTTATTTATTTATTTTCTTGTTATTTTTTTCGCAAATGAGGGTAAACATATCATAAATTAAACTTGAATAGTAGAAAAATAAAGGAGGAATCTTGACAATACTCAAGACAGTCACAAAACAAGATGACAGCCAAGCAAAATGATAGCCAACCGAAATGACAACCAATCAAAATAGCTTTGAAAATGTCCCCCAAAGGCAAATAAACCGACATTATCACATCAGCAGTTAGAATTAACAAAATCAATAAATATCAATCAATAAATCAAAACAACTTCTATATGGCTTAATCCTCAGCGAACCGAGCTCAGAGGCGCACAAATCCTTAGCATGACCATGTGTCATAATCCAGGCCAAAGCAGGTTCGTCAACAGGAAGCCGGGCAACCAAAGATCAATTAAAGTAACCGCATATTTTGCATTGAAAAAATGCCAGAATGACAATTAGAATAAATTAAAAGTGTCTGCCAAAATGAGGATAGATATACAAGTTGTGACCACAGTATTGGACAAAAATGATCTTGAGTCCTGGCCTAAAGTAATTTACCCATTGAAAATGTGTTGTATCTGTTGATGTTAAAAAAATTTGTTCGTTTTTTTTTCAAACAACTAACTCGCACGTAACGAGTTGGTAACTGATATGATTGGCACTACTCTATTATATATAGAAACTACACAGTGCATTACCGGTACTAAACTCAACATTCAAATGGAATAGCTTTTTTTTATGATTCATCTTTATTGGAGGCGATACACTTTAAAATATCTCTTTTCACATAAATAAATATATCCACAATAAAATTTCCCCCGTCTATGTGAGTGGTGTTTATATATTGAGGTTCGTAAGCTTAATATATTTAACAAATTTTTCTCTTTCATGATACATGTATCACATTTCGCAGTCATAACACTATTTTTTTCAAAACAATGATGATACGATTTGTACAAAGTTTGTGATAATCAGCATATAATAATATTTTCCATACACTACAATTTATAGAGGTACAGGTCATACAGTAGGAGACAATATTGCAGCTTTTATGTGACACTATCTTCTTAATAATCTATCTTCCTTATACACATATTGTTTTAATAATTTTATAATATAATTACATCATTGTATTCACAGGAACTTATACAAGTGTGAGATTTTATGTGTATCTGATTTAAATCGTATATAAATATGTCAATACGTCAGAACGGTTTTCACTACAAAAAATGAGTCAAAAGTTCCATGTTACAAGACATAATTCGAAGCAAGGGAGCGGCACATCCAAAAATGAAAAGTTAAGGGTGAAATGATTTATTTATGTGTTACAAACGGTTTCTTAAAATTCTCAAAAAGAAAATAACACCTGCAAACTAAATACTTTCCAGTCGTAGTAATCATGATAATTACATAGCATCGTGTGACGTACTTTTTAATCAATTAAAAACACAAGTAAAATTATATGTCTCGTGGTTTAATCCACTCCATAGCTATATACTTCCACACCTGTATCACTGTTTTAAACTATTTTACTGATAATACCGATATATGTAATATGATCAAAACAACGACACGGAGAGTATATCTAATATATTTGCGTCCATCACTAAACCAGGCTATAGCAGCAATGTAACTTACCCTTTTTGTGGATACAGGGCTACAGCAGTAGGTTTAATCCTTCTGTCATCAGTTAAAGGTAGTGCGTATTTCCCTTCTAAATCGGAAACATATATACCGCGAGACGACCCGTTACACCAATAAAGATTCCTAAACATAAAGCAACAATAAACAACAGAATGACAAATGATAACCAACTATTAGAGATTTCACTCATCACTCTGTAGACATATAATTATTACTTCAAATAATTGGACATTTTCAATTAATTTTAATTAATTAGTAATTATTCCTTTATATAAACTTATTGCCCCTGTAGAAATATCGGCTGCACGTAGCCCAGACACCTTTTCAGCTGAACGTAGCCGAGACACCTTACACATAGCCGAGGTACCTTTTGTGTAGCCAAGATACCTTACGTGTAGCTGATATCTCGGGTACATGTGACCAACTTTGCTTACGCGTAGCCGAGATACCTTACGCGTTGCCGATATCTCAACTACGTGTAATCGAAGTTGTCTACACGTAACTGATAATATACTTACACGTAAACTATTATGATTACACGTAAACATACTGAGTTACGCATAAAGTGTTGATCTTACGCACAGTAAAAACATTGGCTTCGCGTAGCTGTAGTTCGGCTACATCTAACCTAATTTGGCTACGTGTAACCGAGGCTCGGGTACGCGTAACCGAGGCTCGGGTACGCGTAGAATGTGGTATTTATGTCCCCTTGCCATACACGTGGACAGCCTTACCCGAGGGTGCTAAGTCATGTCATGAGTTGGTAAATGTGTTTGCCATAAGAACTGTTCAGTTCTTTGCAAGTGTTTTAAAGTAAATATTTATGTGTATCGGACTGTGTTGATGTGATGGTGAATGAAAAGATTAACGTTAGATATGTCTATAGATTATTAAAAGCTTATCCATTCATATCAGTTGGTTTTGAATATTACTAGGACTAGAGCTAAGACTATTCACCAAAAGGTTTGACAAAAATGTTTATCGCACATTTTAAACGTGGTGTTATTTCGTTTGGAATGAATACAGTATATAAAAGTCACATTTTAGTGAATGGTACAATTTTTATCTGCTATAAATAAATACATTGTGTTTGTGGTATGGATTAGTATACCTTTGTGTAGCCTTGTACCTAATTTGGTGCTTTATCACATTATGAACGATTTTACATAATTTAGGGCATTTATTATAATGATGAGTCTTTCATATCAGTACTGCGCACTCTGGCAGTGAAAAAATGACAAAAAAATTTGACTACTAAAGGTTACTTGATTTTTTTGGATAAAAATAAGGGGTGGTGAAAAAAGCATCTTACATTACAGCTGCAAGGCGCTTCCCCTTCCAATATGGATCAGCACACTCTGAAGCAGCTCTGTGCCAAATGTTGTGCCTTATCTCATCATGAACTAGTTTACCTAATTTAAGGCATTTATTATAATAATTTGTTAAAAACGGGGCCGTGAACCCCTAACGCCCCCATAGATCCGCCCTTGATTTGTTTTAATGAACTACTAACATCTTGATTTGTTTTGAAAAAATAAGGGGGGCTGAAAATGCCTTTGAGAAGTCCTTATACTACAGCTGCAAGGTGGTTCCCCTTTCAATATGGATCAGTATACTCTAGAGCAGCTCTGTACCAAATTTGGTGATTTTATCACAATGTGGACAAGTCTCCTCAAATATGACTCAAAATCTAAAGTGATGTACAATTGTAAAGCATTCCCCACTTATGGCAAAAGTACACTTTCCATTTTCGCCTGAACATTTCACAAATATTTCAAATTTGGTCAACTTTCTTCCGTGTATTTCACACTTATTGAAATATTTCCAGATTTTTATATAAGTTATAAAGTTCAAATATTTCTTAATACATAACAGTTACAATATGGCTTTGACATCAACTGTTTCTAGATCCCACCGTGAATAATTGAACACTATTCAACCCAACGCTGCCATATTAGCCTAGTTAGCGATCTGATAGCATGGTGGCTGACTGATTGTTTGAATTGATGAAAATATTTAGTTGTAAATATTGCTTAAAATTATGTGGAATAACTGTGAATTAAGAAGCTCTGCTCTCAATGTGGCATTCGGTATGAAAAGTATACAGTATTATTGATCATATCTGATTTGGGGGTGGTGGCTGTCGACGTCATTGTGGAATAACCACGGGCCATGCTTTCAACACTGGGACCGACGTGTTTAATGAACAGTACACTATGGCTTTAACCCTTTAAGCCCTCACGATGCATTAAAGCATCATTTTACATCCCTGAAAACATACTTGATTTTCCTACAACCGAGGGTTTTAGAACGAAAATTTCCATGAGACTGGTCTACTAATACATGGCAATTTTCTTCAATTTTTAAACCACATCCAATCATCTTCATCCACTACAAGTCGAGGATTGCGACAGCAATTCTCGGCTTGTGGTGGATGAAGATGACAATCGTAAATTCAAGCCTGAAAGGGTTAATTAAGATCTCTCTGTCATCCAGGGCAAGGAAGGTCTTTCTGAAACAGTTTTTTTGACCAGTAGCGTATGCTTTTTAAAAAAAAGTCTTGAGAATAGAATTGTATTGCTCGCAGACGTTCGACAAATCGATATTTTGGTTTTGTTTTTACCGTACAATCTAGAATGTCAGGTTGCAAAACATATTTTAGAACAGGGTGGATCCGAATGCGATCAGAATTCCAAGACTCTGGATACGTTTTGTAAGTGTAAATCACAACACTCTCGATACGTTTTGCAAGTGTAAATTCTGGTATAAAATATATAAATACATTTCAGGCAAAGAATAAAATGTATGTACCTTCCTATCCGATCCACAGCTAGGTTCCACCGTAACCTGTGATCTGTGTATTGATAGATAGTTTCTGTTGCCGTCTGGTTGATATGAGATCTTGTGATGTTCCGGTCATCACGGTCGTAATAATACAGCATATTTTTCACGGTATCAATGTCAAAGTGATCCGCATGGATGTTACGGTAAGTAGCATTGACCATACTGCCGTCAAGGTTCATTCTACCAATGTGCCTTTTGTCCGTAAACAGTAACTCGGTGTGATATCTAAAAACACCTCATGTGACAAATAATAATAAAAATAAGTAATCACATTAGATAACGATGTCATCTCTGTATATATTCAAGTGGATATGGTATATAAATGTAATTGGAGTGTGCTAACTTCCTATGTTCATCTAAAATAATAGAATACATAGAACATATTCACTTACCGCTTACAACTCGGCATGAAAATCCATCGGTATCCAACAAATATCCCTGATAACAAGTACAAATTGTGCTGTTGTCAACTTCTTCACATTTTTGATGACAAGGAATGGGCCATGTATCACATAATCTAGCTGCTGAAATAAAATCGTATTATTAATGTTTATATGGATTACATTACGGTCAACTATGATCAACCTCCATCATGCTTAACACCGCTGTAAGTTGTGTTGCTATTACAACCATGGCAACACGAAGATATAACGGGCCACCCATCGTCCCGATTTATTTGTTCATCTGTATTTTTATATTAACCATAAACTATACGTTTTTAGGCATTGGAATAGGCATATTTGTATCCAGTTATGATGACATGATTTAAGCAGCACAAGCGACGCCGAGGGTTGCTGCTGACTATAGACGGGGCTGTAAAATATTGATTGTGAGTCCGTGAAAATATTAAAAGCCCCCCCCCCCCCCCCCTACATCATATTGTTCTTATAATATATTTTCTTAAATATTTGAAACTTGTATATAAACTCTAGCAAAAAACCAACGTCACCTGATGTCTGATTCATATTTATCATCACGATGTACATCACCAAAAAATACTGTCCATGTGTCCGTTCTCCCATGTTGCTGTGCGCGCCTCCAAGTATAAGTGAAATAGCAAAATCACAATCCTTGAGATGAGATTTTTTGTTGTATGCGCTAGAAGAATAAAATACAATATTTTGACAATACACACATCCTATAGACACTTGAACTGACAGACTTGACATCCAGCAAAATTAGTCTAATAATCTTTCGTCAAATTATGTGTCCAACTGTACTGGTCTATACTAAAGTCATTTCGGTTATAAGTAGAATGAAAAAGATAGTGGGCATATTGCTGTAAGACGAGCCGGTCCATTCAACAAATCTTCACATATGTGACCCTTCACGGATAAAGGTACATCCAGGCGGCATTGTTAAAGGGAACTATGACGTCATATGCATTGTAATTTGAATGATTGCATGACTAGAATTTTAAAGTTTTAAATCTCGGAAAATCCAAAGGGAAAGAAAAGGAAATTATTTCAGGAGGTGCACGACCAACACATCAACTAAAGAAATCAATTGTGAAAATTTGGCCATCACTGCCCTTTCAATTACTCAAATTAAAACGATTGGCTCAATATTGGGACATTATTTCGATGTTGTATCCTCGGGCAAGACACTTTACCCTCACATGCTTCACTTGACTCAGGTGTAAATGCGTAGCTGGTAGGATAGAGATGGCATTGTGTGCGATTAGTTCCTAGCGCCGAAATGGCTTCTAGTGCTGTATGCTCCAACACATGGAGTTAAAATGGTATGCATGAATGAACAGGTCCAGTGATCGGTGGTAATAATTGTGTGAAGAGCATTGTATGTGCGCTGTATAAGAGCTCACTATTATTATTATTAATAATTATTATTATATTATCTTTGCTATATCATAACCCCAATCAAAACCTCTGTTCGTCCGGGGACCACGTTTCACTTTACCAAATACACCTATGCACAAAAGACACCTATTCATTGTAGACATAAACTTTTGTATCTGATTATACAAACTTTTGTATATGCAGTGATCTTGTATTATGTTTTTGTACTAACAACTTCAGACTGAGAGGATGCAGAAATTTATACGAAAACTCGTATAGGTCATGTAAATATATAGACATGTACTGGGTTTTCTATTGATTGGACAATATTGTCTGCATGAAACGAATACCGACGATTAGCATACATTGCATCCTCAATTGGTGCAGTACTGTAAAGTTATTTCATATCCATCCATGTTTAAAATGTCAATATTAACAAAAGTCGTGGCTACCAGCAGACATTTGTGTCATTCATAGCCATACGCTCCTCGCTTTTTTATTCCAGTTCTATGCTTGGATCTTACAGCTTAGATTATTATGATGTTTTCAACTCCATAACCTTGGTCTTATAATAACTCGTTTGATTGTATCTATAATTGTATCGATTCCAATATTTATAATTATCTTTTTAACATATACAAATAATTGCGATACTTTGAATAAAAAAATGTGTAAGGGTTTCTGAGAGTCCTAGAATTTATTTCTCTTTTAACTGGTAAATGCGCAACACGAGATTTTAAAAGCTTACGCAATTCTAGTATATGGACATGTTGACATATTATGGACATACCAAGGAGCCAAAATAAAAATGATGATTTTGGCCTGATTGTTTCACTTTATTGAGGGGAGTGTTGGATTGTGAATGTTTTGTTGGCAGTGAAATAAAGCAATTTTTCGTTTACTGACTATTAGAATAAATAAAAAAACGAGCGACCTCTCCCAATTTATTATACATAGATCCATACTATTCCATATCATCCATTTTCAGCACAAACTACCAATTTTTGTTGGTTCGCGGTCATTTTCGCTTCAATTTCTAAAAAAAGTAGACTGAATGAGCTATTTTACGTTGTTAAAAGGATAGACCACTGTTCATATGAATATGACAAGAAGACCATATACTGAAAATATTTAAGATACTACATAAATAAATTATACTTTCCAAGTGTCAGGTGTAAATTGTTGTGCATAAAAACATTGTACGTTCTTAGTTACAATGGTAAATTATCATGTGTTATCTACTTGATACATTGAAAAACGCAAGCCCGGTTATTTGCATTATCTTTTTCAAAATAATCTATTTTCTTTCATTCTGTATCTAAAATGTATCATGAATTTATGTCTAAAAAAATACTTTGTTACGCATATTATGTATTTAATATGTGCACCACTAATTGTGCAAATATATCACCACTAATTACTTGAGGTTGTATTATATTAGCCGAGGCTGGTAATACCCGGTCTACATTTCATATTGATTTAATTAATAGAAAAATGGACTTTGTTCGCTTTACCTAAGACGTATGTGCATTTTTGTTGCAAAATTTTTAGTTTCTAATATTTCTTACACTTACATATTTTATATAATTTTTGTTTAATAGTGGGATGTGCGAATAGCAATTCACAGAGGTCTAGTAGTGAGTGAAACCATAATGCAATTATATATTAGGTAAAGGTAATATGCTTCCGCTTGACTTGCCTTCAGATCCTTCTAAGATGGTCCAGCAGAAATACGAGCCTGTAAAGTTGGCTTCACTTACGCTTACAGTTTAATACGTCAGGCGGAGGCAGCACCTGCAAGACCGACTGGCGTAAATAATTGGGAGTTTAATGGAGAGTTCACGAGGATTGGGTGTAAGGTCATGGAGTCTAGATATCAACGTGAGCGTGATGGATGAGTGATGTCACTAACCAGCAAACACGAGATAAACTGCTGTGTCGACGCTGGGCCTCCACTTATGATGCTGGTCCAACATTGAAACAACATTTGTTCAACGCCTCGTACTTTCTGGGTATAGGAACGTTTATCGTACACCGAACACTGGTCAAGGGCTGTTCCAGAGAATATACGTGACCCCCTAATGATTGAAAACTAAATTAATCATCACACTTCCCAGAAAAAAAACATCACATAGACGAATATACCAGGTTTTCAGCACCATAGTCTTTATAATTATATTATAATTATATTCGTTTTCGTACAAATACAATTGTAAATTAAAGTTCCCCCCTCCCTTGATTTAAAAATAACCTGTATACCACGGTCCACGACCAGAAAGCGATTTCTATTCATAACACACCCTGGTATTTTGCTAGAACAGCCCTCAGTATTGACCCAAGTGCAGTTTGTAATTATGTTTTTTCAACCAAATCCATTCTAATCGTGCCATGGGACGAGAACTGTTAACATCTAAATGACTACAGGAGTTCATTTGGTGAGATTTACGACTGTGACATTAGTGGTGGAATGACCTTCGCTTTATGTGAAGTGTAGAAATGAGGGTGGGGAAGAAAGATTTGAAGAATTTTCGCCAAGAGATTAAAGTCTGAATCTGAGCTGTGTGTTCGTTTCTTACATTTTACATTTCTTTGAAGAACGGGTCACCAATAAACAAAACCTTTGATCTGATCTGAAATTTGAACGTTTCTTTGCATTTCAATAATCAGCTTTCGCTGATAAAATTCAGTATCACTATCTCAACCTTGAACGCGCCCTGAAGATTATACAAATTAAATTGCACCCACTTGACTCGTTTCTATGACTCATGACTTGAAGTGGTACCCGGTATGACTCATTCACACTGACCGCCATTTTGTTTACACAGCCAGCTGTGTAAAAACGACACTGACGCTGCCTAACAAAAAAACTCGGATGCCAAGAAATTGAGACGAATAGTTCAAGTGCCTATGAAAACTAGGCCATTTTCAGCAGGTGTAAACTTGTGATCGTATTAGAACTATTACCGTACATATAAAAATGGAGGTCACTGTGTCAGAGCCTTGCGATGACATCAGGGTATTGAAGTGGGTGGAATTGACAGATATGTGGCGACCTCAATTGCAGATTTATCGCGACTGGGCTCGAGCCGGACAAAATCACTGATTGACCAGTTAGTACTTCTGTGATCGTATTAGAACTATTACCGTACATATAAAAATGGAGGTCACTGTGTCAGAGCCTTGCGATGACATCAGGGTATTGAAGTGGGTGGAATTGACAGATATGTGGCGACCTCAATTGCAGATTTATCGCGACTGGGCTCGAGCCGGACAAAATCACTGATTGACCAGTTAGTACTTCCGCCCGTCTCACGCCACGTGTGGCGCAGCCGCACTCTTTCATTCTGAACTCGACCTGCACAGAAGGTAGACGTGAGATCGCGTCGTCTGCAGCCAGCCACATGGCTGAGTAGTCGCCCCTGTCGCACGGGACCTAGTAGCACGATTATTTGACAATGCCTGCATGGTCATGACATGAATGAAGAATGAATAGAAGGAATCATCTGTTTTAACTAAGTATATACTACGAACCATTACTTGCTGACCGAGCAAGATTCCAACAAATAAGACTGAGTCTGAGGCGATGGTCGCGTCCGTTGGCCTGCCACATGCCCAACAATGTCAATGGTAACCCTTGCCATAAGTTCAACAATGGTGACAACCCAAACGTGAACCGAATACGCCCTTCTTGACAGGAGAATTTATATTAGCAAACTGCCGACACTCGACACGCACCCACTTCAGACCTTGTGAAATGCTTGATTTTTAGTGTCTGATCAACGTCTCATTTTGTAGTGTCACTGACACTGTCTTTAAGTTCAACAATGGAGACCCCGACTAGAGACGAAAACGCACTTTCTACATCCTTCTGATAGAGTCTAGTCTCTAGATCAAAATTTTCACGTTTTTGTGGTCCCCGGCATTTTCAAAATACGAAAAGGATAGTTTTTATATGTAAGGGACATAGAATAAATCAACATTCTATGAAGGTCTGTAGGAGTTTGGGTCAAATGTACACTAAATGCCTTTAGGCTAGTCAGAAAAAGGGCACGAACAGAGGTTTTCGCGTTTTGGCTAAAACAGCGAAAAAATCGCTAGATTTTTCTAAAAACCCACGTGGTTTCGATTATTTTCAAAATGGCGGATTTTGCAGAAATCCAGTCTAGCCAAATTCATGTTAGACGGAATAGTCTAATTTCATAAAATATAACGAATTTCAATGTTATTTTCTCAATTACTCCACTGCTGGCGACTGAGAGAATAAAATTTTGGAATTTTTGTCTTATAAACCGTTTTGACACCTCATTCAGGTGACGCGGTTTTCATGAGAATAACCCGCCAATTTTTTTGTGCTTTTTGCAAAACATTATTATGGAATGAAATTATACCCCGACTTGTGCAGTTTTTATTAGGCAATAGAGCCATTTTTAAATTGCATCCATATTGAACGCCACCAGTTGGCGATATCGATCCCTAGTGTTAGCTGAATTGCGGCCAGCGGGCCCACACATGGCCCGCCAAATAGACGAGTGCGCAGGAAGTGCGCGTCATACGATTCTCGGCTCATTGATATTCACATAAATTAAGACGACACACTTTCCCGCCGCGATTCTGGAAACTTCCATACACGTGGTGTGGCATCCACATTGGATTGCCGGCAGACGTGTAGACTATAATTCTAATCGACGAAAAACCTAAACAAATATTTTTTTTTTTTCGGAGACTAATTGATTTTTAAATTAGTTCTTGTCTGTGAGATTTAAATATTTTCTCATTTCTATTTGAATCGCAAACAAATTATCGTGATTCGTAAAATACATGAAAGAAATTTTAAACCAATTCAAAATATAATAGTTAATGCGACGTCATTTTTGCAGGATGACAGCGCATTGTAACCGCTAAATTAGACCTGTGATACACCAATGAGCTAACATATATTCACCGCTAGTTGATTCTTAAACCAACCACAGGTTTCATCATTCGATTGTAACACCTACTAGCCCCTATCCGAATTTGGGACAATAATTTTGAGATTTTATATTCTGACAGCTCTTTCGACTCGAGTATATTATCATACTTCACTTTCCAATCTCCGAGAAAAAAAAAATTCTCGTAGATCGGACAGTCAATTGTCTTATACATTTTAGCTTAGAGCAGCATATTAGCAATTTTATTGGCATGTGTACATGATATATTTTGGACCCAAATCCTTACGTATTACTATAATATTGTGCTATGTGTCCGACAAGACACACCCACTTGTTATAAAAACGTGTAAGTCAAAAGTCATTTAACAAAGACTACTTCATTCGGCAACTCCACACCCACAAGACATTTCATCGCAACCAGAAAACAGATTTTCTAATTTACTACAGAATATGTCAGATGTGTCAGATTTCGCAGTGCTACTGTTTCGTGCGGCAGAGGGTTAGGACGGAGGAGTGTGAGGATCGCACGCCCTGAGGCAGGGGGTGTGCGCAAGCAATATGGGGGCCTGCCACCGACACATTTCAAAAGAGTGATTGAAAAATGATAACGACGGCCAACGACAGTTTGGCATTGCTCACATGTACGACAATTTTACACTAGCTCAAGTCTGCACATTACGCCAAATAGGCTGCAGACTTGCGTGTTTCAATATATAAATGACTTTACTAAATAAACAATTTCAAATGACGGGCATGTCAATTTTTTAACTGTTTTAACGTCAACTGATTATGATAAGTTTGTCTCACTCGTCGCGTGAGACCCAATTATATAGTCTGTATGCTTGTACGGTGTGTGATGTGGATCGACCTATCAGTCTCAGACCATCACAGACGCCACACTCGTTCTGTGGCGCTGCTCAACCTCGGTCCTGTCCACCACCCAGCACACAGCGTGGGCTCGTACAACCCTATACACCACGCATCAACAAACAGCACAGCCAGCCTGACCTTATGATTGTCTGCAGAAACAGCCGCCACAGCTAGTCAAACCAGCAGTATTGTCAACAGCGTCCACTGTCCAGGGATTTCCCAGATTCACTGGTACGCAACAGCATTCCAGACCCAGCGATAAACAGACATTTTTAGCAAATGCGAGACCTTTTACACCCCGCATTGCTGAAATAAACAATAATGATGACAATAATGGACCTTACAGATCACAGCACCAGCTCAGCATCGACTTCAGAACTTTCGTTATTCAGTTTCAAGTTAATAATTTCAACTGACATTTCAGAATTTCAGCAGTCATTTTAATTATACCTACCTGCATTAGGCTTACCGAACATTAACAATTTCATATCCTGATTGTTTTTTATATTATTGCTCATTCAATTTAATATTGGTGAATCTTTTATTAATTCCAGCTTAAATATTTTCGTACTTTATATCGCCTGGGACTTTTAAGATACATCGCCACCGACTTTTACGATAATGCATAGGTATGTTTCTTTTCACCGCACGTTCGAGGATATGACGCAGACACGTGCGTTTTTACCTTTACTGTTTTGCCAACGCAAGAGGGCGACTTTTGCGTCTGGTGCGTCGGTCTCGTATCCAGTCATGTCCCACATGTGAGATTTCGCGGAACAACTTGTTCTACCGCACATCGAAACATGTAACCATGTCTTTTTGCGACACATCGCAGAATTATTTTTAAATCCTGTAGTAAGGCACGCTCCAGAACCAGGTACGTCACAGCGTCAATGCAACCCACGGCTATCACACGGTGAGACGCCAGCTGCGATTGCTCGTATTACAGCCTCGAACGGCCAGAGCATGATCATAAAGCATTTCACTCCTCGGGCTAACGGAGATTTGGGTATATAATGCGGACACACATTCGATACAGTACTCGTAGTACTGCCCCTAACGATTAGCGAATGCGATAAAATCGTTCTATTTTTAGCATGTGTTGGATGCACCAAACACGTGCTCGATTCGTGCGGCTGGCACTCGCGGTTTACCATAGCGACAAACGATAAATACGGCGAGACCAGCCACACGCATCCTATTATTACATTGTTTCGCATTGTATTGCATGTAATTTACGTTGTAATTTTGCACGTGCAATTTACGTAAACGATTTGAGTGTATTTTAATTACGCAACTATTACTTTGCCTGGCCCAACTATATCATTGTTAAGTAAAGTAATGCAAAGTTTTTACTATCATCATATGTTATTATGTCGAATGTATTAAATAAACTAAGTCAGTTGGATGAGATTTAAGAGTTTTGGGCATGACTGGTTACAAAGGACATTTGCTAAGAGGATCGGAAATAATTAAAAGATTTGGTCATAGCCGCACTCATCAACGTTCACCAACATTTTTTTTTACTGTTTATAGTATGGTACGAATTGGGGCTACTTGGTCGACGCGTAGTTAACCGTACTTTTACGATATCTGCCGTTGAGGTAACCACAAGCATAGTTTTGTAGATATACGTTGTCACTTAGCCCGGTGGGTAATGTGGCGACCTCAATTGCAGATTTATCACGACCGGGCTCGAGCCGGACGGCATCACTGATTGACGAGTTAGTACTTCCGGCCGGGGTTCACGTGTGGCCCGGTCACACTCTTTCATTCTGAGCTCGACCTGCACAGAAGGTAGACATGAGATCGCGTCGTTTGCAACCAGCCACATGGCTGAGTAATCGCCCCTGTCGCACGGGACCTAGTAGCATGATTATCTGACAATGCTTGCATGATCATGACATGAATAAAGAATGAATAGAAGGAATCATCTGTTTTAACTAAGTATATACTACGAACCATTACTTGCTGACCGTGCAAGATTCCAACAAATCAGATTGAGCCTGAGGCGATGGTCGCGTCCGTTGACCTGCCACACGCCCAACAATGTCAATGGTAACCCTCGCCATAAGTTCAACAGATATATACAATTTGAATAAAAACATCTACTAATCTAGCAAATATAATGCTCATTTCTCCGTCAATTATATTTGTTTGAAGGAAAAGCAAATAGTTTTAACCTTTTAAGCCCTCACAATGCATCATTTTACATCCCATAAAACAGATCTAATTTTCCAACAACTAAGGGTTTTTTACTGAAAATTTCCATGAAACTGGTTTGCCAATACATAGTAATTTTCTTTAATTATTCACTCACTTCAAATCCTCTTCATCCACTGCAATTCGCGGCTTGTAGTGGATGCAGATGACAATAGTAAATTCAGGCTTGAAAGGGTTGAACAGCTATAGACTTACTTATCACTTAGACGGCTAAAATGTGTATGCGTGAATTTAAATGATAGCAATTGTAGTTTAGAAATAAATGGGCCTTTAACACTTCAACCCTTTAAACCCTGACGATGCATTAAAGAATCATTTTACATCCCTGAAAACATACTTAATTTTCCTGCAACTAGGGGTTTTAGAACGAAAATTCCCATTAAACTGGTTTACCAATACGTGGTAATTTTCTTTAATTTTTAAACCACTCGAAGTCATTTTCATCCACTACAAGTCGAGAATCGCGGCAGCAATTCGCGGCTTGTAGTGGATGAAGATGACTATGGTAAATTCAGGATTGAAAGGGTAAAGGGTATAAAGTCGATATCCGCGATGTAATACATCGCGGGGATCGACTTTATACGTCAGAATCTGACGTCTATAGAGTCAGATTCTGACGCGGGAAAAGCTGATTAAGATATTTATTATATTTTCAAATTTAAAAAACCCTCTGGTCTCCATGGTTTATACAAAACTATGTTACTGCTTTTCGGGCTAAGTCACTTAACTAAACTGGGCCAGGAGAATGGCGAGAATCGGATTACACTGCACTCTAAACATGAAATTTAAAATGAAAAGTTTGAGGGTATGTGCGAAGCACGCTACCTCTCGCTCACGGAGTCTCCTCAAAATATTGAATATTTACGAATCGACGGAGAGATCCATTTATTTTTTAATCCTGAATTCTGATAATCCTAACCTCAGTTGTGACACATAGTAGGGCTATGTTTAAACATCAAGATGTGTAAATGTTTGATATAATATCTACACAACTATGGGTAATTTTCACCAACTTGAAGTATTGCGACACACAACTTCAAATGCGGTTAAAAAGAAAATGTTGCACTTTGAGAGTTAAAATTGACACCGATAATGCGCTTTGCTTGCTTCAGATAGGATTTCAGTTGTTTGCACCCAAATTGTGTTTAAACATCAAGATTTGCAAATGCTTGATCTAAAATAAAAAGGGCCAATAAAAATTGTTTCCCTCCACTGGAAGTTGTGTTTCGCAGGGTAAAATATTATACTTTTTTTTAATGCAGCGCTTTAATATAAGGGTTAAGATTGATACCGATTATCATGATGATGCGCTCTGCTTGGAATAGATATACATTCAGTTGTTTGCAACCAGATTGCACGCAATGAACCCGTCACGAAAGGCTGGCGACCCTGCAGCTCTAATCTGATAATACATGTAATATATTCTCTGTTCAGCTAACCATTCCGACCATGGAAAGTAAATTTCACACTGAAACCATTGTTCAGCACAAGATCGCCTTGACAGAACATTTATATATGACCTGCTATCCATTGTATTGACCTTTACAACGCTCACAATTTTTGTATAAACCATGGAGACCAAAGGGTTTTTTCAATTTGAAATTATCATAAGTGTCTTAGTTAGTTTTTCCAGATTTATTTGAATACCTATTAGTCTGGGAGCTAGCAGAGATTTGTATCACATCTCGAGTACAAAGGTTTGATAGTTTAAGTCATCAGCTGATAGTATGGGACTCCAGAATGGTCGATCATAAATTTTGAAAATGACGCGGGTTTTTTTCGGGGAGGGGGGCATTTGAAATACCCCAAAATATATTTTTTTATTACATTTCGAGTACATCAATCAAACCTGTGCTGAAAGTTGCGTTTTGGGTCTGTGACTACAGATATGCAAGTCTTAAGTGACGTAGTTGGTAAAAAAACAATTAAGACCGTCGTAAAGGGGCACTATTGCTACATTTGAATTGCAATTTAAGTACATGAATGAAACTTAAGCAAAGTATACTATATGTTTTTTTAATAAATGATAAGAAATTCTAAAGTGCCGAATTTGGTGCAATAATCCATCTAAGAATGTCCTAAAGAGGGCACTATATGCTGGTACATTATGTGAAATTCAAAATGGCCGCCATGAAATCACTGAAGTTAGCATGTATTCGTCAATAATTGAGATAGAGACGAGATTATTTCACCAAACCACATATTTTGGTTATCAAGGGATGGAATAGACACACGATACCTCCACACGACATAATTACGTCATGTGTATCTGTATCTCTATGTTACGTGGCAGTACACACTATTGTGCTATCGCGCCACGGGTGCTTTCGCACCACATTGTTGATTTTCTGGGGTCTTGCCGGATGGAAAGTCCATTGAGGTTCTTTTACGTCCAACTCTAGTTCAGTGAGACGAGCCATCTGGTTTACGTGGTTCTCTGAGCCCCACGACACGACATCGCTGCAAGCATGTCCTAGTGTTTACAGCACCTGGTGGTCCCAAGCAGTCACCCATTCAATTATGGACCGTGCCTGGCGTTGCTTAACTTCAGTGATAGAGCCAAAAAACCGATGAGCTAACGCCGTATTCCGTATATGTATCATACAAAAATTTAAAATGGCCGCCATAACATCATCATCAATATTTCAGACGGTAGCTTGATTTGTTGTTACCAGGGAATGGCACCGTTTTTTATTTTACTTTAGAAATCAAGATCGTGCCTCAAACACTACATCATATATAAAAAGGATTATGCTGAATGTTATCTCGAATATAAATCGTGGACCTGGACGGCAGTGCCAACTGATTCATCTTACTACCCTTGATGGGTATAGTGGAGTAGCAGGCGGTCTCTAGCTGCAGGATTTAAGGAGTTACCCAGCCACAAAAGGTAACATCATGTGTTATGTACCAAATTAAAGCTGATGATACTAAGCTCGCCGCTTAGAGGGATTTTGTAATCTGCCCTTGAAGAACACTATGGTCGGACAGAAAAGTGATCAAAATTTGGCATGTCGATATGACTGATACGCCAATAATGAGATGTATTTACCTCAGTGTCTACTAATTGCTCTCAAGAACCAATAATTTATAGCCAGCCTTTGATTATGTATCCCAGGACACACGAAACATCATTTCAATGTTGGACAGCATTGTAGACGGTCGTCCAACATTGAACCAATGTTGGGTTAATGTCCCTTTGCATGCTGGGTTTGTAACCAGATGTTTCCACTCAATGTATCGATCTTGTAAACAAGAAACAAATATTAAATACTGGTTTAATATTGCCACAGCGTCGCAGACGATGGCCTAGCATTAAACCAACATTATATCAAAGTCTTGTTAATGTTGGTTAAACATTTCCTGACAATGGAGACAGCATATGTCTACATATGTATCTAATTCCGTCTAGATACATGTCTAGAATAATGGAAATGGAGAAAAGGTACAGATGGCCGGAATTTGTATAGTTGCCATTATATGTACAGTCATAATTATAACTTTTCTAACATAAAACACATTCTATTATCTATCACAATAAACTGTTTATTACAGATATCAATTCAGATACAACGCAACAAACAGAGCATTTTTTTGTATTTAAACTAAATAAAAAAGAAACAAAAACAAAAATGACCTTGATCACCGACATAATTTTTTAAGAGGATGTAATCACTTCTTCAGTGGCCAAGATCGCTTTTGTAGTGGCTGAGAAAACTTTTCATGTGGCTTAGCACATATTTCATATTTAGGCATATCTGCCTGCCTACGTTTTCAAATATATGTTTTTAAAACAGTTTTTAGATCGCATCCAAGAAAAACCCAGTAAACACAAAACAGTTGTATATCATTAATACAAATGTTTTCTGCTTACTGGACAGCGATTTACATTGTAATAGCTGATTGGTTAATGCATTGTCTATTGTCTATTGTATTACTCAGTAGACACGGTCACTTTTGTGGTGGCTGAGATAACTTTAAAAGTGGCTCTGATCACTTCTTCAGTGGCCAAGATCATTTTTGTAGTGGCTGGGCTAAATTTTAAAGTGGATGTGATCAATTCTTCCGTGGACAAGAGCAATTTGCAGTGGCTGAGATAACTTTCAAAGTGGCTGTGCTCACTTCTTCAGTGGACAATAGCAGATTGTTTGTGGCCAAGATCACCTTTGTGGTGGCTGAGATAACATTAAAGTGGCTGTGACAACTTCTTTAGTGATCACTTTTGTAGTGACCGAGATCACTTTTTCGGGGGCTGACATAAGATTTTTAGTGGCCAATATCACTTTGTAGCGGCTGAAGTAACTTTTAAAGTAGCTGTGAACATTTTTTCAGTAGCCAAGCTCACTTTTGTAGTGGCAGAGATAGCTTTTAAAGTGGATGTAATCACTTCTTCAGTGGTCAAGATCTCTTTTGTAGTAGCTGAGATAACTTTTAAAATTGATGTTATCACTTCGTCAGTGGTCAATATCACTTCATAGTGGCTTAGATAACTTGTCCAGTGACTGACACCCGTTTGTTAGTGGCTAAGATCACCTTTGTGGTGGCTGAGATAACATTTAAAGTGGATGTAATCACTTCCTCAGTAGACCAGATCATCTTTGTAGTGGCTGAGATAACTTTTAAAGCATTTTGATCACTTGTTCAGTACACTGCCACCGGCTAAGACACTGCTATCATGCGTGCAATATTGTGCAGATGGGCTGACTTCACATTTCCCTCACTCTCCTTTTCAGCCTATTGTAGTATATGATTGTGATTGGCCGTTTTACAAAACGCTGTCCTGCTGTCCTGGGATCCCCATTATATAAAAGGAATGTGCTGTCTAGCTCTAGTCTAGACTAGGTCACGTATACCATTAAATTGAAAGCCACAAAACTATGATAAGACAGTCCCGTATAATGTTCTCACCTAATTTACAGTAAAAAAATGTAATGGTCATTTTCTAATATGTTAGAAATGCAGTTAGTTTTTTCATTCTTATAAAATTTTAATAGTGTTCACTAATCCTCAGAACATTTTAACATATGAATGTATGATCACTTTAGCAATTTCATGGCGGCCATTTTAAATTTGCATGATAATGATGCCGAATAAATGCATAGTTTTTTTTTTTTTGCATTCCTTGATAGCGAAAACCTATGGTTTGGTAAAATAACTTAGTCTCTATCTCAATTATTAACGAAGATATGATAATTTAAAAATATATGAGTGATTTTCAAGCACTTAAGGTTGGGGATCGTGGTAGCGAGACACAACCTCGAGTGGTTGAAAATTTAATATTCAAGAAATTGCACTTAAAATAAAACAACTATAATGTTCCATGTTCTCATACGCCCGACAGGAAACAGGGTCTAGATTAAAATAACTTAATTAACTATTTTAAGTGCAGTTGAAAGGTTGATATATGTATATATATATATATATATATATATATATATAT